>CM062293.1:267951910-268259962 GCA_031216915.1 Pictodentalium vernedei
GGTGTTTTCTTGAGCGATTAATCACATGGATTAGCCTCGGTTAACTAATTAATCACTTGCCCTAATGAGTAGCTGAATAATTGCTGTACCTTTGATGATTTACATCATTAATCCTTTACTCAATGTAACAGACAAAACTTGCCAGTGCTATATACAAAAATCTCCATTGAAATGTTTTTGTTTTCAGTTTTTGTCTCAAAAAACATAGCTTATGACCCCTCATTGGAATGCGCTCATTGAGCGCGTTCCAGTGAGAGGTCATAAGCTATGTTTGTTAGACAAAATTCAAAAATGTTTAGCAATCAAGAATTTATTTTGCAAGTAATGTCTGCCACCCGCCTTGGGTGAAGGGTTAGAATGACCATTTCCAGCTACTGATACAGTAATGATCATGGAAGTGAATGAATATGTCAGCACATAACTTGCATGCTTTACTCTGTGTCAAATAATTGATGTGAGTCAGTGTGACAATGTTTGCCTGTTTTGGAGCAAGTTTGTTCCTTTGTTAACCCATGTTTCTTTGTGAACCCAAATAATACAGTAGTTCAAAAGTAGCAGTTAATCAATCAATTACTTTTTTTAATTGATCCAGACATTGATCATTGGTCAATTGATTAACTGGTTAACCATTTCAACTCTGGTCTTGTCATTTAAGTAGGAAAATATATTGTGCACAAACGAAAACAAAGAATAGCTGTCATTAGTGATTCTCTGAATTAAGAACAATGTCATAGTCTATTGAGATTCCATTTCAGCTGAGCATACAATAATTGATTTACCAGTCTGCTTGACTTTGTTGTGCATATTAAATCATTTAGTTTTAATGACTTTATTAAATATTTTGAAAATCAATGATCTTAACCCTTAAGGGCCTCAAGATTTTTGTAAATTTTTGCTGTACGTTGAAAGTCTACTTCCTGTGGCTTTGCAGTTGTTTCTAGTCAAGAGGCAGCCAAGACTTGCTTAGAAAAAACTGATAAGGTAATCAGAAAACACTAAGCATGTTTTAAAAAAAGCGTTATTATAGCATTAGCATCTGTCTGTCCATCTGTCCAGAATTGTTTTGCGGACTTTTTTTCTTCTGGATGGACATATTGAGAAAGTTTTTGGTACACAGCTTTGTTATGGATACTTACAGATCAAGTTCAAATTTTCTTCTGCTCAGTTGATTTTTGATGGAGTTGCTGCCCTTGAACTTAGTTACCGTTTTCTGAACCTTTTTTTTGTTATGGATTGACATATTGAGAACATTTTTTTTTTTATATAGCTTTGTTATGGATACTTACGGATCAAGTTCGAATTTCGTTTCACTCGGTTGATTTTTGGTGGAGTTACTGCCCTTGAACTTATTATTAGCCCGACTGTTTACCGTGAGGGCTATAGTAATGACTTTTATCCGTCCGTCTGTCTGTCTGTCTGTCTGTCTGTCTGTCTGTCCGTCCGTCCATCCGTCCGTCCGTCCGTCCGTCCGTCCGTCCGTCCGTCCGTCCGTCTTTTTTTTTTTTTTTTTTTTCCTGTTTAGTGCAACTTCATAGAATGTCTCTGTATAATGCCTAGATGAGAACGTCCCCATTTGGGCATGATCTGTCAACCGTGATGGCTGCCCAAGCCCGAAACCCAAAAACTTTTAGCACAGTCTGCAGGTCATGTTTAATATGGACGGATTTCATTGTAACTTGATACAATGACTCAGTATGATGTCTACATGAGAATTTCCCTATTTGGGTGTGATCTATCAGCCCGAGCCCAAAACCTGAAAGCCTTTAGCACAGTCTACAGGTCATATTTATGGAGGGATTTCATTGTAACTTCGTAGGATCAATCCACATGATGCCCACATGAGAATATTCCCTTTCGGTTGCGATCATTCAACCATGATGGCTCCCAAGCCTGAAACCCGAAAACCTTTAGCACAGTCTACACGTCATATTTATGGAGGGATTTCATTGTAACTTGATATGTTGACTTCATATAATGTCGACATGAGAAAGTCCCCTTTTGGACATGATTGGGCAACTGTGACGGCCACAGGTGCCCGAAGCCCGAAAACCTTCATAACAGTCTACAGGTCATATTTATGAAGGGATTTCATTGTAACTTTGTAGGATCAATCCACATGATGCCCACATGAGAATGTCCCCTTTTGGTTGCGATCATTCAACCATGATGGCTGCCCGAGCCCGAAGCCCGAAAACCTTTAGCACAGTGTACACGTCATATTTATGGAGGGATTTCATTGTAACTTGATAGGTTGACTTCATATAATGTCTAGATGAGAACGTCCCCTTTTGGGCAACTGTGATGGCAAAAGAGGACCGAAGCCCGAAAACCTTTAGAATATTCCACAGGCCATAATTATGAAGGGATTTCATTGTAGCTTGGTAGGATGACTCCAAGTTTGTGGTTAAAAACCCAGACAAACACCCCCCCCCTTACCCCCCCCCCCTCTACCCCCCCCCCACCCCCCCCCCCCCCCCCCCCCCCCCCCCCCCCCGCCATCAGGCTTTTTTTTTCTTCTCCAATATGCATTTTGAACTATTTACAGTCACTACATGCGGAACCTTTTTTTAAACTTACGTACACCCCCCACAAATTAGGCACTTTTTTTTTCTTTCGTCAAAAATGCTTGTTTACAGTTTTGGTTGAAAACCCAGACAAACACCACCTCCCCCCCCCCCCCCCCATTAGGCATTTTTTTTTTATTTCCTCCAATATGCATTTTGAACTATTTACAGTCACTACATGCTGAACCTTTTTTTTCCTTTTGTCAAAAATGCTTTTTTACAGTTTTGGTTAAAGTTTGTGGCTAAAAATCCCCCCCCCCTCCCCACCGGGGGCAAGTTAGGCACTTTTTTGAACACTTGAGATTCTAGTTGGGAGAGGGGAACTTAACCAAAATACTAGGTTGAAGATTCTGTGAACGACTGGAATATGGCATGATAATCACTCATAGCCTGAGGCTTGGCGATGAGAGGGGAGGTGGTGGGAAATATTTTTGTTAACTTGAAAACTCTGAAAAGTTTTGAGTGAAGCTAACCTGTTGATCAAGAACTTGGTGCCTCCAATGGAATGATTCGTATGGATTCTGGGATTGGTAGCTTAAACAAAGGGACTATAATCTGTTCCTTAAAATTGTCAAACTCCCCAGAAATGCTGGAACCTGTACAGTGCTGGTGGAGAAAAAGTATTCAGGAAAAGATTATACGCAACCAAATTACCCACTGGTCAACTGGGGGTCACTGGATCGAAACCTGAGCACCGGCATGTGGGGCATACAGTTGTGACACAAACAAACTTGCAGTTAGTTTCCCCATAAATTCATTTATGCCCTGGCCTAAATTTGCTATAATTTCTGGAAGTATAGGCATATTATGCCCTGTCGAAAGACGTCCACTTTTTTTTTTTTTTATTGAATTCTGCTTTGAAAATCTATCTTCCTGATCTCACATTTGCATAGAGCTTTTCTGTCCTCAATATGATTTGTCTTCAGACAGTTTAACAGGTATTGGAGAGAATATATGCTTGTTGTCAGATAGATTTATTTATTTATTTATTTATTTATTTATTTATTTATTTATTTATTTATTTATTTATTGGGGTTTAACAACTCTTATGACAGCCAGGGTCACCTGGTGTCCGACAATTTTACAGGTGGAGGAAGCCAGAGTACACGGAGAGAACCACCACTAAATGGCAAGCACTTGTCAGGTTCTCATCATACTAACTCCACACAAGCAGTGTTAGCATTGGTTGAAGACAGGTTCACCATCAACAGGCAGTACGCTTTAGTACACAATGCCACCATGCCCCAATGTAGGCAATGGGGGTGAAGTGTCTTGTCCAAGGACAGAACGCAGTTGCTGCAGATGGGATTCGAACCAAGGATCTTTCGGCTTGCAGCCTACATCTCTACCATCTGAGCCACTGCACCCCTATAAGATAGATAAATTTGATTCTCAAATATTTGTTTTGTGAATACAGTGGAACCCACTTAACTGGATATCTCTTGATTGAACAAGAAAGGACAATGCAAAGTGTGTGCCAATGCCCCCGAAGGACAACGCAAAGTGTGTGCCAATGCCCCCGACGCGAAAACATTTTTTCCAAGTTCAAAAAGTGAAAAAGGGCCATAACTCTTGAAAAAATGTGTGGAAGAAACTAAGATGCACTATCACCACACCAAATATCTTTTAGATCGGAGTAGCAATGGCTGAGATACAAGGGAAAATCTTGGTACGGATAGACGGACAGAAGGCAAGACGGATGGACAGACAGATGGATGGGTGGCTGGACAGACAGACAGATGGAGGTCTCCTCTAGAAAAAGGACCATAACTCTGGAAAAAATATGTGGAAGAAAATCACGCTACACAGGTATCGTTTCCCCATGATGCTCTATCACAACATCAAATATCATTCAGATCGGGAGTAGCAGTGGCTGAGATACAAGGGAAGATGTTGGTACAGACGACCAGACGGATGTCTCTACTAGAAACCCCTTCGACTTTTCAAGTCGAGTGCATAATAACTCTGTTAATTGAATATAATCTCCAAACACCAAACCATATACCATACTTTCAATACAGATTTGACCTTTTAATTGGATATAGGTTACAGAGAAAACTCCTGTTGATTTAAGAAAAAAATCTTGTAATATGTTAAGAAATTACCCCAACACTTACCAAATTCCACTTGTTTATAGACCTCTTTTGTCACAGGACATCCAATACAGGTATTTACTCTATTATGTCTTGTTTGACAGAGCTCTGTAATACAGGAAAGTGACCAAATCCCTGTTAATTCAATACTCCTGTTAATTGAATAATTTACACTGCTAAACTAATTATTCAGTTAACAGGGTTCCACTGTACCTGTCTTTTTTCATAACCCTGGAATACACATGGATAACTAATATAATTTGATTGTTAAACAGTTCTGTGAATATTGTTCTGTAAGCAATGGTGTGTTTGTTTGTGTGTTTCAGTACTTCTATTTACTTTTGTCAAAAATTTAAAAAGGGATAAACTGTTTGTGGACATGAATGAAATGAAAAAAATACTATTTTTAATTATTAAATACTTTATTTTAGGGAGGTTCAGTACATTGTGTTGAGTAACATTGCAACAATGTCAATCAAGAAAAAGGTAAATATTTTGAGTGCAATTATTTATTTTATATTTCAATGATATTTTAATGCAGCAACTTCGAATGAGTAGAACATTCTTTTGTTTTCATTATACAGTGGAGCCCACTTAATTGGATATCTTTTAACTGAATAACCCTGTTAATTGAATATAATTTCCAAACACAAAACCATTTACCATACCTCCAGTACAAATTTGACCTGTTAATTGAATATAGGTAATAGAGTAAACTCCTGTTAATTGAATAAAAAATGTGTAACCTGTCAAGAAATTACCCTAACTCTCCCCAGTTTTTCTTTGTTTATAGACCTATGTGGCCTCAGTACATCCAATATAGGCATTTAATCTATTATATCTTGTATGACAGAGCTCATGGAGCTCTGTCAAACAAGATATAATAGAATAAATGCTAAGTTTATCTCTAGAAAAGTGACACAATCCCTGTTAATTGCATACTCTTGTTAATTAAATAATTTTCATTGGTAAAGTGGCAATTCAATTAACAGGGTTCTACTGAAAAAATATGATTTTGCTATGTTTCATGTTGAGACATGCCTCTTCCATTGAGCTAACATAAGGAAAGTTTAATTGGAATATAGTTAACCCTCACAAGTTTATATTATCTGTTGTTGTATAATACTCCAAATTTGAAGAAGGTGCTCCAACATGACTCTTTTGTGATTATTGTGTGAGGTAATGTCATGACCTTGTTGTTGGCATTGGTAATGATGTGGGTGTCCGATGTATGAGTTTGTGTTTGGATTAGTTAAAGTACTTTGAAGCCCATCGTCCAATGCTTTTATATTGTTGTTGTGTATTGTTAAGGAATATTGAAACAAAGCTCACTTTTAGTATGCACCTGACCTCTGGATTGGCTTAGGTGGTCTTAAGTTAAGGGCATTGTCTGTCCATCTGTACATCTTTAGGGACATGTTGCATAATAATACAAGCACTGGTTGTTAGATTTTAATGTCCTTTGGTAGGGTGATAGACCAGTATGAAAGAAAGGATATTCACAAATTGGGAGTTTTGTCCATGCATACTTACTAGAGTTGTGACCCTTGTTAGACATAAAAACTGTCTATATGAACGTTTTGCATTATAACTGGAGCATTGGTTGTTGAATGTTGATATGCCTTGATATGGTGATAGACCAGTATGAGAGAAAAAATATTGACATATTGTGGGTTTTGTCCATGCATTTATTTATTGTTGTTCAACAACAATTTTGACAGCCAGGGTCACATTGTGTTGGATGTTTTTATGGGTGGAGGACGGTTGAGTGCCTGGAAAGAACCGTAGAACAATGGCAAGCAACTGTCAGACACCCACCCCCCCCAACATGCTAACCTCGCACAAGCAGGATTAGCATTGGTTAAAGACAAGTACACCATTGATGTACAGTACATCTTAGTACACAGTGTCACTCCCCCCCAACCCACCACACTGTCCATAACCCACCCATCCCACAGCCCCTCCCCCCTCCTCCACTGTCATCCCACCCCACATGGGCAATCAGGATGGAGTGCCTTGCCCAAGGACACAATGCAGGAACACCGTAAGCCCTGGCAGAAATTGAACCATGGACCTTTTGGGTTGATCCAATGCCATAACCACTGAGCCTCCACACTCCCTCTCAATGCATACTTACCAGAGTTACTGACCTCCTGAAATATAGAAAATTGTCCATATGAATGTTTTGTATTATAACTCAACTTCGGTTGTCACAGTTTGATGTCCTTTGGTATGGTGACAGACCAGTGTTGGGAAAGGATACCACATATTGCCGGTTTAGTCTATGCATACCAAACAGAGTTGTAAACCTTCTGTACAAACATTTTGCAATATAACTTGGCATCACTTGTCATGTTTGATATCCTTTGGTATGATGATAGATCAGTAATGGGGAATGGATATTCACATATTGTAGATTTCTTCCACACATTTATATCATAGTTACCACTCTCTGTTAGACTTGAAAAACTGTCCATCTGAATTTTTTTCATTACAACTCAAGCATCAGTTATTTGATTTTCTTACCCTTTTTTATGGTTATAAACCATTGTGAGGGGAAGGGATATATCCATATTGTTCGATTGAAAATGAATATTTTTACACTGTACACCAATGGCCCAGACTTAGCTGGTGTTAACTCCAAAATATCGAGGGCCAAACACAAATTTTGCCCCAAAATCCCCAAAGTTTGCATGCAAAACCGAAAATTAGAAGTCCTATCTGGCCCTCTATACATTTACTCTCCGTGCGTGCGCAGATGCCAGGAAGTGACCGGAATTGGTGCCAACATCATTCTTTGTTTGGCCCTCAGTCAGATAACAACAAACTGACTTCTGTGCTTTTAAATCTCAGTTTATAATGATGCCAGACACAAATCAATGGTTAATTTGGTGGATCCAAGGACCCAACTGGATGAAGAAAGGAAGAAACGGTGGTTTGAAACGTTCAGGGCTGTAAATTTATAATATTTACAAAAATTAAATCATGTTCCCCAATTTCGGGACATGTGCCTGACGTCATCATTATTGCTAATGATTTTTCCATTATTTGTTAAGTATTCCTTCCCTATCCTTCCTTGAAGCCCCCCAGTTAAACTCCCAAGCTTTTTGGCTTGCTTTATTGAAATTTTTGAAAAAATTTCTTGGGAGTTGAACGTGTTACTCAGAATGTTTATTCTGTATATCCCCATGGTTATGTCCTCACCTTGGGGGTGTTTAGGCATTTTGATCATGTATCATACATCCGATGTATTGTTTTTTCTTCTGATGAAGATCTTGCTTTACATTGGTTAGTTCTAAAATCTGTTACTGACTTCGGGCTGTGATGCCTGGGGTCTTGTTTCCGGTTTTCATTCTGACATTTTTTACATTGACAACGCTCTATTTATATATGTAGTTTCTTATTTATTGTCATGGTAGGACTGCTGTAAGATACATTGAATATTCCGGTAGTGTAGCAGTTAATTTTTTGGATAGAAAAATAATTTTTGTCCACACTTGGGCTCCATCGGGAAACATTTGGGCACTTCGTTCATTTTGGGAACATGGGCTCTTTGACAAAATTTTTTGAAAAATTTTTGTGTGTACATTATTTATCGATTTATATTTGGAATGTTCTTTGTAATGTATCTTTTTATAATATTTAATGTGGAGTTGGTGGGAGTACGATCGACTTTTTTTGCTTCATTATGAAAGCATATTGCTCAGTAAGCAAGGCGAGGAAGCCTTTTCTCTGATTTACATGTTGGTTGCCTTGCTTGTAGTCGACGTACTCCCACTAATTCTTGCTCAACATGTGTTGCATGGGATGACAAACGTTGGAGACGGGTGTCATGATATGTTGTAAGCGAGAGGCCACTGCCAGTCCTCTCATGGTGAGAGGCCACTGCCTGTCCTCTTGCCAAAAGGTCGCTCTAGTTAGCTCAACTTTGGCGAAGCCAAATTTGAGCTTATGCCATGGCCAGTTGTCCGTCGTCTGTCTATCCGTCTGGCCATCTGTTCATCTGTCCCTCTGTCCGTCAACAATTCAATACGGCTCAGGCTAGAGGCCATATTTATGAACCGATCTGTACGAAACTTCTTGGGTACCTTTGGTATCACCGTGGAATGAGAACAAGTGTTTTTGGGTGCGGTCCGAAATTCAAGATGGCCGATGGCAGCCATTTTGTACAAAATTAGGTGCAATCAGATTTTTGCACAGAACTTCCATATGAAAGTGCTGACTTGAATAATTTTTTGTGTGAATGTTTAGTACCATGGGATACATCACATATAATACAGGTTTTTTTCTCGTGCAGAAATTATGCAAATTAGATGAACTTTGATTTATTCAGTGCTACTTATACACTGTAAGTGCACATGTCAATACGGCTCGGGCTAGAGGCTGTATTTATCAACCGATCTTCACGAAACTTCTTGGGTACCTCTGTTATCACCTTGGGATGAGAACGAGTGTTTCTGAGTGGGGTCCAAATTCAAGATGGCTGCCAGTGGCCATTTTGTACCAAAATTAGGTCTAATCAGTTTTTTGTACACAACTTCTATATGGCTCAGGCTAGAGGCTGTATTTATGAACCGATCTTTACGAAACTTCTTGGGGACCTTTGTTATCATCATGGGATGAGAACGAGTGTTTTTGGGTGTGGTCCAAAATTCAAGATGGCCACCAGCAGCCATTTTGTACCAAAATTAGTGCAATCAGTCTTTTGTACAGAACTTCTGTATGAAAGTTCTGATTTGAATAAATTTTTGTAGGAATGTTTAGTAAAATGGAATACATCACATACAGTACGGGTTTTTTTCTCGTGCAGAAATTATGCAAATTGATGAATTTTGATTTATTTAGTGCTACTTATACTCTGTAAGTGCACATGTCAATACGGCTCGGGCTAGAGGCTGTATTTATCAACCGATCTTCACAAAACTTCTTGGGTACCTTTGTTATCACCTTGGGACGAGAACGAGTGTTTCTGAGTGCGGTCCAAAATTCAAGATGGCTGCCAGTGGCCATTTTGTACCGAAATTAGGTCCAATCAGTTTTTTGTCACAACTTCTATGCAGCTCGTATTTATGAACTGATCTTCACAAAACTTCTTGGGTACCTTTGTTTTCACCTTGGGACAGGAATGAGTGTGTTTTGGGGTGCCTTTGTTATCACTGTGCTATGAGAACAAATATTTTGGGGTTCAGTCAGACCCACTCTGGGACTCATATTTCTTTTCTATTTAGCATCTGACTGTCACCCACCTTTACAATACTTTACCTATACATTTGTTACAGGCTACGGCCAGTATTTATGTACAGACTGTTACAATACTTTATATGTACATTTGTTATCAGGTCATCACCTAGATGTTTGTCATTGCTGTGTCACATACTATACATGTACATGTCTTGACAAGTTGAGCTACAGTGTCATTGACACTTTCATTTTTAGCTCAACTTTGACGAAGTCAAATTTGAGCTATTGTCAAGGCCCGTCGTCCATCGTCCGTCCGTCCGTCCATCTGTCCATACGTCAACAATTGGCTATGGCTCGGGCTAGAGGTCGTATTTATGAACCAATCTTTACGAAACTTCTTGTGTACCTTTGTTATGACCCTGGGACGGGAACGAGTGTTTTTAGGTGTGGTTTGAAATTCAAGATGGCTGCCAGTGGCCATTTTGTACCGATGATGCAAAAATCAGTTTTTTGTACAGAACTTCTGTATGAAAGTTCTGATTTGAATAAAGTTTTGTATAAATGTTTAGTACCATGAGATACTTCACATATAATACGGGTTTTTTTCTCGTGCGTAAATTATGCAAATTAGACTGACTTTGATTTATTTAGTGTTACTTTCAGAGCTGTAAGTGCCAAGCTGCTATGGCTCAGGCTAGAGGCCATATTTATGAACCAATCTTTCCGAAACTTCTTGGGTACCTTTGTTATGACCGTGGGATGAGAACGAGTGTTTTTGGGTGCAGTCCGAAATTCAAGATGGCAGCCAGCAGCCATTTTGTACCGACGATGCAGAAATTTTTTTTTTGTACAGAACTTCCATATGAAAGCTCTGATTTGAATAATTTTTCGTATGAATGTTTAGTACCATGAGATACATTACATATCATATGGATTTTTTTCTCGTGCTTATATTATGCAAATTAGACTAACTTTGATTTATTTAGTGCTACTTATACTCTGTAAGTGCACATGTCAATATGGCTCGGACTAGAGGCTGTATTTATCAACCGATCTTCACGAAACTTCTTGGGTACCTTTGTTATCACCTTGGGACGAGAACGAGTGTTTCTGAGTGCAGACCAAAATTCAAGATGGCTGCCAGTGGCCATTTTGTACCGAAATTAGGTCCAATCAGTTTTTTGTCACAACTTCTATACAGCTTGTATTTATGAACTGATCTTCACGAAACTTCTTGGGTACCTTTGTTTTCACCTTGGGACAGGAAGGAGTGTGTTTTGGGGTGCCTTTGTTATCACTGTGCTATGAGAACAAATATTTTGGGGTTCAGTCAGACCCACTCTGGGACTCAAAGATATCTTTTCTAGTTTAGCATCTGACTGTCACCCACCTTTACAATACTTTACCTATACATTTGTTACAGGCTACGGTCAGTATTTATGTACAGACAGTTACAATACTTTATATGTACCTTTGTTATCAGGTCATTACCAAGATGTTTGTCATTGCTGTGTCACATACTATACATGTACATGTCTTGACAAGTTGAGCTACAGTGTCATTGACACTTTCATTTAGTTTCTATTTAAAGAGGAACAAGAACATGGTGATGTTTTATGTGACGCCGACAGAGAGTGTGCTTCTGTCATTGCATTTAGATAGTTAATCAGAGCTAGCGGCTAAAGTGCTCATCAATATTAGACAGGGCAATAAACCACAGCGTGGTTTCAGCTCTCTGTCTCCAGCTAGCTTGACCGGTGAAGTGGTTACACCGTCTGTGGGTACCATGATACCGGGTGTGTTCGTTGCGGTCGAGGAGAGTAGAAAGGGTAGAGCGAGCACTATAAAATAATGACAGGCTCACTCTGCTACGACGGAGAGGAAGAAGCCGACAAGTTCAGCGGGAAGCTCGGCGAGGTCTGAAGGACCGCGAGCGAGAGAGCCCCCCTCTCTTTCATAACAACATCTGGGGCCAGGTGCTGTGGTTCGGAACTTGCGTCAGTCGGAGCATACGTCCATGCCTCCCGTCCGGGACGCTCCGTTCAGTTCACTGCTTCTTCTTTAGCATCTATCAAGCACAACCGACTGCACCTTGGCTATGTGACTTCTGATATCCAGCCTGCTTTGCCGAGAAGGTCCATTCTTCAACAAAGAAGTCACACCATACAGTAGCCAAGAAGACGAGGCCTCTTTCATCGGGACGTCCGCAGAAAAGAGCCATCTCGGACACACTGTCCCAGGAGCAGCCAGCGGCCAAGACTGCTACTCCTCAGGCCTCCGTAACGGACTTGCTGTCGCAGATTGCGTGGCTCATCGCAGCATCCCAGCAAGTCTCAGAACCTGAACTGTTGGATGGTGCTGGGTCAGTCCAGTCATCTGCCCGTTCAGATGCCAATTACCATGAGTATAATCTGATTCAGTCGGATGGTGAAAGGAATTTGGAGGAGAATTACCCTTCCATTTCGGAACAACATAGGGTGGTGATGGATCTAATGCATCAATACTTCCCTGAGTTCATTCCTGAGAATCAGAATGCTGCGACCGCTCGAAAGTAGCACTATTCAGTAGCTAAGAGACGAGGCCTCATATATCGGGATGTCCGGAGAAAAGAGTCATCTTAGACACACTGTCCCGGGAACAGCCGGCGCCCAGAATAGAAGACTGCTGCTCATCAGGCCTCCGTAACAGATTTGCTGTCGCAGATTGCGCAGCTCATCGCAGCATCCCAGCAAGTGCAGTAGCAGCCGACGGCAGTCTCCGAACCTGAGCTGTTGGATGGTGCTGGGTTGGTCCAGTCATTAGCGCGTTCAGAGGCCGCTGACCATGATTTTCAACTGATTCAGACGAATGATGAAAGGGATACGGAGGGGGATTACCCTTCCCTTTTGGAACAACACATGGTTGCGATGGATTTAATCCATCAAGACTACCCTGAATTTGTTCCAGCAAATCAGAATGCTGCGACCACTTGCAAGAAACCGGATGCTGACTTCATCCGGAAAAAGTGGAGGTCATGTCTTTTCCAGTTAAGTCTAGACAGGTGTCACAGGCCTTAGGCCTTTTAGACGACGACATATTCAACTCTCCAATGGGAAGAAGTAAGGCGGTTTCTTGTCATCATCTTTCGTAATTTACTGATTATAATGGTCGGGGAAGATGTATAGAGAGTTACCCTGCATTTGAATGAGCAGGCTAAGATCCTAGTTATGGCCTTACCTTCGTCATTCACTATTCGCTTGGACACAATTGAGACACAATATTTTTATACTGTACCAATGACCCAGACATAGCTGGTGCTAACTCTTAAAATATAGGGCGAAACACAAATTTTACCCCCCAATCCCCAAAATTTGCATTTAAAACCAAAGAAAACATGTCCTGAATGGCCCTCCACACTTCACCTCTACTGCGCATGCGCAGTGTCAAGGACGTTCCGAAATTGGCACCATTAATCATTCTCAGTTTGGCCCTTCATCAGTTAACATCTGACTGATCTTTGTGCTTGTAAATCTCAGTTTAAATGATGCCAGACACATAAATATTAGTGAAATGGTGATTCTAAGGAGGATATAGAAGGAGGAGAGGAAAAATGTGTGACAGAATATTATCAGGGCTGTAACTTAAAATTTTTTAATGAAATTATGTTAAGTTACCTATTTTCGAGGCAGCAGCCATTTTGTTGTCATTCTTGTTATTTAGTTACACTGATTTTTCAGTGTTTTCCTCTCTCCCTTTCCTTTAAGTCCCCTCTTGCTATTCTCCCATGCTTTTGGCATATTTTCTGTAATTATTATTACTAAAATTTCTTGGGAGTTTTAGCTGAATAACAGAATGAATTCTGTTCTTTTCCCCATGTTTACGTCTTCACCTATGGGTGGTTAGGCGTTGTGTTCTGCATCTACCATCTGATGTTCTGCAGTTTCTTCCCTGGAAGTCTCTGTTTTGCATCAGATATTGTATTTTTGGTAACTGATTTCGGGCCTGGGTGCCTGGAGTCTTATTTTAGTGTTTTTACACTTATTGTTTACATTTACAACAGCCCTCTGTGTGAGGGGGGATTTCTTGAAAATAATATCTTGATGTTAATTTAATCATAACTAGATACATTATTATTGTTCGTAAGTGTTGCATAAATTGTTTAAAATATTTTTAAATTTTTTGTCCACACTTAGGCTTGGGATCCATTGGGGATCAACGCTACTTTTCAGAAACTTGGGCTGTTCTGAAAAAATATTTTTTCAAAATATTTTGATTTCAATTATTTTTTCTATGTTAATGGATCATATTATTATGTATTTTGATTGTCAGGGGTTGGTGCGAGTACCAGGACTTTGTTTTCTTTTCACATTGAAAGGATTTTGATCAATTGTAATAAGAGGAAGTCTTCCTCTGACTTTTATAATCATTCTATATGTAGTCAGTGTACTCGCACTAACTCCTGTTCTGTATCTGATGATTTTGATGACAACATGGGAAGCGTATGTCACGGTATGTTAGTGGGGAATTGGACATTCCGGTCCTTTCCCCGCAGGGTCACTCTACTTTATCAATTTCTATTTCAGACGATCAAGATTAGGGTGATGTATCCGTGATGTCTTCCAACAGTGTGCCTCTGTCGTCACAATTAATGAAGGGCTAGCGGAAAAGTGCTCATATAAATACGCCAATTGCCTAAGAGGACCCTAGTAGGTTCGACGGCCTTTGACATCCGCTAGCTCGCCCGGTGTAGTGTCCATTCATCGAATGGTTCGGCAGCCGGGTTCGTCCGTTGCGGTCTAGAAGGAGTTTTGGGGTGATGCGAGCACTATAAATCAACCAAATGCACACCCAGTGACGGCGGATTAGAGGGAGAACGGAGGAAGCCTTTTAGTCCGGTTCCTAGCTCGTTCAGGTCCATCCGGACGGCGAGCGAGAGAGGCCCCTCTCTCGTACAACAACATCTGGCCCCAGATGTTGTGGTACAAAATGTTTCGCATTCGGAGCATACGTCCGCCGCTCGGGATGCTCCGACATATAGTCAGTCCAGAGAGACTGTCAATAAGGCTTCCTCATTCTCATGGTAGCGCACACGACCGCTCTTGGCTACGTGACCTCGGATATCCAGTCAGCTTCGGCAGTCAGAGAATCATCGGCGACCAGGTCACACCATCCAGTAGCCAGGGACATGAGGCCTGCAGACTCCGGACGTTCACATAGGAAAGTGTGCAGGAGTCAACGTACACGGAGCTTCCGGCGGCAATGCATCGTAAGACCGCTACTGCACAGGCCTCGGGGACGGACGTGCTATCCTAAATAGCACAGCTTATCGCAGCATCCCCGCAACAACTGAATCTGTTGTATAATGTTTTATCCGACGATGCTGGGTCGGGACGCTCCGCGGAAGCGGGTACGGACGTCCGAAAATTTCATCCGGTCCGACGGGATACCGAAAGGGATTCGGAGGATTTCGAGCTTTCCCTTTCGGAACAACATATTCTGTTGTGTATGTCATCTGACTTGTTGATCTTCTACAGGTTCTTTCGGCGGACCAGAATGCTGCGATGCCGGATAAGAAACTGATAGCGTCGGTGGACTTAGAAATTTTTGGTTCGGTTCAGGGACATCGTCCCTCAGTTCCGACATAGTCCAATAATGTCACACAAACTTTCGAATTATTGAACGACTCTATATATTTATTATATGCTTGCTATTACCAAGCATTTCTGGTTTCTTGTTCGCAAAGTTACAGAGATGTCTTTCAAAAGTGTGCCTCTGTCGTCATAGTTAATGAAGAGCTAGCGGCAATAAGTGCTCATGGAATATGTCTATCGCCTAAGAGGTCCCTTGTAGGATCGACGGAGTGACATTCGCTAGCTCACCCGGTGTAGCGTACATTCATCAATGGTTCGGCTGCCGGGTTCGTCCGTTGCGGTCTAGGAAGGAGATTTGGGTGATGTGAGCACTTTAATAACTTTAGTACTCACCCAGTGACGGCGGATTAAGGACAGATCGGAGGAAGCCTGTTAGTCCGGTTCCTGGCTTGTCCAGGTCCGTCCGGGCTGTGAGCGAGAGAGGTCCCTCTCTCGTCCAACAACATAGGGGACCGCATGTTGTGGTTCAGATATTTTACATTCGGAGCATATGTCCGTCGCTCGGGACGCTCCGTTATATTGACAGTCCGAGAGACTGTCGATAATGCTTCCTCATCCTCACAGCAGTGCACACGACCGCACATTGGCTACGTGACCTCGAGTATCCGATCAGTTTCGTCATTCAGTGATTCCACGGTGAACAGGTCACGCCATCCGGTAGCCAAGGGACACGAGGCCTATACACTCCGTTCGCTCGCATAATAGTAGTATGCACGGGGTAACGATCACGGAGCTTCCAGCGGCAATGCATCGTAGGACCGCTTCTCCACAGGCCTCAGTGACGGACGTGCTATCCGAGTTAGCACAGTTTTTTCGCAGCATCCCAGCAATCGACAGTTTCTCGGTCGAATTAGGAATTATCCGACGGCGCTGGGTCGGTGCGGTCCGCGGTTGCATCAGGTTCGGACGACCGAACGCTTTATAGGGTCCGACAGGATGGCGAAAGGGATTCGAAAGATTTCGAGTTTTCCCTTTCGTAACATCGGAAGCTGCCATACATTTCTTCCGGCATTATCTTCCAGTGGTTGTTATTTCGGACTACATTGCTGCGATGTTGGATAAGAGACTTATAGCGTCATTGGACACGGAATTTTGGATCGGTTCAGGGACATTGTCCCTGACTTACCGACACAGTCCAATAATGTCATTAGAACATGTGTATTATTTATCGACGCTATATATATATAAGCCTGCTACCAAGCATGATAGTTTAGTTTCTTGTCCGCAATGCTCATTTCTGCCTTTTATCATTTAGGAATAATTTATTTTGGCAGAACAGGGCATACCGAAAGTTCATATGCGTCTAGACGGCATGATTAAAGACTGGAAATAATCTTTTTCGCCGTCTATGTCTTTTCCAACCACAATGTTGGAAACAACAATGATGTCTAATAGACTTAACTTAGACGCTTTATCATACGTAATCCACCTTACTGAGGCGTTATCATTACGTCTTCAAGAGAAAGAATTCCGGGATATGATCCTCAATGTGATTTCTTTTGAGGGCAGTAGTTTGTTCACGTATAACTCCGCCCTTCAGTGGCTACTTGGAGTTGGTTAGACGTGACGCAGCCCTAGCTACATCCACGCGCGTGGATAGTAAGGTGAAGAACTCTCTCAGAGTCGCTTCGTTCTCGGAGAAGCTTCTCTTCGACGGCAACTTTTCAGCAATCCATGAATTGCTCGATTTGCACGTTCTCTTGTCTATCTAGTGTAGCAAGAGATTCAGACTGGGGCAAACATTCGGTGGTTGACTCAGAGAGTGCCACTGCAGTTGCCGGATAAGAGTTTTATAATTATGACGGTTGCCAGTCAAACAGGTTGGGATATAATATTGATCCCAACGGATTCGAAGTGCCAGGGTCTTTGGGTTCCGCAGTCTCTAAGCAAGCACTTATCTTCCACGGAATAATGTTTTTTTAGGCTTGCTTTATGTCATTGGATGAACATTATTCAGAAACGCTTGTCCAAATCCTGTCCGTTAATACGACAGTAGTGGCGTATCACCGGAACTAGGGAGGCACTCATTCGTTTCCGTTATTCAATTTAATGGAAAGAATCCTTCTGTTTGTTATAGTACACCAAGTTCTGCTTTGGTCCGTCATATTCCGGGTCGTCTGATTGTTTTACCGGACTCCCTTTCACTTATGGGTCGCTTGTTGCCGTCAGAATGGACTCTAAACAAACAAGTATTCAATCAGATTTGCTATCACTGGGAGCGCCCAATGATAATTTATTTACGACACAACTTGCTAATCAATTGCAGACGTATGTGTTTACATGTCCGGATCTCTGAGCTTATGTTGTTAACGCTCTATTGATCTAATAGGACGGAATGATAGGATATGCGTATCCTCCTGCGCTGTTGTTTCAGCAAGTATTGCTAAGATAAACAACCACAATACATTTCTGTTGATAGCATCTCTGTCTTCACAGAGACCGTAGGTAATTTTACTCTGATGTCTACTGTGGGACTTAACGCGAAATCTTCCTCCATGAGAGGATCTTTTTTCGCTGGGTAAAATCGTGTCATCTTTATCACAACCCGCAAGGTCTCAACCTTCACGTATTCCATTGTGTGGTCCTTATTGCATTGTAAGCATTGTACTGGACGAGCTTTGGACGCGATTTTTTACTATAGGAGAACCTCTTCTTCGCTATACTATGCGGCTAAAGTGGAGGCTCTTCCGTCGTTGGTGTAGGGATCACTATGTTGATATTGTTGATCCCTCCATACTAGTCATTGCAACTTTTTAGTATACTTGTTTGACAAGATCTACTGCAGCCTGTTACTATTAAGGTTATAGGTTTATGTTACCTCATACCTATGCACTCTATGTTAGTTTACAATTGAGTCTTATGTCTCTTTATCTAAGTCAGTTAGTAACTTTTCGATAAATAGACTTAGAATCATTAGATTAAATTTCTATACGGAATTTAACTTCGGTTCTTATTTAGCTAAGTAATCATTTGAGCCTCTGGAAACAGTAGTTTTCAAATTCTGACCTTTTAGACAGTAATTCTGTTGGCTTCTCTTTTACTGAAGAGTCAGTGAGTTTCATGCACTATCGGTGGATGATTTTCACTTTCGTAGTTTCGGAATCACTACTTTCTTTACTATTTAGGTTGGATTTTTGCATAAGAGTCAGGCTCCTAATAAATATCCGGAACCTATTGTTATTAAGGTCCTTCCGTCTTCGTACGGGCATAGGCCTTTACTCTGTCCGGTTAGAGTTTATGTATTTATAAACAGATATCTGTTTATTACTACGGGCGTAAGCTTCTTCTGTCTTTGATGCCTAATAGAAGGACGTTTCGCTCCATTCTATTGCTAATGGATTCAATTAACTATCGATACTGCTTATGGTATATCATTGACTCAGCAGTTGTGCTTGAGATTTCGGCTCATGAAGTAAGAGTTCTTCTACATCTTGGGCTTACATTAATAGTGTCGCTATTATAGATTTTTGAAGGCTGCTCATTGCACTCAGCCATCCACATTCATGAATTTTTATCTCAGAAATATGGAGTCCATTTCCGGAGGCCTCTATTGTTAGGTCTATTATCTACTGCTCAGAATATCATTCACTTAACAGTTGCTACTATAGCTAGGTAGGCTGTCTGTTTCTGCAGTGACTCCGTTCTGCTGCCCTCTTCGCTCTGGGCTATTTGACCCAGGGCAAGAAAAAGGGGGGGGGGGGGTGAGGGTGTTCCCTTGGGGTCACCTGTTTTACTATGAAAACAAGGGGATACCTCCTCCGGAGTTAGTAATTCTGAGCTGTTATTGGGATGGTTGTTTAGTGAGAAGTTTATGTTTTTAAAAATTCACTCAGGTCTTAGTTTTTAAAGTATAGCTTTTGAATATAGCACGTGTCAAACGGACATGATTATACAATCCTCAGACACTTTTAAGGAGTATAAAGAGTCTCTATTCTCTAGACTTACTTTATTTATTGGCTTACTTTAAAAATTATTAGTATAAGGATTATACTAGATATTAATAGAGTACATGGATGTATGATGCTCAATTTTGGAAGGTGTTGTATCTTTCTAATTTATCATAAATAAGAAAGATACATGTAAGGCCTAATACTTCTTTTTCCCTAGAGGGGATGACTCTATTTTATATAATTGAGCATATTCCAACTTGCTCTATGTCCTTGGCCCTCCAGCCTTTTTACTATTCAGCTATGTCTGGGTCATTGGTACAGTATAAAAATGTTAAAAAATTTATAGTAATTTATATATTTTTTATACTTACCAATGACCCAGACGGGGATGGCCCTCCCAGGAGTTGGGAACTCATACCTCCCCGCTGAGTACATAGCGCTTACCAGGCACTGGTTATAAGAATGATTAATGGCGCCAATTTTGGAACGTCCTTGACACTGCACATGTGCAGTAGAGGTGAAGTGTGGAGGGCCATTCAGGACATGTTTTCTTTAGTTTTAGATGCAAATTTTGGGGATTGGGGGGCAAAATTTGTGTTTGGCCCTATATTTTAAGAGTTAGCACCAGCTATGTCTGGGTCATTGGTAAGTATAAAAAATATATAAATTACTATAAATTTTTTAACTTTTCATTCAGAGCAAATTTAGACTCACTGTCTTACGCAGATCACCTTTAAGAACTGTGACGCAACAGCTCTACGGAAAGGAGGACGTTTGTACCTCATTTAGAGTCCTTTCCAGGCACCCCCCCCCCCCCCCCCTCACCCCGCATTGAATTTTTTTATGGAGGTTCAAGATTTTCCCAAAAGTAAACAATGCACTGCCGATCTCAGATGTTCATTGCAGTATAACAAAAATAGGTAAAATGAACAGTAGAAACCCTCCTGACTTGCTATAACACGCCAGGTACGATTACGTTAATATGTTGTTGCACAACTGAACTTGATATGTACCAGTATTTATATAAAGATTCAAACAACTCGGACTTGGCATAAACAAACAATGCAATTGATCAGTGGTGGCTGAGCAGTGATGAGCCCCCCAGCCCCCCTCCCTCCCCCTGGACTTGCTAGGGTTAGGGAAAACACTTAGAATTTTATGTTTAAAAGAAGCCATTTCCTTGCATCTAGAGACAGAATTGGCGATTCATTCACATCCACATGAAAGGGGGGCCCGGTTGGCTTCATGTAGCTTCCCACATTTCCCCACCCACCTGGACTGGGGTCCCCTGGACTTGTCCATTGTACTCCTAACGGGGTGAGCTGCCACTGCAATTGACATGCATTAAATAGTTGCCTTATGCATTGAAACATTTATTAAATGGTCTATCAATAACGTTACAATCACATTATTTTACCACAAAGGCGAATCCAGTCATCGGTGCACTTGGTATGTGCCTTCCCCCTACACCCCCCCCCCCCCCCACCCCTATTTTCTCCCGGAGACGGGTTGTGCATTGTGGATATCTGCTTCGGGTGCGAGGTAATCGCATCTTTTGGGTTTAAATTTCAAAATTTGGTTGACAATACACTCCGGGGAACTTGGGCCTAGGTGCAGCACCCCCTCCCCCCTCCTGCCCTGGCCCTCACAGCTTTTAGTAAAGTCCTTCATCCGCCACTGAACCAACACTGTTCGAAGCGGCATTAGTATGTATAAACAGCTCACCAGAAGCATATTAAAAAGTGTATTTTTGTGCTGTTGAAAGGTAACTAATGTAAGGGAGGTAATCAAATTAGCTATTGAAGAACTCTTTTTTTTCATGCAGTGGAAATTGCTGATAGTGCTTACGCCTTAAAACGCCCCCCCCCCCCCCCCCCCCACACTTAACTGTAACTTAGCTTATTCTTTTTCAAACAAATGTACCTTATCTGTCTTAATTGTGAGGCTGATGTAATCAGCTGGTTTCAATAATATCCTTATTTGTATGGTTTTATTGAGAAACACCTCTATTAGAAATTGAAGTCAAAGGGAGACTTTTTTAAGATAATCTTTCCGGGTGTTTTATGGCAGTTGTGTTGGGAAAAGGGTGAACAGGGGAGATTTCTAATAAGCTACCACAGAAATTAAGGTGGAAACTATTTATTTGCTATATTGCTATATCTGTGAACAATACCGAATTCCCAATCTTTTGAATCCATACTCAGAAGTCAAAAGTTTTAAAATGTGGACCATTTGTTCTTTTTCAATTCAGAGAAGGGCAAACACACAACAAGTTAAATATATGTTAAAAAATATATATATTTTTTTTTTATTGCAAATTTAACCCCCCCCCCCCCCCAAAAAAAAACAAACAAAAAAACAGTAGCTACTTTAAAGAATATATCTATTTCAGTATTTGATACTTCTACTGATATACAGTAGTACTGGTACATGTCCTACAAAATTTTGAAACTTTTTGTATGAATTCCGATGCTTGTGAAACTGAGTAGAGTATCATTGTGGGGTAAAATTTCAACCTCTGAATGAGAGATGACATCTCTAACTGGTTTGGGGCATTTCTTCTGGCCTGCTATGAACTGCTGTGTTGATCTGTAGTGAAATCCTTGAAAAAAACAATGAATAGTTTGGGTATACTTGGTGTGGTAAAAAAAACCCCCAAAAACTGCCCTCCCTCTTTGAATTTGGAAAACCAATTATTGCCTGAGAACCAAAACATTTTTTTTTTTTGGCCTGTCTTAACAGTTGCTAATTTGGAGTTAATCAGGCATGATGGAGACCTTGTGTCGTCATATTAAATAGATGACAAGGTGAAAAACTCTATATGGGTCGCTCCGGTTTCCGGACACTTAAGTTTTTGACGATAAGCTTTCATTGGTTTATGACCAAGCTACAAAGAAAGCATCAATACCCTGCTGCTTAAGTGGCATCTAATCGACCCACAATAGCAGAAAAGAGTAAGGGAGGATGTCCAAGACAGAAAGTAGTCTGAAGGACTCCTCGCGAGGGTATAGGTAACCCTCCTATAATTATACCACCCACTTGAAAAGTGGGTGGTATATGGTGTTTGGTATGTCTGTCCATACATCTATACGTCCGTCTTTTACACTTTAGAGGGGTACACATCTGCTATCCGCAACTCCTCCTAAACCAGTGAACGGATTTCATTGAAACTCTCAGAAATTCTTTTACATACATTTAAGATGTGCACCTCCTATTTTCTTTTCAGATATTTTCATTTTTACAGTTTCCCATATTGAAAAATGAACTTTGTCAAATTCAATTGACATTATGTACAGATCTGCTATTCGCAACTCCTCTTAAACCATTGAACAGATTTCATTGAAACTTTTAGACGTTCTTTTACATACTTTGAAGATGTGCACCTCCTATTTTCTTTTCAGATATTTTCATATTTACAGTTCCCCGTATTCAAAAATGGTCTTTGTCAATTCAGGTTTTAGTAGGGAGGGATATAGATCTGCTATCCGCTACTCCTCTTAAATCATTGAACAAACTCCATTGGAACTCTCAGACATTTTTTTACATACACTGAAGATGTGCACCTCCTATTTTTTTTTCAGATATTTTCATATTCCGACATACGTCCATCCGTCTGTTATGCTATAGCGGTGCTATGCTTTGGGAGAGGGGGGGGGGGAGGGTACACATTGCTATCCGCAACTCTTAAACCAGTGAACGGATTTCATTGGAACTCTCAGACGTTCTTTTACATACATTGAAGATGTGCATCTCCTATTTTGCTTGCAGATAATTTCTTTTTTACAGTTTCCCATATTGAAAAAAGAACTTTGTCAAATTCAATTGACAGTCTGTACAGATCTACTATCTGCAACTCCTCTTAAACCATTGAACAAACTCCATTGGAACTCTCAGACATTCTTTTACATACATTGAAGATGTGCACCTTCTATTTTTCTTTTTACATATTTTCATATTTACAGTTCCCCATATTCAAAAATGGTCTTTGTCAATTCAAGTTTTAGTAGGGAGGGATACAGATCTGCTATCCGCTACTCCTCTTAAACCATTGAACAAACTCCATTGGAACTCTCAGACATTTTTTACATACACTGAAGATGTCCACCTCCCATTTTTCTTTCAGATATTTTCATAGTCTGACATACGTCCATCCGTCTGTTATGCTATAGGGGTGTTACGCTTTGGGGGAGAGGGTACACATCTGCTATCCGCAACTCTTAAACCAGTGAACGGATTTCATTGGAACTCTCAGACATTCTTTTACATAAATTGAAGATGTGCACCTCCTGTTTTGTTTTCAGATAATCTCTTTCTTACAGTTTCCCATATTGAAAAAAGAACTTTGTCAAATTCAATTGACATTCTGTACAGATATGCTATCCGCAACTCCTCTTAAACCTTTGAACAAACTCCATTGGAACTCTCAGACATTCTTTTACATACATTGAAGATGTGCACCTCCTGTTTTTCTTTCAGCTATTTTCATATTTCGATGTCCATCCGCCCGACTGTCCGTTACACTTTAGGGGTGTACACATCTGCTATCCGTAACTCCTCTTAAACCAGTGAACGGATTCCATTGAAACTCTCAGACATTCTTTTACATACATTGAAGATGTGCACCTCCTATTTTCTTTTCAGATATTTTCATTTCTACAGTTTCCCATATTGAAAAATGAACTTTGTCAAATTCAATTGACATTCTGTACAGTCTGCTATCCGCAACTCCTCTTAAACCATTGAACGGGTTTCATTGAAACTTTCAGACATTCTTTTACATATATTGAAGATGTGCACCTCCTGTTTTGTTTTCACAGATATTTTCATTTTTAGGGTTTTCCATATTTAAAAATGGGCTTTTTCAATTCAAGCTTGCTTGGGGTGGGGGGGGGGGGGAGAGGGGGAGGGGGGGTTGTTGACATCTGCTATCCACGCCCCCTTTGAAACTAGTGAATGGTTTTAAATGAAACCTTCAAACATTTTTTTACATACAGTGAAGATGTGTACCTTCTATTTTGTTTTCAGATATTTTAACTTTTACAGTTTCACATATTGAAAAATGGGCTTTGTCATTTCAAGCTTCGGGGTGGAGGTGTGGGGGGGGGGGGGGGTTCTGTGTTTATGCTGTGTACATTAAACACACTTTTGCTGTTGTAAAATGTTTCTTGTTGGGAGTTGGTGGTATCATTTAGTGAGCAGTGCCCACAGTTTTTCTAGTTACTCTAGGGATCGTCATACAGCGACTCGGATAGGGGGCTTAGGTCTGATCGAGACTACCGGTCAGATGCCCCTAAGCCATTGGCTCGAGGCTCTTCACGAATGAGACGTAGTTTCTCCTTTCGTAGGCCTCGCAGGTACTACATGTGAGGGTTAGGACCTCTATTGATTAGCAGTTGGCGGATGGTTATCAAGATTCACATCAAACTGGATAACTATTACGGAAGACCAGTAGGCGAGAAGTGTGGTCTCGGATGGCCTACGGCTATCTTTCCGAGAGAAACCACCACTAACTTAATGTCCGTGATGGACAATGCTTCCGTCAAATCCTTGCATAAGAGTCTCTCCAATCGGAGGTAAAGGTTCTATTGACAATAAAAGTACTAGAGGTCATCGAGAATCAAGGTTCTCTAGGATTCTATAGTCACCTGTTACTCGTAACGAAGTCAGAAAGCTCGTTGCGACTGATAAGACTGGAGCTGAGTAACAAGTTTATCATAGCTCTAAAAGTTTATTTATGGTAATCATTTAGTCTGTAAAAGCGAATGTTCGAGTGATCGACTATGCAGCAAGCATAGATCTAAGGATCAGTTCTTTTATGTCCTGGTATATCCGGCATTCAGAAAGTACCTCTGGTTTGTCGTCCAAGGGATAGTATTTCAGTTCCGAGTGATGTGCTTCGGTCTGAATCTAGCGCCCTGAGCTTTCACTCGAATAATGAACTCGGTAATGTCGCACAACAATCTGGTTCGTCTGCCGTTATCCAGAACGAAATAAGTCAGTTGTTATGCTCACTTTTGTCTTCTCTCAGACGCATTAACAGCGAGAATTTTTATACGACAGATGGGGTTGTGCAGAGTGGCTATGCATCTTATTCCGATGGGTCGCTTACGTACATGTCCCCACCAGTTATTCTTTACCCCGAACTGGAGTGTGAAGACGCATTTGCTCAAGACCAGTATTGTTTTAACGGATCTAGTAAACAAAAGGTCCATATTGGGGCAGATATTTGGTGGTTAACTCCAAGAGTTCCGCTGCAACTGCCAGATCCGGCTTTCACGATTATGACTGATGTGAGTCAGTAGTTTGGGGCGCGACCCTGAGTCTGACAGACTCGAAATGCAGGGGTCTTGGGACCCTCAGTTCCTGGAGAAACACATAAACATCAAGAATGATGTCAATATTGTTAGCGCTACATCAATGGATTCACATTATTTGCGGACATGCATGTTCAGATATTGTTGGACAACTCGATAGTGGTAGCATACATCAGGAACGAGGGCAGCACCCTTTCATTTCCGTTATGATAACTAACGGAGAAGATTTTTTCTATTTCGTCATGTATCATCATGTTCATCTCTCTATCTGTTAAATAAGCAGAGACTTACTTAATTTCTTATTCTCTCAGTATAAACTTCAACCACCATAATCACAGGATTTCAAACACACAGACAGGAAGTCTCACTTGATGACATCACCAGGAGACAGTTAGAGGGTGTGCTCCATTCAATGATTCTGAATGCTCCAGTGTGTACTCTATCCAATACTAATGGTCTACTCAAAATCAAGTGTTTGTACAAGTGTAAAGTTACTAACAAACTCCCGTTATTTTTTTTTTTTTTTTTTTTTACGTCTACATACCATAAACTTATTTACAGTCTATGTACATCTATCTTCCTTTAATGCGGATTACATGTCAAAATCAACTTTTCCACGCTGGAAAGTTGACAAAAGATGCACACCTGATGCACCTCTCTTTGTGAGGCAATTAGCAAGTTGCATCTTTCCCGGAAGCCATCGCACACATTCTATTTCTTGTTTTTCCAGTGATTGTTTTATGGCTCCAATATCGATCCTTAGGCGTTTGTTATCTACAAGGTGTGTTGAATGAACAGCTTCCACCACACTCTTGTTATCAACATAACACTGAATTGGAAGGTTAATGTCTTCACTGAATAATTCTATAATCAAATGTTTAATGTAAATAGATTCTTCTATGCCTTCGAGTAAACTGATAGCTTCAGCTGCCAATGTTGAGCGACAGACCCTTTTTATTTTTCTACAGTTCCATGAAATAGGAAATGACAGTTTCTTTTCATTAACAACAAAAATGACATAACCCATTGAACTGCTAATGCCATCTGCAAAATTTCCGTAGGAAGCATCTGTGAAAAGAAAGAGAGTCCAACTGTCGTATTTAGGGTGTCCAATATATGGAAATAGTATCTTTGATTCATCAATTTTGATTTTTCCTATAACTTTGATTGCTCTCAACAAGTCACCGACAGTACCTTTTTGAAACTTGGTACTAAGGTCAATAAGATCAAAAGCAAAATCAGGTCTTGTTCCCTGAACAATCCAATTTAAACATCCCACAAGTGATCTCAATTCTGTATATTCAGCAGAAGTTAATTCGTCATTTTTCTTTAATGACCTTTCTGGTGATACTTTGTTAATTTCAACTGCATCAACATATTTATTCTGATCAAGATAAATTCCTTGATTAACTTGCGTAATTCTAAATCCAACATATGAAAATTTAATTTCATCCTGTTTTCCAGCACAGAATCGTTTTCTAAGACCATTCATTACAATGGAATCAAATTCACTATTCCCTGCATGAAGAAAGTCATCTACATGACTGACCATGAGTCCTTGAAGTTGTCTTTTGGAATCTTTTTTAAAGAACAGAGAGGGATCTAGCAATGAACGTATACATCCCAAAATACCTAATTCTTTTGCTACACTTTCATAAAATTGTCTTGCTGCATCACTTAAACCATATAAACATCTTTTAAGTCTCCACAGTTTTCCATCAGATTCAGCTTCTTTTGGTGGTATAATGAACACATTTCTTTCTAGCTTATTTCCTTGTAAGAAAGCAGATTTTATATCAGTAGTTTTAACTGTCCATTTCATATTCACTGCAACACCTAAAAATAATCTTAAGGATATTTTATTAACAGTTGGTGAATCTTTTCTAACATCACTGTCCTCTTCAAAACCCCTAGCAACTAAACGAGCACGAATGTCAGTTCCTTTGTAACACAAAACCCACCTGGTTGAAATTGCAGTCTGTCCAACATTTTCAACTTCATCATATGTATCAAAAAATTTTAATTTTTCGAGTTCTACTATTTTTGCGTTCAAACATTCTGGATCACTCCACTTTTCTTTAGGAACAGCAGTCATGTAAACTTCATCAGAACTAATGTCGAACTTCCACTCAACAGCTTGTAAATTTACACTTTTTGTTACATCTTCTTCCTGGAGTTTCACATTAAACCAATACTTATTTGACCCTGTAGATTTTCCAGCTCTGCTCAATATCTCCGCAGATGTCCAGTTACCATGAGGTAATTCACGAAATTTAATCACTTCCCCAGGCTTTAGTTTGGGAACAATGTCACATTTGGCATGATTTTGTGAAGAATTTTCTTTCTGATCATCAAGACAAGCATGTTCAGAAAGAGAATCAGCACTTTCCATATGTTCAACCAAATTCTCACCACCCATCACTTCGTTCACTGTTTTCTTCTCCTTTTCTTTTTCAGGATGCAAAATACCAGACTCAATGTAATCTTCTTCATTACTACAAGTTTTCTGATCAATATTATCATCTTCAAAATAATCATTAGCTTTCAAAAGTCTATTAGGAGAAACTCTAACAAAACTTCCACCATGGCGCACAAATATAACCTTTCCATCCTGGAATACAACCTTTCCAGGGCCCAGCCATCTTTCTTTTCCATTACGCTTGTAAAAAACTCTGTCCCCATTTTCAAAAATTTGTTCAGATGCACGTATTTTACTTCTCAAAGCTCTACGGATTTTCTCTTCAGCTTCTGTTTGAATAAATGCTCTGCGGGCAGAATGAAGTGCATTTAGGTGTTTGGCAAAAATTTCGCTAGTGGTACATCCATCCAATGCTGCTACATTTTCAGTCATAATGTTAGGTACATTAGGATTTATTCCAAAAACAAGTTGGTAACTGCTGTACCCATTCCACATTTGAAGAGAATTCCGTGCCATATTAGCCCAACACAATAAAACATCATCTCTGGTATTTACATTATCAGCTTTTAATTTTGAAAGCATCGAATCTGTTATAGAATGCACCCTCTCACACAAACCATTTTGGAAAGGGCTATATGCTGCTGTGGTACATATTTCAATGTTTAATATAGATGCAATTTCCCGTAATTCATCAGAATTGAACTCTCCTCCATTATCATGAAGTACAGACTTCATTACTCCAAAAGTTCCAATCCAATGTTGAATCAATTTATCTGCTATTTCACTTGTTGATTTTCTTGCAACAAAAACAGACAATGTCAACCTAGACCACATATCAATAATATGGAGTATCCACTGATTATTCCATTGCTTTAAATCGATGGCTACTTTGTCGTTAAAAGATTTTGCCAATGGAAGGGCCACAACAGGCCTTGGCGGAGTAACTGCATAAAGTTTACAAATGTCACATTTTTCTCGAATTTCATTCAACATGTGTTCATAATTTTGTTTCCAGACTCCTGCGTCTTTCAATAATGAAGCTAAGCGTTTAGTTGTGGTATGAGCAAACTGTCTATGTAGCTTGCGTAAAACACCAAAAATCTCTTTATCACTCATATCTGAAAGTTTTACACTGAATATTTCATTCAATTCATCCACTGCTTGTAAACAAATACAATAATGACCAGAAGATGTCATGTCTAAAATAACCTCTTTTCCTAAAATAACTGCTGTATCATTCATCATGTCAAGTTTAACTTCGGCTCGTTTCATGGCATCCTTTGACAATAAAAGAGGAATGTCAGAATCCACCACATCTGTAATAATAGTAACTTTTTGTCCTACCATTGTAGCAGGGAATGAGCATTGGCCAAGAGATTTTAACTGCTTTCCACCTCCAAATTTGAAAATTCGAATTCCTTCTTTCCATTCAATCTTCTGTTTATCACTTTCTGATAAAGTCTCAATATAATCATTTATCCAGTCTTGTCCACATACAGTACTTGAACATGCAGAGTCAAGAACAGCACAATTACGAGCTTCTGATCCAAGTAGTCTTATGTCCTGATTATCTCCTGTATACAAAACTACATGTTCTTTATGTGCAGATTTACTTGTGTCTTCCACATTGTATGCATGTTCCTTCACATTTTTTGACTTCGCCATATTTTCCCAGCTGTGGGGACAAGCCTTTAATAAATGTCGAAATGATCCACAAGATATACACTTTATCGGCTGTCCATCTGATCCAGTAGGATTGATGCTACGAAAATTACTTGTATTGTAAGTTCCATTTCCACGTTGGGCACCACGAATGTTTTTATATCTTCCACGTCGTGGATAACCAAATGATGTACTGCTAAAAACTGCCGATTCCTCAGTAACAAAAGCTGGTTCTACTTTAATTGCTACACCTGAAGCTGATGCTCCTTGTCCAACGGACTCTCCTTTGAATTTTTTTAAAGATTTCTTAGTCTGTTCATAGAGAGTTCCTTTTTCACTATAATTCATGCCCGTCATCACTAACATTTTTTCATCTTTGCTGATATTAGCCCGTTTCAAAAGTTTAAATGCCAAAATTTCTGAAGGTAACTCAAGTCCGTTTTTGAGAATTTTCCTGTATTTTTGATCAAAATTTGAAATATAGTCATTAACAGATTCATTTTCACCTCTCACGTAGTCTTCAAACAGTTCAAATTTCTCCCAGCTATCCTCTAATTCATCCTTTCCAAGATGTTTGTCAAGAAATGAAATGAGAACATCAAGTCCATTTTCTTGACTCAACTTTTCAACAGTAATTTCATCAAAGACTTTTTCTCTAATTCTAGATTCATCTGCCTCAGGTAAGGTTAATGCTACAGCAATAGCTTGTTTCTTCTTTGCAAGATCTGTTATTTCTCTCCATGCAATTAACTCTGTCTTGTAACGCTCATAATTATTTGCACCTCTCAAATTTGGTGGATTCACTTTCATTGACATTTTGCACAAGATCAAATCAGAATTTTCTACTGTAAGAAAACTTCTTCCACTGCAGAATGTAATCACAATATTGAAGAGATGATGCTCTGCTACCAAATGTTAAATAAGCAGAGACTTACTTAATTTCTTATTCTCTCAGTATAAACTTCAACCACCATAATCACAGGATTTCAAACACACAGACAGGAAGTCTCTCTTGATGACATCACCAGGAGACAGTTAGAGGGTGTGCTCCATTCAATGATTCTGAATGCTCCAGTGTGTACTCTATCCAATACTAATGGTCTACTCAAAATCAAGTGTTTGTACAAGTGTAAAGTTACTAACACTATCCGTCATATACCAGGTCATCTGAACGTACTAGCAGACTCGCTCCTCGGAAAGGTCGCCTGTTTCATTTGCATTGGACACTCAACAAGCGAGTATTTGGACAGTTTTGATACCAGTGGGATTGCCCCATGCTAGTTCAGTTTGCGACGCACCAGAACAATTAGTTACCGTCATTTGTGTCGCCATGCCCAGACCATTGAGCGCATGCAGTAGACGCTCTTCACAATTCATGGGGATGAATTATAGGATATGTGTATCCTCCCATTCATTTTATTCAATAGATTACGTTTAAGATTAAAGAGTCTTGGTGTGAATCCTACTAGTAGCACCTCTGTTGTCACAGAAACCTTGGATCAGTATTCTCAAGTGTCTGTTATGGGATGCTCCCCAGAAGCTTCCTCTATGAGAGGGCCTTCTTTCGGGGGAAGTTTTATTCTTCATGTCCTTCTCTGCCTATAGTGGCATAATGGAGTCAGTTAGACGTGAGGGAACCATCGTGGTTCCTATATTATTTGATAATTGGCACAGGAACGATTAAATAATGCGGGTGAGGAGATTTCGATATGACTTCGAATTCCCCCCTCCCCCCACACTCACACACACTGCCTATGTGTTTAGAGGCAATTACCGGGCAAGACGTAGTTTTCTTCCCGCAAGTCTCATATAATTTAATACATACATACATACATGCATTTGGGTCGTGTTCTATGGCAACTTCATGGGGACATCCGCTTTTTAGTTGATTAGTTTCCTGTGATCATTTGTTGATTTGTTATATATGAGCACTTATTTAAAAATCATCAAAATTAAATTGCTACTCTTTGAGTACCTCGCAGGCTGCATAACCAGTTAACTGGTATTCAGATGATTACATGCTAAATATAAATGCTCTCGCGCATTATATTATTAGGCAAATGCTTTATTGTATTTTGTGGACCTTGAAATTATAATCTATTTCGGGGGCGGCCTGTGTCAGAGCCTGTTAATCATACCTACTTCTTTTCTAGATCCGGGTTTCTATTATGTCAGTACTCAATTCGCATATTCTCACGTGTTTACGATCGTAGATATCAGATAGTACACGTTGAAGAGTGTTGTTACTAGAATTTATTGTACAGAGGCTGCCTGTGGATTACCTAGGAAGTGAGTTTTCTCTTGGGATCATTCACTCTGGCTCGGTTGCACAAGTGTATGTTATATTTATATCACCGGTTTTCAACGTATCTGTGTATGGCGTCTGCGGTCTACTTTATATAGTGGGCAATTTTAATTACCAGGATTGTTGCTACAGCCTTAACTTCTGAAGTGGCATTAAGCACCATTTATTAATCATGAATTAATACCTGTGTGCCTGTTCAACGATTATTATACCCCCGCTTCGAAGAAGTGGGGGCTATATAGGAATCGCCCTGTACGTCCGTACGTCCGTCCGTCCGTCCGTCCGTCCGTACGTCCGTCCGTACGTCTTTCCGGACATGAAATTCTTGTGTGCGCATCTCCTCCTACATTTATCAATCAATTTGGACAAAACTTTTCAGACATCATCACTACTAAGTGAACATGCGCATATTCCAAGATTTTTGATCTGCGACAATTTTAACCAGGTTTTCTCCCTTTGACTTAGCTTTATTGTGTCTTTCCATCCGAACAAATTCTTGTGTGCGCAACTCCTCCTACATTAATGAACCGATTTTGATGAAACCTTTCAAACATCATCTCTACTAAGTGAACATGTGCATATTCCAAACTTTTTAATCTGCGACAATTTTAACCAGGTTATCTCTCTTGAACTTTGATTTAATATGGGTTTCTGCATGAAATTCTTGTGTGCGCAACTCCTCCTACATTTATCAATCAATTTGGACAAAACTTTTCAGACATCATCACTACTAAGTGAACATGCGCATATTCCAAGATTTTTGATCTGTGACAATTTTAACCAGGTTATCTCCCTTTGACTTAGATTTATTATGTCTTTCCATTCGAACAAATTCTTGTGTGCGCAACTCCTCCTACATTAATGAACCGATTTTGATGAAACCTTTCAAACATCATCTCTACTAAGTGAACATGTGCATATTCCAAACTTTTTGATCTGCGACAATTTTAACCAGGTTATCTCTCTTGAACTTTGATTTAATATGGGTTTCGGCATGAAATTCTTGTGTGCGCAACTCCTCCTACATTTATCAATCAATTTGGACGAAAGTTTACAGACATCATCACTACTAAGTGAACATGCGCATATTCCAAAATTTTTGAGCTGTGGCAATTTTAACTAGGTTATCTCCCTTTAACTTAGATTTATTATGGGTTTCTACATGAAATACTTGTGCGTGCAACTCCTCCTACATTTATCAATCAATTTGGACAAAACTTTTCAGACATCATCACTACTAAGTGAACATGCGCATATTCCAAGATTTTTGATCTGCGACAATTTTAACCAGGTTTTCTCCCTTTGACTTAGATTTATTGTGTCTTTCCATCCGAACAAATTCTTGTGTGCGCAACTCCTCCTACATTAATGAACCGATTTTGATGAAACCTTTCAAACATCATCTCTACTAAGTGAACATGTGCATATTCCAAACTTTTTAATCTGCGACAATTTTAACCAGGTTATCTCTCTTGAACTTTGATTTAATATGGGTTTTTACATGAAATTCTTGTGCGTGCAACTCCTCCTACATTTATCAATCAATTTGGACAAAACTTTTCAGACATCATCACTACTAAGTGAACATGCGCATATTCCAAGATTTTTGATCTGCGACAATTTTAACCAGGTTATCTCCCTTTGACTTAGATTTATTATGTCTTTCCGTTCGAGCAAATTCTTGTGTGCGCAACTCCTCCTACATTAATGAACCAATTTTGATGAAACCTTTCAAACATCATCTCTACTAAGTGAACATGTGCATATTCCAAACTTTTTGATCTGCGACAATTGTAACCAGGTTATCTCTCTTGAACTTTGATTTAATATGGGTTTCTGCATGAAATCTTGTGTGCGCAACTCCTCCTACATTTATCAATCAATTTGGACAAAAGTTTACAGACATCATCACTACTAAGTAAACATGCGCATATTCTAAAATTTTTGAGCTGTGGCAATTTTAACTAGGTTATCTCCCTTTAACTTAGATTTATTATGGGTTTCTACATGAAATTCTTGTGCGTGCAACTCCTCCTACATTTATCAATCAATTTTGATGAAACCTTTCAAACATTATCACAACTAAGTGAACATACGCATATTCCCAAATTTTTGATCTGCGACAATTTTAACCAGGTTATCTCCCTTTAACTTGGATTTATTATGGGTTTTCAAATGGGATTCTTGTGTGTGCAACTCCTCCTACATTAATGAACCGATTTTGAATACATGTTGCACATTGTAAATGTGTTTTTCCAAATGTAAACCATATATGTGTGGGCTCTTTAAGTATTCAGTGCTGTTCTGTGGAAGGCCACATGCAAATACAAATTTCAACAACAAAAAATGATCTTTATGTATACATTTCCTTATGGCCTTCGCCTACATGATCAGAAGTGCATTCCTCTAAAAACCCAAAGCGGGGGTATTAATCACCTTCAGTGATAGTTCTAGTTTATATTATATTATATTTTTGATACCGCTCTTATTGATTCTAGAGCTCTCCCTTCTTTCTTTTGAAGATTCCTTCAAAAGAAAGGGGGAGGGGGGGGGGGCTGATTTTTACCTCTTTTCTGGCTTAATGGGTATGTAACTATGAAGGAAGCTGTTTTATCCATAATTATATCCTGCATACAGCTGAAGTATTATTATATGGCGTGTGTTTGTGGGGGATTTTCTCTCATTCTCAGATACGCCATCCTAATTTTTGGAGGCTTAGTCTGGACTAGCCTTAAAAATTAGGAACTTGTTACATCCTAATTATCATTGTCCTCATGCTTAGAATAAGGAATTACTTAAATTGGGCTCCTTATTTAGGATATGTCTCCCCTATTACTTTATAGAGAGACATACATGTATTTCCAAATTATTCCAATTTCCTTTCATCATAGATTGCAGGATTTGAACTATTTCAGAAGCCCCTAGCCCTCCACCTTTTTATGATTCAGTCTGGGCCATTGGTGTACAGTATAAAAATATTATAAATTTACAGTAATTTGTATATTTTTATACTTACCAATGGCCCAGACAGGGATGGCCCTTCCATGAGTGGACGGACATTCATACCTCCCTGCTGAATTATTATGTAATACCCTCTTTTACAAAGAATGATATTGGCTCCAATTCCGGTCACTTCCTGGCATCTGCGCATTCACAGAGAGTAAATGTATGGAGGGCCTGATAGGACTTCTAATTTTCGGTTTTGCATGCAAATTTTGGTGATTGGGGGCAAAATTTGTGTTTGGCCCACGATATTTTGGAGTTAGCACCAGCTAAGTCTGGACCATTGTTAAGTATAAATTACTGTAAATTTATAATTTTTGCACCATTCTACCATAGGAAGAGGGAATGGATATTATCGAAGGATGGATACTATTGCATGTTTTGTTGCAGAGTTACTTCCCGTTTCCTCATGAATATAAGCAAGGGATAAGGCCTCTTGTTAGTGTTCTTATCCTTTTCAAGCAGCTAGCTCGACTGGTGAAGCGTTTACTCCATTCGTAGGAGCCGTGACACCGGGTAAGTCTGTTGCGGTCGAGAGAAGTGTAGATGTGGGTAGAGCGAGCACCTCAAAAACTAAAGCTCACCCAGTGATGACGGAAATAGAGAGGAAACCTGCAAGTTTCTCTTAGGGATGCTCGGTGAGGTCTGATAGGACTGCAAGCGGGAGAGGCCCCTCTCTAACCCTCCTCAAATGTTGTTGAGAAACTTGCTTGTGTAGTATTTTGCAAGTTTATCTTAGGGAGGCTCGGCGAGGTCTGAAAAGACCACACGTGGAAGAGGTCCCTCTCTAACCCACAACAATTGGGGCCAAATGTTGTTTGATAAACTTGCCTGTATAGGAGCTAACGTCCACACTCGCCACTCGGGATGCGCCTTCTAAACTGCAGCCAGGGTCGGCTATAGTTCTTCCTCAGGCAGATATAGCACACACGACTGCATACTAGCTACCTGACTTTGGATATCCAGGCAGCCACCAGAAGAAGTATCCAGTCTTTGAAGTCAACCCATCTGGTAGCTAGTGATCCGAGGCTTCAATCATTGGGACGTCCGGAGTGAGATCTTTTCCAGATCTTCGTCCCAGGAGCAGCAAGCGGCTCAAGCCTTGGTAATGGACTTGCTGTTGCAGATTGCGCAGCTCATCGCACCATCCCAGTAAGTGCAAGCGCAGCCTCCCGCAGACTCAACTGTGCGTGTAGAAACCCGACATTTCTCTACGGGACACTCGGCTAAATCTGGGGTCAGATCACTGTTTGGAGAACCCTCTCTATCCCGTTAACAGTCGGGGCCGACTGTGTCTGTTGTGAGAAACCGTATTGCGTCGGAACATGCATAGAAATGTTCTTTCCACACTGCAGCCGGGCTGGCGGCAGTTATGACCTCTACTTACATGGAAGCGCACGAAAGAGGATTAGCCTAGAAGTTTCTAAGCGGGATACTCGGCAAGATCTGGAGACAGGTCACAAATGCAGAGCGTTATTCTTCCCGTTAGCAGTCGGGGACGACTGTTTTGTGTTGTAAGAAACTTCAATGAGTAGGAGCCACCATCCCATGTGACGAGTCGGGATGCTTCTTCCGCACTTCAGCCGGGGTTTGCTTTGGTTACGGCTTCCTCTTCCATGTATGCATGATAAGGGATAGATGCCTACAAGTTTCTAATGGAACGCTCGGCGAGGTCTGGAGCAGATAGCAAGCTGGAGAACCATCTCCTTTCCGTCAGCAGTCGGGGTCAACTGTTTTTGATTTGAGAAACTTTAGTGAGTTGGGACGCATGTTCACGCTTGAGGTTCGGGATGCTCCTTCCACATTGCAGTCAATCCGGTTGCAGCTATGGCATCTTCCCCTGCTTCATTAATGAAGCATGTTGACCGCAGACTAGGTATCTGACTTTGCATGTTCGGGTCGATAGCTAGTCGCTTGAGGCCTTTTTATACGGGACATGTGCCGAGGATCTGGGGCCAGATCTCCGTCCCGTGAGCAGCTTATGGTAACAAGTGTATTATCATTGTTCTGCTAGCCTCGGGCATGGACCGGCTGCCAGATTGCTCTGTGTATCACAGCATTCCAGTAGTCGCTGGCACTACCATTCAACAGACTCTGATGGTGAGCTTTTGGACGCTGCTGCATTGGTCCAGTCATCCATTCAGTCGGATGGATTTGACCATATTTTCAGATGGAACATTTGGATGGTGAAAGGGCTACAGAGTGTGACACTCCATCCCTCACAGAAGGGCACTTTAAGACTATGAAATTTTAGTCTTAAGCTCTTAGAATATTGTTCCATCTGAATAGAAGTCTGCATTTGGTGGGCAAAAAACAGCTTATCATACCGGGTGATGGAAAGACGAAGATCTTTTATCCCCGGATCTTTTGGCTCATGTGTCGAGGGTTTTTGTCCCGATTAATGACGCCTTCCTTGCCTTACCAATAGTATAAGACATGCTATGCCCTATTCTTTACGAATAGAGGTTCCACAGTGCATAGCTAGGCTGAGACAGCTGTCTTGTTTGGAATAGAGGCGTTAGAGGGAGTAAGTACGTCTTTTCCTTCTCGGTGTTGTATTCCTTGGTGTCAGAACATTTAATACCATTGTCAACGCCTTAGCAGCCTTATGTATTGTTAGTGAGCCTTCAAAGGCCTCAAGTGACACAGTTATGTCTTCACGCAGACAAAGACTCATCACTGCGTAGGTAATTCGAGACTACTGTCTCTTTACATTGCGCGACGATGGTTGTAACTCTCCGTTTAGTGAGCTTTCAGTGTCGCAAGTTACACTTGAGATATCTGTCTTCACGGAGATGAATACTTCTAAGCTACATTAGCTAGGCTCTGACCACTCTTTTTGGAATAAAACTGCTAAAGGAAGAATGTTTTTCGGTTTGCTTTCCTAGGTGTCATAGACTTGAGTCTTATTGTTTACACCTTAGTAGCCTAGCTATGCTCATGAGCGATGTTTTTTCAGTAATTATGCAATGACATAACTGAAATAATTATCTTTTGAGACTACTGTCTCTTTAGGAATTTAGGGCTGTTAATATAGCGGCTCTTCATTCCCTATCTTGTGCGACGATAGTTGTAAGTCTCTGTTCAGTGAGCTTTCAAGGTCGCAACTTACACCGATATATCTGTCTTCTAGGAGATGAAGACTTATAAGCTACGGCTGGGGTTGTAACTCTCCTTAGTTAGCTTCTAAGGCTGCAGTTATCAGCCTTTTAATTGTCTTCACGGATAGGAAGACCTTTAGCTGCTTCAGCTAGGCTGAGTTAATTGTTCTATCAGACATGATACCATTATGTTAGAGGAGGTATTCTTTTCCAACTGGTATGGTTTGGTGATAGTTAACTGAGGCAATATGCCCTATTGATGACACCATATTAACCTAGTGTGATTACTGAGCGTTTCTTAAAATGCCTATACTAATCTCCTCAGGAATATATTTCCTGATACCAGATCGAACTTAAGAATTTATCTAGGTGTTTATGATTGGGTGTTGGAACATTGATTTCGTCTCCCTTTTAATTTCTTTCCAATCTATTGCTGTGGATTATATTTCCACCTTAGAGACTGAATATTATGTCTATATGATGTATTATTTGTTCATCACGTCTCTCTCCGTCCTTAGTGGCATTATGGAGTCGGTCGGATGTGAGGGAGCCCTGCGGTTCCTATACTATTTGATAACTAACACAAGAGCGATTCAAGTAATGCAGGTGAGGAGGGTTCAAGAGGAAATGTTCGTCGACCCCCCCCCCCCTCTCCCTGCCTCTGTGTCAAGAGGCTATTACAGGGCAGGACTTAGTTTTCTTCCTGAAAGCCTTGAATGCATTCAGTTATATGCATGCCTTTTATGGCTTCTTGATTGGCGGCTGGGTCGTGTTCTAACCACGACCTCATGGGCACATCCACTGTTTAGTTGGTTTGTTTCCTGTGGTTGTTCGTTTATAAGTCATCTAACTGGCCTTTGTGTACCTGTGTGGCTAACATGTCGGTTATCTGGGTGACATTCTCCAATGTGGCAATTAGTCCACTCTGAAAAGTTTCGCTCAGAATGGTCTGGCCTTTTCTTACGACGTATGAATTTATAACTCAGTTAACTGCATAATATCATCATATTATTCATTCAGTTTCCTGGTTACACTTGTATCACTCGGTCATACCATGGTTACAGGCTTTATTCAGATGAGTACATGTGGGATTTCATTGCTTGCGTGCATAATATATGTATTTATTAGGCAGATGCATTATTGAACAGATTATGTAAATTCTTGCTCTGGTTATAGAGCTCATGAGAATTTTGGGGCTATTTGGATCAGTTATGTAACTTCCAATAGTCTGTCTATGCATACATTCTCAACTTTTTGGCATCATTATTCGGAGTAGTATATTCTTTTTCCGAACAGTCATTGGTTGTTACGGACCTAGCAACAATTAATTATTTTGTGGACGGTCTGTGATGAGTCTGTTAATCACAGCTTGTTCCATGTTCTAAGTCCAGGTTTCTACCACAGACGGTACACTGGAGAATTCACATTCTCGTACATTCGTAAGGTTCAGTTGGAGTTTTATTATTGGAATTAATTGTACACCTGAACGTGGTCGCCTGTTGGTTGCCTCAGAAGCATGTTTGCTCTAACAGATACTTTCCATTGGAATTCAATTGGACAAGTGTATGGTTGTACACGTTATATCACCGATTTTCGACCTATCTACGTATTCCGACTCCAGTATACGTTAGAAGCGTGTGCTGTTAATAACCGGATCACCATGATAGCCTTAGCTTCTGAAGTGACGTTAAGCACCAACAATTAATAATAATTAATACCTGGGTGCATGTTGGGCGAATATATATTGATTATTTGGGACCGTTTTTCACTGATTCCAGAGCGCTTCCCTCTTTGTTTTGAAGAATATTCCTTCCAGAAAAGGGTGGCGCCCAGCTTGAAAATGAGTGTGTGTGAAGCTGTTTTTGTCTGTAGATTATTACTGATATTAGATACAGCTTGTTTACATATATATATATGGCGTGTGTTTGTGAGGGTTAGTCTCTCACTCTTGAATACGCCATCCTGATTTAAGTGGCTTAGTCCAGTATAGCCTTAAATTTGGGGCTCCTTACACCCAATTAGCATAATCATTAATAATTAATAATTAATCATTAGTCATAATCATTCATGCTAAGATTACGTAATTACTTAGATATGGCTCCTTATTGATGATATGTCTTCTCTATCATTGTATAGAGAGACATACATGTAATTCCTTTTGATTTTAATCTCCTTGTCAGCTTGGAATGCCAGCGTAGGAGCTATATTTGGGCTGCAAATTCTTAAGTCCTAGGCCCCCGCCTTTTTACGATTCAGCTAAGTTTGGGCCATTGGTTGTTATAAAAATATGATAAATTTAAAGTAATTTGTATATTTTTAGCTCAACTTGACAAAGTCAAGCTGAGCTATTGCCATCACTTCTCGTCCGTCGGCGTATGTACATACGTTAGTACGTACGTCCACAATTTCCTTTGGCACACCTCACAGGTCGCATTTATGATCAGATCACTTTGAAACTTGGTATGCTTGTTTGGGGTGACCTCTAGATGGGAGCTATCGATTTTTTTCCATTTCCGTCAAAAAATGTTGCCGCGGCCAATGTTCTTAGAACTTAGTTTAGTCAGAAGACCTCAATATTTCCGTTTGGCACAGGCACACCCTACAGGGCACATTTATGATCAGATCACTTTGAAACTTGGTATGCTTGTTTGGGGTGACCTCTAGATGGGAGTTATCGATTTTCTTCAATTTCCGTCAAAAAATGTTGCCGCGGCCAACGTTTTTAGAACTTAGTTTAGTCAAACCACAATATTTCCCTTTGGCACACCCTACAGGGCACATTTATGATTGGATTGCTTTGAAACCTGGTATGCTTGTTATCAATTTTTTTTCAATTTCCGTCAAAAAATGTTGCCACTGCCAATGTTCTTAGAACTTAGTTTAGTCAGACCACAATATTTCCCTTTGGCACACCCTACAGGACACATTTATGATTGGATTGCTTTGAAACCTTGTGTGCTTGTTTGGGGTCATCTCTAGATAGGAGGTATCGATTTTTTTCCATTTACGTCACAAAATGTTGCCGCGGCCAATGTTCTTAGAACTTAGTTTAGTCAGAAGACCTCAATATTTCCCTTTGGCACACCCTACAGGGCACATTTATGATCGGATTGCTTTGAAACCTGGCATGCGTGTTTGGGGTGACCTCTAGATGGGAGCTATCAATTTTCTTCCATTTCCGTCAAAAAATGTTGCCACGGCCAATGTTCTTAGAACTTAGTTTAGTCAGACCTCAATATTTTCCTTTGGCACACCTTACAGGGTACATTTATGATTGGATTGCTTTGAAACCCGGTATGCTTGTTTGGGGAGACCTCTAGATGGGAGCTATCAATATTTTTATACTGTACCAATGACCCAGACTTAGCTGGTGCTAACTCTAACAAAACCAGGGCCAAACACAAATTTTGCCCCCCAATCCCCAAAATTTGCATCCAAAACAAAAAGAAATCATGTCCTAAAGGACCTCCATACTACGCCTCTACTGCGCATGCGCAGTGACGCAGTCGTCCCGAAATTGGCGCCAATTATCATTCTCTGTTTGGCCCTTCATCAGTCAACATCTCACTGATCTTTGTGCTTGTAAATCTCAGTTTAAAGGATGCCATACACGTAATTTTTGGAGAAAATGTGATTCTAAGGAGGATAGAAGGAGGAGAGGAAAAAGAAGTGGCAAAAAATAATCAGGGCTGTACTTAAAATTTTTTGATGAAATTATAACAGTTGCCTATTTTCGAGGCATGGGCCTCTTGTTGTCATTCTTGCTAATTGTTGCACTGCTTATTCAGTGTTTCCTCTCCCCTAGCCTTCTAAAGTCCCCCCTGGCAATTCTCCCATGCTTTTGGCATATTTTTGAGAAATTTCATTTCTAAAATTTCCTGGGAGAGTTGCTTGGTTACAGAATGTTTTCTGTTATTTTCCCCATAGTTACGTTTTCACCCATGGGTGTATAACGTTTGTGTTCTGCATCTTCCATCTGATGTTCTACAGATTCTCCCCTGGGAGTCTCTGTTTTGCATCAGATAGAGTGTAATTGATGACTGATTCCGGGCCAGTTTTTTCAGTGCCTGGAGTCATGTTTTCTAGTGTGTTTACACTGTTTGTTTTCATTGGCAACAGCCTTTTTTGAGGGGGGCTGTTTGCCTTTGTGGTAGTTTATCTCATTATAAGATACATTTATATTATCCGAAAGTGTCTCATTAATTATTTTATATAAATTTAAAATTTTTGACCACACTTTGCCATCGGATCCATCGGGGCTCAACGTTACTTTTCAGCAACTTGGGCTTCTCTGAAAAAATATTTTTTCAAAATTATTTTGTTTTGCAATTGTTTTTTCATTTATTAATGGATCATGTTATTATGTATCTTTGTGTCAGGGGTTTTTGCGAGTAACTAGGACTTATTGTTGTTCTTTCACAATGAAGGGACGTTGTTCAAATTGTAATAGGAAGAAATCTTCCTCTGACTTTCATGATCATTGTATTAATTGTAGTCAGTGTTCTCGCATTAATCCCTGTCCTATATGTGAACATTGGGATGAGAAACATTGGAAACGTGTGTCACGATATGTTGTTTCTGGAGAAAGCGCGATGCCGGCTCTTTCTCCGCAAGGTCACTCTACTCTCTCAGTTTCTATTTCAGAGGAACCAGAACAGGGTGATGTTTCCATGTTATCTTCTTCAAGTGTGCATCCGTCGTCACAAATGAATTCAGAGCTAGCGGCAAAAGTGCTCATGGAGATTAGACATATGTCGTCCGCTAGCTCGCCCGGTGTAGCATCCATTCACCGAATGGTTCGGCAGCCGGGTTCGTCCGATGCGGTCCAAGAGGAAATTTTGGGTGATGCGAGCACTATAAACATAATAGATGCAAACCCAGTGACGGCGGATAGTAAGCGAGAACGGAGGAAGCCTTTTAGTCCGGTTCATAGCTCGTCCAGGTCCAGCCGGGCCGCGAATGAGAGAGGTCCCTCTCTCGTACAACAACATCTGGGACCAGATGTTGTGGTACAAAATGTGTCTTTAGCGGAGCATACGTCCGTCGCTCGGGATGCTCCGTTGTATAAGCAGTCCGCAGAGACTGTTAAGGCTTCCTCTTCTCGTCGACGCACACGACCGCACCTTGGCTGCGTGACCACCGATATATTACCAGCTTCGCCGATAAAGGATTCTTCGGCGACCAGGTCACACCATCCGGCAGCCAGGGATTCGAGACCGATGGACTCCGGACGTTCGCATAGGAAAAGTATGCGGGAGCCATCTGATGCGGAGCTGCCCTCGGCGAAGCAGCGAAAGACTGCGCCTCCGCAGGTCTCGATGCCGGACATTCTTGTGCAGATAGCACAGCTTATCGCAGCATCCCAGCAGCCGACAGAAACGGTGTCGGATCGAGAATTATCCGACGGCGCTGGGTCGGTACGCTCCGCCGAAGCATCGGGGGCGGACGACCGGGAACATCGTGAGGTCCGACCGGATGGTGAAAGGGATACGGATGACTTGGAGCTATCCCTTTTGGAACAACATAAAGCTGCCGTGGACTTCATCCGGCACTTTCTCCCTCAAGTTGTTCCGTCGGGCCAGACTGCTGCGCTTCCGGACAAGAGAATTATAGCGTCATTGGACTCTGAATTTTTTGAGCGGTTCAGGGACATCGCTCCCGAGTTTCCGTCGCAGTCCAATAATGTTGCTAGAACATTTGAATTATTGAACGACGCTATATTTAAACTTGCTTCCAGGACGGGGAAAGCAGGTTTCTTGTCCGCTAATACTCTCAACCTGCCTTTCATTAATGCTAGGAATAAATTCGATACGGCAGGACAGGGTATACCGAGAGTTCCTCTGCGTATGGACGACGAGGCGGAAGACTTAGAGCTATCATTACCGTCGTCAGCTTCTATTCCAACCGCGGTGTTGGAAACAGCTATTGCGTCTAACAGAGCCAATTTAGATGCCTTATCTTACGCAGATCACCTTACTAAGGCGTTATCACTGCGCCTTCAAGGGGAAGAGTTTCAGGATATACAATCCTCTTTAAGACTTCTTTCAAGGGCAGTAGCTTATTCCACGTGTAACTCCGCCCACGATTCGATCGGTCAGAGCGAGTATTCGGGTGAACGATTATGCAACGAGCATAGATCTCAAAGATGCGTACTTTCACGTCATGGTACATCCGACATTCCGAAAGTATCTACGCTTTGCAGTCCTGGGAGTGGTGTATCAATTCCGGGCGATGTGCTTCGGATTGAATCTAGCACCCTGGGCTTTCACTCGGGTAATGAACTCGGTAATGATCTACTTCCGAGCTCATTCGTCTGCGGTAACGTCGGCCTACCTGGACGACATTCTTCAGAGGTACGGCAACGAGTTAACGCTTCAGAACGATGTTCAGAATCTTCTTCTATTGCTCCGACGTCTCGGTTTTATAGTAAACGAGGAGAAGTCGGATCTGGTGCCGTCCAAGTCATTCACTCATCTGGGAATGAGCTTCGAGACGCACAACAATCTCGTTCGTCTGCCGTTAACCAGAGCGAAATTAGTCAGTTGTTACGCTCGCTATTGTCTGCACGCAGACAAAGTCACGGCGAGAGAATTTATGAGACTGATGGGTCTGTGCGGAGCCGCCGTGGATCTCATTCCGATGGGGCGGCTACGCACACGTCCTCTTCAAATTTTCCTGACTCAGAATTGGAGTGTGAAAATTCATTCGCTCGATGTAGACGTTCTCTTGTCAGATCAAGTGAAACAAGAGATTCAGACTTGGGCAAACATTCAGTGGTTAACTCAAGGAGTTCCGCTGCAGTTGCCGGATCCGAGTTTTACCGTTATGACGGATGCCAGTCAAACAGGTTGGGGTGCATCATTAATCCCAACGGATTCGAGATGCCAGGGTCTTTGGGATCCGCAATTCCTGTGCAAGCACATAAACATCAAGGAAATGATGTCAATTTGGCTTGCGTTACGTCACTGGATGGACATTATTCACGATGCTCATGTCCAAATCCTATCCGACAATACGACAGTAGTGGCGTATATACGGAATCAGGGAGGCACTCATTCAGTTCCGTTGTTCAATCTAACGGAAAGAATCCTTCTGTTTGCGTTAGAACATCACGTTCTTCTTTCGGTCCGTCACATACCGGGTCGTCTGAATGTGCTAGCAGACTCCCTTTCACGAAAGGGTCGCTTGTTGCCGTCGGAGTGGACTCTCAACAAACAAGTATTCAATCAGATTTGCTACCAATGGGAACGGCCAATGATAGACTTATTTGCGACACATCTCAACAATCAGTTGCAGACGTATGTGTCTCCGTGTCCGGATCCAAGAGCATTTGCAGTAGATGCTCTGTCGATCCCTTGGGACGGAATGATAGGATATGCGTATCCTCCAGCGCCGTTAATTCAACAAGTATTGCTAAAGATAAAACAATCTCAATGCAAGATTCTGTTGGTAGCATCTCTGTCGCCACAGAGACCGTGGATAAATCTACTCAGGTGTCTGTTGTGGGACCTACCGCGGAAGCTTCCTCCACGAGAGGATCTTCTTTCGCAGGGGAAATCGCGCCAACTCCATCACAACCCGCAAGGTCTCAACCTTCACGTTTTTCTGTTGTGCGGTCCTTCTTGCATGGCAAGCACTTTACAGGACGAGCAGTGGACGCGATTTCTAACTGTAGGAGGACCTCCTCTTCGCTAAACTATGCGGCTAAGTGGAAGGTTTTTCGTCGTTGGTGTAGGGATCATTCTGTAGATATATTTGATGCCTCTATACCAGACATTGCAAACTTTCTAGTATACTTGTTTGACGAAATCAAACTGCAGCCTGTTACTATAAAGGGTTATAGATCTATGTTATCTGATACCTATGCACATCATGATAGTTTACAAATTGGATCTAATGTCTCTTTATCGAAGTTGGTTAGAAACTTTTCGATAAATAGACCCAGAACTCTTAGATTAATTCCTAAGTGGAATTTAGCTTGGGTTCTCCTTAAATTGAAGGAAAAGCCATTTGAACCTCTTGGGACAGTAGATTTCAAATTCTTATCTTATAAGACAGCTTTTCTCTTAGCTTTCTCTTCTGCCAGAAGAGTCAGTGAGCTTCATGCACTATCGGTGGATGATTCTCATTATCGTAGTGTTGGGAACACTATCACCTTCACTACTAATGTGGGTTTTTTAGCTAAGAATCAGGCTCCTAATAAATATCCGGAACCTATTGTTATTAAGGCTCTTCCGTCTTCAGACGGGCGTAGGCCTTTACTCTGTCCTGTTAGAGCACTACGTATCTATAAACAGAGATCTCAGTTTATCAGAAAGGGACGGAAACGTTTCTTTCTGTCTTTGATGCCTAATAGAAAGGACATTTCAGTCCATTCTATTGCTAGATGGATTCAGTTAACTATCCGTACTGCTTATGAAGATTTATCTTCTTCTCAGCAGTCTGTGCTTAAGATTTCTGCTCATGAAGTAAGAGCTCTTTCTACTTCCTGGGCTTATGCTAATAGTGTTGCTATTACAGATTTAATGAAGGCTGCTTATTGGTCTCAGCCATCCACATTTACGAATTTTTTATCTCAGAAATATTGAGTCCATTTCTGGAGACCTGCATTGTTTAGGTCCGTTATCTGTTGCTCAGAATGTCGTCCACTAAACAGTTGCAACTATAGTTATGCAGGCTTTCTGTTCCGGCAGTGACTCCGTCCGGCTGCCCTCTTCGCTCTGGGCTATTTGACCCAGGGCAAGGGGAAGGGGGGGGGGGGGGGGGGACGTGTGTTCCCTTAGGTCACCTGCTTTATAGTGAAAAGCAAGGGAATGCCTCCTCCAAGTCAGTATTTCTGAGTCGCTTCCGGGATGGTTTTAAAGTGTAATATTAATGTTTAAATTCATTCATGTCTTATTTTTAAAGTGTAGCTCGGTGTGAAGCATTTGTATATGTCAAGTGTCAAACGGGCTTTAATATACAATACTCGGACACTTTTAAATGATTATAAAGAGTCTCAATTCTCTGGACTACTTTATTTATTGGCTTGCTTTAAAAATAATTAGGATAAGGGTTATACTGGATGTTAATAGAGAACATGAATGTTATTGTGCTCAATTATTAAGGGTAGTGTATCTTTCTAATTTAATATTAAATAAGAAAGATACATGTAAAGCCTAATACTCCTTTTCTCCTTAAGGGGTTACCTCTTTACTATATAGTTGAGCTTATTGGATTTTCCTCTATGTCCTAGGCCCTCCAGCCTGTTTACTATTCAGCTAAGTCTGGGTCATTGGTACAGTATAAAAATGTTAAAAAATTTATAGTAATTTATATATTTTTTATACTTACCAATGACCCAGACGGGGATGGCCCTCCCTGGAGTTGGGAACTCTTGCCTCCCCGCTGAGTACATAGCGCTGACCAGGCACTGCCAGTAAGAATGATAATTGGCGCCAATTTCGGGACGACTGCGTCACTGCGCATGCGCAGTAGAGGCGTAGTATGGAGGTCCTTTAGGACATGATTTCTTTTTGTTTTGGATGCAAATTTTGGGGATTGGGGGGCAAAATTTGTGTTTGGCCCTGGTTTTGTTAGAGTTAGCACCAGCTAAGTCTGGGTCATTGGTAAGTATAAAAAATATATAAATTACTATAAATTTTTTAACTTTTTTCAATTTCCGTCAAAAAATGTTGCCGCTGCCAACGTTCTTAGAACTTAGTTTAGTCATACTTTACCTGTACATTTGTTACAGGATATGGTCAGTATTTATGTACAGACCTTTACAACACTTTACATGTACCTTTGTTATCAGGTCATTGCCCAGATGTGTGTTATTGCTGTGTCACATACAATACATGTACATGTCTAACACAAGCTGAGCTACAGTGTCATTGACACTTTCATTTATGCTTACCAATGGCCCAGGCGGGGATGGCCCTCCCATGAGTAGGCACTCATACCTCCCCACTGAGTTATTATTAGTATGCTCATCTACAAAGAATGATATATATTATTAATATTTTTATACTATAACCCAATGGCCAAGACTAGCTGGTGCTGACTCAAAAATTTCTAGGGCCAAACACAAATTTTGCCCCCCCCCCCCCCCCTCCAATCCCCCAAATTTGCATGCAAAACCAAAAATTTAAAGTCCTATCTGACCCTCCATACATTTACTCTGTGCATGCGCAGACATCAGGAAGTGACCGGAATTGGCACAAACATCATTCTTTGTTTGGCCCTCAGTCAGATAACAACAAACTCACATCTGTGCTTTTAAATCTCAGTTTTAATGATGCCAGACACAAATCAATGGTTAATTTGGTGGATCCAAGGACACAACTGGATGAAGGAAGGAAGAAACGGTGGTTTGAAACGTTCAGGGCTGTAACTTTATAATTTTTATAAAAAATTTTTCATGTTCCCCATTTTCGGGACATTGGCCTGACGTCATCATTCTTGCTAATGATTTTTTCACTGTTTGTTAAGTGTTCCTTCCCTATCCTTCCTTGAAGCCCCCCAATTAAACTCTCAAGCTTTTTGGCTTGTTTTATTGAAATTTTTTTATAAATTTCTAGGGAGTTTAAAGTGTTACACAGAATCTTTGTTCTGTATATCCCCATGGTTACGTCCACACCCTTGGGGTGTATAGGCGTTTTTGGTCATGCATCATGTATCCGATGTATCGTTTTTTCTTCTGATGAAGATCTTGCTTTACATCGGATAGTTCAAAATCTGTTACTGACTTCACTGCTCCTCAGGCCTCCGTAACGGACTTGCTGTCGCAGATTGCACAGCTCATCACAGCATCCCAGCAAGTGCAGGAGCAGCCTACGGCGGTCCCAGAACCTGAGCTGTCGGATGGTGCTGGGTCAGTCCAGTCATCTGCAAGTTCAGATGCCGCTGACCGTGAATTTCAACTGATTCAGTCGGATGGTGTAAGGGATACTTCCCTTTCAGAACAACACATGGTTGCGATGTATTTAATCCATCAGTACTACCCTGAATTTGTTCCAGAGAATCAGAATGCTGCGACTACTAGGAAGAAACCGCTGGCATCATTGGACGCTGACTTTATCCGGACAAAGGAGGAGGTCCTGTCTTTTACGGTTCAGTCTAGACAGGTGTCGCAGGCTTTCAGCCATTTAGATGACGCCATATTCAAACTTTCCAGTGGGAAGAAGAAAGCCGGTTTCTTGTCATCATCTTCCATAAATTTACCGTTTGTTGGACTGCGTTTATTTAAAACTCTCGGGAAAGATGTACAGAGAGTTCCTCTGCATCTGGATGAGCAGGCTGAGGACCTAGTCATGTCCTCACCTTCGTCATTCACTATTCGCTTGGACACAATTGAGATGGTAATTTCTTCAATCAGAGCGAATGTAGATGCATTGTCTTACGCACATCACCCTCAAGAGCTGTGGCGCAACGTCTCAACGGAAAGGAATTTGAGGACGTTCGTACCTCTTTAAGAGTCCTTTCCAGGGTTATTATGTTTTCCACGTATAACTCTGCCTTAACAGTGGCTAATTTGGAGTTAATCAGACGTGACAGAGCGCTTGCGTCGTCATCTTAATAGATGACAAGGTGAAAAACTCTCTACAGGTTGCTCCGTTATCCGGACACTAAGTTTTTAACGATAAGCTTTCATTGGTTTATGACCAAGCTACAAAGAAAGCGTCAATACTCTGCTCCTTAAGTCAGCATCTAATCGACCCGCAGCAGCAGAAAAGAGTAAGGGAGGACGTCCTAGACAGAAATCGTCTAAAGGGGACTCCTCGCAAGGGTTTAGGAAACCCTCCTATAATGACTCTAGGGATCGTCAATACAGCGACCCAGGAAGAGACTACCAGTCTGGCGCCTCTAAGCCGGCGGGTCGAGGCTCTTCGTGAGGGGGATGTGGTTTCTCCTCCCGTAAGCCTCGCAGGTACTACAGGTGATGGTCAGGACCTCTATTGCTTGGCAGTTGATGGAAGGTTATCAAGATTCGCATCAAACTGGATAACTATTACGGAAGACCAGTAGGCTAGAAGTGTGGTCTCAGACGGCCTACAGCTATCTTTCTAAGCGAAACCACCACTGACAGGATGTCCGCGATGAGAAATATGCATCAAATCCTTGTATAAGAGAGTCTCTCCAATTGGAGATAAAGGGTCTCTTGGCAAAGGAAGCAATAGAGGTTGTCGAGAACCAAGATTCTCTAGAATTCTACAGTCACCTGTTCATCGTACTGAAGCCAGACAGCTCGTTCCGACCAGTAATAGACTTGGGCTGAATGACAAGTTTATCATGGCTCTAAAAGTTTATTTATGGTTATCATTCAGTCGGTAAAAGCGAGCGTTCGAGTGATCGACTATGTGGCAAGCATAGATCTAAGGATCCGTACTTTCATGTCCTGGTATATCCAGCATTCAGAAAGTACCCACGGTTCGCCCTTCAACGGATAGTATATCAGTTCCGAGCGATGTGCTTCAGTCTGAATCTAGTGCCCTGGGCGTTCACTCGAATAATAAACTCAGTAATGTCTCACTTCTGAGCTCATTCGTCTGCGGTAGCTTACTTGGACAACATTCTTCAGAGATACGACATCAACTACCTTTCAGAACAATGTTTAGAGTCTGCTTCTCTTGCTCCGACGTCTCAGCTTCATCGTAACTAGAAGAAATCGCTCCGTCCAAGTCGTTCAATCACTTGGGAATGAGCTTCAAGACTCACAACAATCTGGTTCATCTGACGTTACCCGGAGTGAAATTATTCAGTTGTTATGCTTGCTTTTGTCTACACTCAGATGCATTAACAGTGAGGGAGTTTATGCAACTAATGGGGTTGTGCGGAGCGGCTGCAGATCTTATTCTGATGGGTCGCTTACGCACACATCCCCTCCAGATATTCTTTCTCCAGAGTGTGAAGACACATTCGCTCGAGACCAGTATTGTTTTAACAGATCTAGCAGTTGCCAGATACAGCTTTCACGATTATGACAGATGTGAGTCAACAGGTTGGGGTGCGACCCTGAGCCCGACAGACTCGAAATGCCAGGGTCTTTGGGACCCTTGGTTCCTGGAGAAACACATAAACATCAAAGATATGATGTCAATTTGGTTAGCGTCACATCAAGGTTTCATTATTGCAGACGCGCATGTTCAGATACTGTCATTCAACTCGACAGTGGTAGCGTACATCAGGAACCAGGACGGTACCCATTCATTTCCGTTATGCCAACTAATGGAGAAGATTTTTAGCTCATCTTGACAAAGTCAAGCTGAGCTAATCTCATCGCTTCCCGTCCGTCGTCCGTCGTCCGTCAACACCATGTTTTGGTCTTCTCCTCCAAAGCCACTGGGCCAATTCAAGTGAAAGTTTGTGTGAGTGATGGTCCCAAAGGGGCATTTCATTTTTGTTCAACTCAGCATGCCCAGCCCCATAGGGAGGGAGTGGGGGAAAATGCTCCAAAATATTTTAAAAATCTTCTTCTCAAGAACCAGTGTGTACAATGACTTGATATTTGCTATGGAGCTTCCATATGAGGTGTAGAGTCAAGTTTGTTCAAACGAAGTTCGTGAAGTAATATTTGGCTTTGTAATAGGAGGGGTAAGATTTTTGGCCCCGCCCAAAATTTCTATTTTCTGAACCGATGGTCCGGTATGAACCAAATTTGGTTTGTGGTAGTATTGGGTCATAAGTACTTGACCCATGCAAAAAAAAAAAATTCCCGCATCCCCATGGGAACCCTGGGAGCTAAAAATAGAAATATTTTCAAACGCCCATATTTCCCAAACCCCACGGAACAGAGAGCTTTTATTTGGTATGAAGTATCCTTATGACCAGTAGAATTGAATGGTAAAAAAAAATTGCCATCGGTTATGTTAGGGTGTTCTGTAATGGGCATCGAAAAAATGCTGAGTCAGCATATTTGCAAAAAATAAAAAAAAATCTTTTCTCCAGAACCAATCATCAGAATCTTTTGATATTTGGTATACAGCATTCATAGGGGGGTCAGATAAAAGTTTGTTGAAATAAAGCTCATTGGTTCATATTTGGGCTCTCTACAGGAGCCCGAAGTTTTAACATAGGGTAATATGGGGAATATTCTTTAAAAATCTTCTTTTTCAGAACCACCAGTCAGAATCTTTTAATATTTGGTATACATCATTGTTATGAGGGTCAGATTCTAGATTGTTCAAACCAAGTCCCTAGGTTAATATTTGGGCCTCCTATCGGAAGCCCAAATTTTATCTTTGTTCAATATGGAGGGTAATTTAAAAAATCTTCTTCTTCAGATCCATCAGTCAGAATGCTTTGATATTTGGTATGCAACATCTCTATGGGGGTCAGATTCAAGTTTGTTCAAATCAGATCCCTAGGTATATATTTGGGCTCACTATGGTAGCCCAAATTTTTACTTAGTGCAATATGAGAAAATTTCTTTAAAAATCTTCTTCTTCAAATCGACCAGTCGGAATGCTTTTATATTTGGTATACAACATCTCTAGGGGGGGTCAGATTCCAGGTTGTTCAATTCGTGTGCCTAGGTTAATATTTGGGCTCCATATGGGAACATGAAATTTAACTTAGTACAATATGAGGGAATTTCTTCAAAAATCTTCTTCTTCAGATTCACTTGTCAGAATGCTTTCACATTTGGTATACAACATCTCTAGGGGGGTCAGATTCAAGTTTGTTCAAATCAGATCCATAGGTCAATATTTGGGCTCGCTATGGTAGCCCAAATTTGAACTTAGTGCAGTTCGAAGAAATTTCTTTACAATTTCTCTTCTTCAGATCCAACAGTCAGAATGCTTTCATATTCGGTACACAACATCTCTAGGGAAGTCAGATTTAACTGTGTTCAAATCAAGAGCCTGGGTTAATATTTGGGCTCTCTATGGGAGCCGGAATTGGCCATTTTGCTGAAGAATTAAAAATTTTGTATTCAGTACCCTCTAGAGGTACTAAGATTAATCCACATAGGTTATATCAAGGGGCTTCATAGGGGAGCTCTACATTTTACTTATGATCAACTGAAGAAAAGGCATGATGCCCGGATTATTTTTGTCACTCCTGAGGGACTCAAGGATTGACAGTGTAGCCTATGGAGATGGCTTGCTTAATGTAGACTCATTCTTGGACTCTGTTTAAATTGTGTTCTGTACAAGATGAGCGCTTCAGGCCCCGTGGGGCCTCTTGTTATATAACGTCATGTATCATCATATTCATCTTTCTATCCATCATATACCAGGTCGCCTGAACGTACTAGCAGACTCGCTCCTCGGAAAGGTCGCCTGTTGCAATTGGAATGGACATTCAACAAGTGAGTATTTGGACAGTTTTGCTACCAGTGGGTTCGCCCCATGATGGATCAGTTTGCGACGCACCGGAGCAACCAGTTACTGTTGTTTGTGTCGCCATGCCCAGACCATTGAATGCATGCAGTAGACGCTCTGCTGATCTCATGGGGATAGATGATAGGATACGCATATCTTCCAATTCATTTCATTCAGTAGATTACGTTTGAGATCAAACAGTCTCGTTGTGAATCCTAATAGTAGAACCTCTGTCGTCACAGAAACTTTGGATCAGTTTTCTCAAGTGTCTGTTATGCGACGCTCCCCAGAAGCTTCCTCCACGAGAGGACCTTCTTTTTCAGGGGAAGTTTTTGTTCTTCACGTGCTTCTCTGCCCATAGTGGCATAACGGAGTCGGTTAGATGTGAGGGAGCCATTGCGGTTCCTATATTATTTGATGACTAACACAGGAACGATTTAGTAATGATGGTGAGGAGATTTCGATAGGACTTGGAATCCCCCATCCCCTCCCCACACACACACGCACGCTGCCAATGTGTTTAGAGGCAATTATGGGCAAGACGTAGTTTTCTTCCTGCAAGCCTCGTATTGTTTAATACATACATACTATGCATTTGGGTCATGTTCCCTGGCACCTTCATGGTCACATCTGCTTTTTAGTTAGATTAGTTTCCTGTGATTATTTGTTGATTTATTTTCGAGCGCATATTTCATCATAATTAAATTGCTAGTCTTTGGATACCTCAGAGGCTGCATAACCAGTTTACTGGTATTCAGATGATTACATGCTGGATTTTAATGCTCTCGCACATTATAATTATTAGGCTGACGCTTTATTGCATATTATGGACCTTGAAATTATGAACTGTTTTGGGGGCAGTCCGTGTCTGAGCCTGTTAATCATACCCACTTCCATTTCTAGATCAAGGTTTCTATTATATCAGTACTCAAATCGCATATTCACACGTGTATACAGTCATAGATATCGAATAGTACATGTTGAAGAGTGTTGTTACCGGAATTTATTGTACATCTGAATGAGGTTGCCCATGGGTTACCTCGGAAGTGTGTATTCTCTCCAGAGATCATTCAATGTAGTTTGATTGGACATGTGTATGTTATATTTTATATCACCGGTTTTCGACGTTATATAGCGGGCAATATTAATTACCAGGATCGTCACTATAGCCTTAACTTCTGAAGTGGCGTTAAGCACCATTTATTAATCATAGATTAATACCTGAGTGCCTGTTCGATGAGTATTTATATTGCTTTTTGGTACCGCTCTTACTGATTCCAGAGTTCTCCCCTCTTTCTTTTGAAGATTCCTTCAAAAGAAAAGGGTGGGGTGTGATTTTGACCTCGCCTCTGGCTTGATAGGTATGTATCTATGAAGGAAGCTGTTTTGTCTGTAATTATATTCTGCATTCAGCTGGAGTGTTATTGTATGGTGTATGTTTGTGGGAGATTTTCTCTCATTCTCAGATACGCCATCCTAATTTTGGGGGTTTAGTCCAAACTTGCCTTAAAAATTGGCAACACGTTACACCCTAATTAGCATAGTCTTCATGCTTAAAATAAGGAATTACTTAAATTGGGCTCCTTATTTTGGATATGTCTCCTCTATTACTGTATAGAGAGACATAAATGTAATTCCTAATCATTTTAATTTCCTATCATCTTGGATTACAGGATTGGAACTATGTTGATCTATTAATTCAGAATTCCTAGGCCCTCCACCTTTTTACGATTCAGCTAGTCTGGGCCATTGGGTTATAGTATAAAAATATTATAAATTCATAGTAATTTGTATATTTTTTATACTTACCAATGGCCCAGACGGAGATGGCCCTCCCATGAGTGGGCACTCAAACCTCCCCGCTGAATTATTATGTAATACTCTCTTCTACAAAAAAATGATGTTGGCGCCAATTCCGGTCACTTCCTGATGTCTGCGCATGTGCAGAGAGTAAATGTATGGAGGGCCAGACAGGACTTTAAATTTTCGGTATTGTATGCAAATTTTGAGGATTGAGGGGGGGGGGGGGGGGGTTCAAAATTTGTGTTTGGCCCTTGATAATAACAAGTTTGCACCAGCTGAGTCTGGGTCATTGGTAAGTATAAAAAATATACAAATTACTTTAAATTTATCATTTTTTATTGAAAATTATTTGTTTTTTCACATGTGAGTTACCTTTTAGAAGTGCCACTACTCCAATGAGACACCATCTGTTGTGAAAGGGGATCACATGTAATTGGCAGTAATTCTCTGGCAGTGTAAGACTAATCGACTTGGGACCAATACCATAAAAGTCAAACAGAATTGGGGGTTCAAAATATGGAACAAGGTCACTGAGATCACTTTGTCAACTGAGTTGTAAGAATTTTTGTTTTGACAACTTTGGTGAACATTATCTTGATGTAGTATAAGTATTTCAATATATCACCGATTTCATTTCTCCAGGTATTAATATTAACTGATTTTGTTAGTATTTCACCTTTTCTCAGCCAAAACTTCTTACACATATATACCATTAGTAAACAGTGTGTTGCATGTCACATTTGCATTTCCACATCCCATGGTCAAGGTCGTAGTTGAGTCTCATATGCTAAAAATACCATTCTTAGTGACATTTAAATGACTGGACCATAATTTCTTTACTTCTTGACATACCTAGATAAAACTTCTTGCATCTAAATATCATTAGTTATTGATGCCTCATCAACATTTTGTTCAGGCAGACCATAATTTCCTTACTACTTGATACAACTTGATGAAACTTCTTACACATCTATATCATCAGTAGACACAACACATTTACAATCTATACCCCTAGGTCAAGGTCACAGCTCTGCTTCAAATTTTAATAATGCCATTTCTTAGTGACATTTTTTGCCAGATCATATCTTCACAGCTTGACATAAATTGATGAAACCTCTTACACTTATGTATAGTAGATGATGTGTCATGCACCACATTTTCATTCTACATCCCAAAGTCAAGGTCACAGTTGAGAGTCTAATGCTAAAAATACTTTTCTGGATCTCCACGGCATCCAAGGGGATGGTGACACACATTTTTGGCTCTGGCACTCCATGGCACATCCCTGTAAGATTTCTTACACATGAATCTAAACATAAGCTGTGGGTTATTTAATGGCTAGACTGTTTCCAGGCCATAACAGCTTCATCTTCCTTACAGAATTTGACTAGCGGCTTGAGAGCTACTGTTGTGTTCTTTGTTATTCTCTGTTACAGTACATAATTTTGATCTTTTTTTTATGTACAGAAACCCTAAAAAGTGAAGCAGTGCATGTTTCCTGCATATTTTTAATGGCCCAGTAATCAATCCTTCGGTTCAAGCCCTCTAAAATGGCAACATAATTATGCAAAGTTTGCAAAACTTGGAATTTATTTTTATGTTGTCACCATCTAAAGGTAGAGATTGTGAAAGTGATGCCAATAATGGAACAAAGTTTATTAAAGGATTGATTGTATCTTGCTATACATCATACAGGCCTTAAAATTTATTTCGATTCACGAGAATCTGTTTTGATTCTTGCGAACTCCTGCTGCGTGAATAAATTTTTTCAGTTCTTTAACAGGTGCAACTAGAACATCTTTCATAGTAAAAACAAACCTCATTTTTTAGGTATTTACTAGAGTTTAACCCTTAACTGGTTGGGTTCTAGTAGCCACTATAATTTTTCTGTTGAAAAGTGCTGAAAGCTACTATGGTGGCCTTGCACTGTATGTATTAGGTTGATGTTTGCTCAGCTGTAGAACAAAAAATGTTTATACCACATTAATTTACTACAATTTATTGGAAAGTGCCAACAGGCACTCTCCAATAAATCTTAACAAATCTACTTTTTATAAACAAAATTTTACTAAACCCATTCTCCCCTCGCTAATAGAAAAAGAATCTTTAAAAAACATAGTCGTGTTACAAATCACCTTTGAAAAATAATTCAGCACTCAACCACGTAAGGGTCTAGTCCCAATTTTGGTGAGTTTCTTGTCCTTCATGTACATGTGGAAGACATGTTTCACCTTACAGGCTGTTGGTGGTTGTTAATGGAAGTTACAGTACCTTGGAAATGATTTCTAGTGAAGTCTTAGTATCAAAGACTTCACAAGACACCACTGATAAGTTCAAGTGTTATTATTATGAGTGTGCAAAAAATAAGTATGTTTCACCAGGCCTTTTAGGACACTTTCAGAATCTGTGACAAGAACCACATGAACATTTCCTTACAGGCTGTTGGTGGTTGTTAATGGTAGTTACAGTATCATGGCAATGGTTTCTAGTGAAGTTTTGGCTGCCTTTATAGGCATCCAAGACTTTATGAGACACCACTGATGAGTTCAAGTGTTATTAGTGTGAGTGTGCAAAAATAAGTCCCATTTACAAGGCCTTTAAGAACACTTTCAGAATCTATGACAATAATCACATGAACATATCCTTGAGAAAATCATGTGCGAGAATAAATTTTATCAGTGTTGCATGAATTTTAATCCCTGTCATAGTAATTCAAATTGTCACCCAGAGTGAGTGTTTGAAACTCAATCAGGAATGGGTAAGTCACAAGTCACTTTCTGAAATAAAAAATTTTTTCTGAAGTTTATTTTTCTTCTATTTCAGGGGATGTTTGAGCCATATTTAAAAAGTTTTTATGTGCGTTTCAATGATCCAACACACATCAAATTATTGAAGGTATGCTCAGCCTTTTTCATTTGCTGTCATTTGAATTGTTCTTTTTTTGGTGGTTATTGTGGAAACTGTAGAAGTGTTAATCTAATATAGTGGGCTTGTTTTGTATTTATTTCAGAAGCAGGGGGTGCAGTGGCTCAGTTGGTAGAGATGCAGGCTGCAAGCTGAGAGGTCCTTGGTTGAATCCCACCTGCAGCAACCGCATTGTGTCCTTGGGCAAGACCCTTCACCCCCATTGCCCACGTGAGGGCACGGTGACGCTGTGTACTAAGGCGTACTGCACGTCGATGGTGCACCTGTCTTCAACCAATGCTAACCCTGCTTGTGTGGAGTTGGTATGTTGGGGAGCTGACAGTTGCTCACCGTTGCTCTGTGGTTCTCTCTGGGTACTCCGGCTTCCTCCACCCGTAAAACTGTCATGGTCATGGTTAGCCATTGTGCAGAAATATGTGACCTTAAACACCAATAAATAAATAAATAATTTCAGAAGCAGGACCTTTTATCCGGTGCCTAGAAAACTCAGTTATAAACAAGTGACTGAACTTTAATTTTTATCTGTCATCTTTGAGATTTATATTAACACTGTTCAACAATCTCTGTCAAACAAGATATAATAGAATAAACTCTCAGTTTATCTATAGAATACAAGAAAGTGACGAAATCCTTGTTAATTGAATACTTCTGTTAAATGAATAATTTTTATTGTCAAAGTGGCCTCTCAGTCAACAAGGTTCCACTGTATAATAAGGTCTGTAGAAGCCATTACTGTTATAAACATTATTAAATTTGAGAACTGGCTTTCATTTGGTGCTGTCATTGGCAGTATAGCTGTAACTATTAATCATAATATTGCCGGTGTAAGATTAATACAACAGTCAGTTGATCTGGGTCATCAGATTCTGCTGAGTTGGTGAGACCTGATAACACTTTACACAATGCCATTAACAAAAATATTTTTATTTCTTTGTCTCAAAAACATAGCTTATGGCCCCTCATTGGAACAAGCTCGTTGAGTCAAGATGATCATTCACCATCCGTCGTCTGTGAACATGGTGTTTGCATCTGCTCCTCCTAAACCACCGATTTCAGTTAAATGTCAGGTAATTATTTGTTCTGACATCTCATTTTGTTTTTGTTCAAATCAACTTAAGAGTGGGGTAAAATGCTCCAAAATTTTTTTTAAATTCTTCTTCTGATAAACCAGTGGGTACAATGACTTCCTTTTGAGGTTTAGTATCAAGTTTGTTCAAAGTTTGTGAAGCAATATTTGTCTTTGTAATGGGAGGGGTAAGATTTTTGGCCCCGCCTCAAAATTTCTATATTTTTACCTCATCTTGACAAAGTCAAGCTGAGCTAATCTCATCGCTCTCCGTCCGTCGTCAGTCGTCCGTCATCTCTCGTCCGTCGTCCGTCAACACCATGTTTTGGTCTTCTCCTCCAAAGCCACTGGGTCAATTCAAGTGAAAGTTTGTGTTAGTGATGGTCCCAAAGGGGCATTTCATTTTTGTTCAACTCAGCATGCCCAGCCCCATAGGGAGGGAGTGGGGGAAAATGCTCCAAAATATTTTAAAAATCTTCTTCTCAAGAACCAGTGTGTACAATGACTTGCTATGGAGCTTCCATATGAGGTGTAGAATCAAGTTTGTTCAAACGAAGTTCGTGAAGTAATATTTGGCTTTGTAATAGGAGGGGTAAGATTTTTGGTCCCGCCCAAAATTTCTATTTTCTGAACCGATGGTCCGGTATGAACCAAATTTGGTTTATGGTAGTATTGGGTCATAAGTACTTGACCCATGCAAAAAAAAAAATTCCCGCATCCCCATGGGAACCCTGGGATCTAAAAATAGAAATATATTCAAACACCCATATTTCCCAAACCCCATGGAACAGAGAGCTTTTATTTGGTATGAAGTATCTTTATGACCAGTAGAATTGAATGGTAAAAAAAAATTGCCATCGGTTATGTTAGGGTGTTCTGTAATGGGCATCGAAAAAATGCTGAGTCAGCATATTTGCAAAAATTAAAAAAAATCTTGTCTGCAGAACCAATCATCAGAATCTTTTGATATTTGGTATACAGCATTCATAGGGGGGTCAGATAAAAGTTTGTTGAAATAAAGCTCATTGGTTCATATTTGGGCTCTCTACAGGAGCCCGAAGTTTTAACATAGGGTAATATGGGGAATATTCTTTAAAAATCTTCTTCTTCAGAACCACCAGTCAGAATCTTTTAATATTTGGTATACATCACTGTTATGAGGGTCAGATTCTAGATTGTTCAAACCAAGTCCCTAGGTTAATATTTGGGCTTCCTGTGGAAGCCCAAATTTTATCTTTGTTCAATATGGAGAGTAATTTAAAAAAATCTTCTTCTTCAGATCCATCAGTCAGTATGCTTTGATATTTGGTATGCAACATCTCTATGGGGGTCAGATTCAAGTTTGTTCAAATCAGATCCCTAGGTATATATTTGGGCTCACTATGGTAGCCCAAATTTTTACTTAGTGTAATATAAGGAAATTTCTTTAAAAATCTTCTTCTTCAGATCCACCAGTCGGAATGCTTTTATATTTGGTATACAACATCTCTAGAGGGGAGGGGGGGGGGGGGCAGATTCCAGGTTGTTTAATTCGAGTAATATTTGGGCTCCATATGGGAACATGAAATTTAACTTAGTACAATATGAGGGAATTTCTTCAAAAATCTTCTTCTTCAGATTCACTTGTCAGAATGCTTTCACATTTGGTATACAACATCTCTAGGGGGGTCAGATTCAAGTTTGTTCAAATCGGATCCATATGTTAATATTTGGGCTCGCTATGGTAGCCCAAATTTGAACTTAGTGCAATTCGAAGAAATTTCTTTACAATTTCTCTTCCTCAGATCCAACAGTCAGAATGCTTTCATATTCGGTACACAACATCTCTAGGGAAGTCAGATTTAACTGTGTTCAAATCAAGAGTCTGGGTTAATATTTGGGCCCTCTGGGAGCCAGAATTGGCCATTTTGCTGAAGAATTAAAAAATTTGTATTCATTACCCTCTAGAGGTACTAAGATTAATCCACATAGGTTGTATCAAGGGGCTTCATAGGGGAGCTCTACATTTTACTTATGATCAACTGAAGAAAAGGCATGGTGCCCAGATTATTTTTGTCACTCCTGAGGGACTCAAGGATTGACAGTGTAGCCTATGGAGATGGCTTGCTTAATGTAGACTCATTCTTGGACTCTGTTTAAATTGTGTTCTGTACAAGATGAGCGCGTCAGGCCCTGTGGGGCCTCTTGTTATTCTGTACCAATGACCCAGACATAGCTGGTGCTAATTCTCAAAATCTAGGGCCAAACACAAATTTTGCCCCCCAATCCCCAAAATTTGCATCTAAAACCGAAAAGATCATGTCCTAAATGGTCCTCCATACTTTTCCTCCACTGTGCATGCACAGTGTCAAGGAGGTCTCGAAATTGGCGCCAATTATCATTCTTTGTTTGGCCCTTCATCAGTTCACATCTGACTGATATTTGTGCTTGTAAATCTCAGTTTAAATGATGCCAGACACATAAATATTAGAGAAATGGTGGATCTAAAGAGGAATTAGAAGGAGGAGAGGGAAATGAGTGGCAGGAAATAATTAGGGCTGTAACTTAAAAATTTTTTACGAAATTATGTTATGTTGCCTAATTTCGAGGCATGGGCCTGTTGTTGTCATTCTTGCTATAAAGTTACACTGCTTGTTCAGTGTTTCCTCTCTCCCTTTCCTTTAAGTCCCCCCTTGCTATTCTCCCATGCTTTTGCCATATTTTTTGTAATATTATTACTAAAATTTCTTGGGAGTTTTAGCTGGGTAACAGAATGAATTCTGTTCTTTTCCCCATGTTTACGTCCTCACCCATGGGTGTTTAGGCATTGTGTTCTGCATCTACCATCTGATGTTCTGCAGTTTCTTCCCTGGAAGTCTCTGTTTTGCCTCAGATGGTGTTGTTATTGGTAACTGATTTCGGGCCATATTTGTCAGTGCCTGGAGTCATGTTTCTGGTGTTTATACACTTCTTGTTTACATTGACAACGGTTTCTGTTGAGAGGGATTTCTTGTCTTTGTATTAGCTTAATCATAACAAGATACATTATTATTATACGTAAGTGCTGCATTAATTTTTTTGTAATATTTTATAAAATTTTTGTCCACACTTAGGCTTTTTTGGGGATCCATTGGGGCTCAACGTTACTTTCAGAAACTTGGGCTTTTCTGAAAAAATATTTTTTCAAAAAATTTTTTTGATTTCAAGTACTAGGACTTTTTGTGTTCTTTTCACAATGAAAGGATATTGTTCAAATTGTAATAAGAGGAAATCTTCTTCTGACTTTCATAATCATTGTATTAATTGTAGTCAGTGTACTCACACTAACTCCTGTTCAGTATGTGTCAATTGGGATGACAAACATTGGAAACGTGTGTCACAGTATGTTGTTAGCGGGGAAAAGGCCATGCCGGTCCTTTCTCCGCGGGGTCACTCTAGTTTATCAATCTCTGTTTCAGAGGAACAAGAACAGGGTGATGTTTCCGTGATGTCTTCCAAAAGTGTGCCTCCGTCGTCACAGTTAAATGAAGAGCTAGCGGCAAAAGTGCTCATGGAAATATGTCAATTGCCTAAGAGGTCCTTAGTAGGATCGACGGCATTGGCATCCGCTAGCTCGCCCGGTGTAGCAACCATTCATCGAATGGCTCAGCAGCCGGGTTCGTCCGTTGCGGTCCAGGAAGGAGATTTGGGTGATGCGAGCACTATAATAAGACAAAGTGCACACCCAGTGACGACAGATCAGAGGAGAGAACGGAGGAAGCCTATTAGTCCGGTTCCTAGCTCGTCCAGGTCCATCCGGGCTGCGAGCGAGAGAGGTCCCTCTCTCGTACAACAACATCTGGGACCAGATGTTGTGGTACAAAACGTTTCGCATTCGGAGCATACGTCCGCCGCTCAGGACGCTCCGTTATATAGACTGTCCAGAGAGACTGTCGATAAGGCTTCCTCATCCTCACGGCAGCGCAGACGACCGCACCTTGGCTACGTGACCACGGATATCCAGCCAGCTTCGCCGATCAGGGATTCCACGGCGACCAGGTCACGCCATCCGGTAGCCAGGGACACGAGGCCTGTAGACTCTGGACGTTCGCATAAAAGAAGTATGCAGGAGTCAACGTGCACGGAGCTTCCAGCGGCAAAGCAACGTAAGACCGCTACTCCACAGGCCTCAGTGACGGACGTGCTATCCCAAATAGCACAACTTATCGCAGCGTCTCAGCAAACGACAGAATCTTTGTCGGATCAGGAATTATCCGACGACGCTGGGTCGGTACGCTCCGCTGAAGCATCAGGTACGGACGACCGAGAACTTCATAGGGTTCGACAGGATGGCGAAAGGGATTCGGAGGATTTGGAGCTTTCCCTTTCGGAACAACATAAAGCTGCCATAGATTTTATCTGGCATTATCTTCCAGAGGTTGTTCCGTCGGACCAGAATGCTGCGATGCCGGATAAGGGACTGATAGCGTCATTGGACACAGAATTTTTTGATCGGTTCAGGGACATCGTCCCTGAGTTTGCAACACTGTCCAATAAGCTCACAAGAACATTCGAATTATTGAATGACACTATATATAAGCTTGCTACCAAAACAGGCAAGTCTGGTTTCTTATCCGCAGATGCTCTAAATCTGCCTTTCATCAATTCAAGGAATAAATTCGAAATGGCAGGACAGGGCATACCGAGAGTTCCTCTGCATCTAGACGACGAGGCTGAAGACTTGGAATTGTCTATACTGTCATCTATATCAATTCCAACCACGACATTGTAAACGACAATAATGTCTAACAGAGTTAACTTAGACGCTTTATCATACGCAGATCACCTTACTAAGGCGTTATCATTACGTCTTCAAGGGAAAGAATTCCAGGATATACAATCCTCATTAAGACTTCTTTCAAGGGCAGTAGCTTATTCCACGTATAACTCCGCCCTTTCAGTGGCAAACCTGGAGTTGGTTAGACGTGACGCAACCCTAGCTACATCCACGCGCGTGGATGGTAAGGTGAAGAACTCTCTCAGAGTCGCTTCGGTCTCCGGAGAGCTTCTCTTCGACGGCAAGCTTTCAGCAATCTATGATAAGATAACTAAGAAAGCTTCGGATTCTCTGCTATTCAAATCCGCTTTTAAAAAGTCGGATACAGCAGAAAAGAGTAAGACAGGCACTTCTGGGACAAGTACGCCCAAGAGAAGTTCCTATAGAGGTTCCTATGCATCCTCTAGGTCTTATTCTAGAGACCGTCAAGTCAGCGACTCACGTGGGGGACGTTATTCTGGCCGAGATAACTGGTCAGACGTCCCTAGGTCGACGGGGCGAGGTGCAGGTTGTGGAGGACGGAGTTTCTCCTTCCGCAAGCCTCGCAGGTCCAGGAGGTGATGGTTTGAACCTCTATCGTGTTCCGGTAGGCAGAAGATTATCGAGTTTTATAAACGATTGGGCGTCAATTATGGATGACCCCTGGGTTCGAGGGGTAATTTTGGAAGGACTAAGAATATCCTTCAAACAAAAGCCTCCATTAACTCGAAGTCCAAAATGGCCTCAGCTTCCGTCAAATCTGCAGAAAAGAGACGCTCTTTTATCAGAAGTACAGTCTCTTCTGAAGAAGAATGCGGTAGAGGTCGTAGAAGACCAGGAATCACCGGGTTTCTACAGCCATCTGTTTCTGGTCCCAAAACCAGATGGCTCGTTCCGTCCAGTCATAGATCTGAGCTGGATAAACAAGTTGATCATCGCTCCGAAGTTCTATATGGAGACAATTCGATCAGTCAGAGCGAGTATTCGGGTGAACGACTATGCTACAAGCATAGATCTCAAGGATGCGTACTTTCACGTCATGGTACATCCGACATTCAGAAAGTATCTACGCTTCGCAGTCCTAGGAGTTGTATATCAGTTCCGAGCGATCTGCTTCGGTTTGAACCTAGCGCCTTGGGCTTTCACTCGAATAATGAACTCGGTAATGATATATTTCCGAGCTCATTCGTCTGCAGTAACGTCGGCCTACCTGGACGACATTCTTCAGAGGTACGGCAATGAGTTAATGCTTCAGAACGATGTGCAGAATCTGCTTCTATTACTCCGACGTCTCGGTTTTATAATAAACGAGGAGAAGTTGGATCTGGTGCCGTCCAAGTCATTCACTCATCTGGGAATGAGCTTTGAGACGCACAACAATCTCGTTGGTCTGCTGTTAACCAGAGCGAAATTAATCAGTTGTTACGCTCGCTATTGTCTTCACTCAAAGTCACAGCGAGAGAGTTCATGAGACTGATAGGTCTGTGCGGAGCCGCTGCGGATCTCATTCCGATGGGGCGGTTACGCACTCGTCCTCTCCAAATTTTCTTGACTCAGAATTGGAGTGTAAAGATTCATTCGCTCGATATAGACGTTCTCTTGTCAAATCAGGTGAAACAAGAGATTCAGACATGGGCAAACATTCAGTGGTTGACTCAGGGAGTTCCACTGCAGTTGCCGGATCCGAGTTTTACGATTATGACGGATGCCAGTCAAACAGGTTGGGGTGCAACATTGATCCCAACGGATTCGAAGTGCCAGGGTCTTTGGGATCCGCAGTTTCTAGGCAAGCACATAAACATCAAGGAAATGATGTCAATTTGGCTTGCACTACGTCATTGGATGAACATTATTCAGAAAGCACCTGTCCAAATCCTGTCCGACAGTATGCCAGTAGTAGCGTATATTCGGAACCAGCAAGGCACTCATTCCGTTCCGTTATTCAATTTAACAGAAAGAATCCTTCTGTTTGTTCTAGAACACCAGGTTCTACTTTCGGTCCGTCATATTCCGGGTCGTCTGAATGTATTAGCAGACTCCCTTTCACGGAAGGGTCGCTTGTTACCGTCAGAATGGACTCTCAACAAACAGGTATTCAATCAGATTTGCTACCAATGGGTGCAGCCAATGATAGACTTATTTGCGACACAGCTCAACAATCAGTTCCAGACATATGTGTCTCCATGTCCGGATCCCCGAGCATATGCAGTAGACGCTCTATCGATCTCCTCGGACGGAATGATAGGATATGCGTATCCTCCAGCACCGTTGATTCAGCAGATATTGCTGAAGATAAAACAATCTCAATGCAAAATTCTATTGGTAGCATCTCTGTCTCCACAGAGACCGTGGATAAATCTACTCAGGTGTCTGCTGTGGGACTTACCGTGGAAGCTTCCTCCACGAGAGGATCTTCTTTCGCAGGGGAAATCGCGTCAACTACATCACAACCCGCAAGGTCTCAACCTTCACGTATTTCCGTTATGCGGTCCTTCTTGCACGGCAAGCATTTTACAGGACGAGCAGTGGACGCAATTTCTAACTGTAGGAGGACCTCATCTTCGCTAAACTATGCGGCTAAGTGGAAGGTCTTTTGTCGTTGGTGTAGGGATCATTCTTTTGATATATTTGATCCCTCCACTCCAGACATTGCAAACTTTCTAGTATACTTGTTTGATGAGATCAAACTGCAGCCTGTTACTATTAAAGGTTATAGGTCTATGTTATCTGATACCTATGCACACCATGATAGTTTACAAATTGGATCTAATGTCTCTTTATCTAAATTAGTTAGAAATTTCTCGATAAATAGACCTAGAACCCTTAGATTAATTCCTAAATGGGATTTAGCTTGGGTTCTTCTTAAATTAAAAGAAAAGCCATTTGAGCCTCTTGAGACAGTGGACTTCAAATTCTTATCTTATAAGACAGCATTTCTCTTAGCTTTCTCTTCTGCTAGAAGAGTCAGTGAGCTTCATGCACTATCTGTGGACGATTCTCACTATAGTAGTGTCGGGAACACTATTACCTTTACTACTAATGTTGGATTTTTGGCTAAGAATCAGGCTCCTAATAAATATCCGGAGCCTATTGTTATTAAGGCTCTTCCATCTTCAGACGTGCATAGGCCTTTACTCTGTCCGGTTAGAGCTTTACGTATCTATAAACGAAGATCTCAGTTTATCAGAAAGGGACAAAAACGCTTCTTTCTGTCTCTGATGCCTAATAGAAAGGACATTACGGTCCATTCTATTGCTAGATGGATTCAATTAACTATCCGTACTGCTTATGATAATCTATCTTCAACTCAGCAGTCTGTGCTTAAGATTTCGGCTCATGAAGTAAGAGTTCTTTCTACGTCTTGGGCTTACGCAAATAGTGTTGCTATTACAGATTTAATGAAGGCTGCATATTGGTCTCAGCTATCCACATTCACGAATTTTTATCTCAGAAATATTGAGTCCATTTCTGGAGACCTGCATTGTTTAGGTCCGTTATCTGTTGCTCAGAATGTCGTCCACTAAACAGTTGCAACTATAGTTATGCAGGCTTTCTGTTCCGGCAGTGACTCCGTCCGGCTGCCCTCTTCGCTCTGGGCTATTTGACCCAGGGCAAGGGGAAGGGGGAGGGGGAGGGTGTTCCCTTAGGTCACCTGCTTTATAGTGAAAAGCAAGGGAATGCCTCCTCCGAAGTCAGTATTTCTGAGTCGTTTCCGGGATGGTTTTAAAGTGTACTATTAATGTTAAATTCATTCATGTCATATTTTTAAAGGGTAGCACGGTGTGAAGCATTTGTATATGTCAAGTGTCAAACGGGCATTAATATACAATACGGACACTTTTAAAGAATATAAAGAGTCTCAATTCTCTGGACTAGCTTTATTTATTGGCTTACTTTAAAAATAATTAGTATAAAGGGTTATACTGGATGTTAATAGAGAACATGAATGTTATTGTGCTCAATTATGAAGGGTATTGTATCTTTCTAATTTAACATAAAATAAGAAAGATACATGTAAAGCCTAATACTCCTTTTCTCCTTGAGGGGTTGACTCTATATTATATAGTTGAGCTTATTGGATTTTCCTCTATGTCCTAGGCCCTCCAGCCTTTTTACTATTCAGCTATGTCTGGGTCATTGGTACAGTATAAAAATGTTAAAAAATTTATAGTAATTTATATATTTTTTATACTTACCAATGACCCAGACGGGGATGGCCCTCCCAGGAGTTGGGAACTCATACCTCCCCGCTGAGTACATAGCGCTGACCAGGCACTGCTTGTAAGAATGATAATTGGCGCCAATTTCGGAACGTCCTTGACACTGCGCATGCGCAGTAAGGGCAAAGTATGGAGGTCCTTCAGGACATGATTTCTTTTGGTTTTAGATGCAAATTTTGGGTATTGGGGGGCAAAATTTGTGTTTGGCCCTAGATTTTTAAGAGTTAGCACCAGCTATGTCCGGGTCATTGGTAAGTATAAAAAATATATAAATTACTATAAATTTTTTAACTTTTTGGTTTACTTTAAAAATAATTAGTATAAGGGTTATACTGGATGTTAATAGAGAACATGAATGTTATTATGCTCAATTATGGAGGGTGTTGTGTCTTTCTAATTTATCATAAATAAGAAAGATACATGTAAAGCCTTATACTCCTTTTCTCCTCAAGGGGATAACTCTATTATATATAGTTGAGCTTATTGGATTTTCCTCTATGTCCTAGGCCCTCCAGCCTTTTTACTATTCAGCTATGTTTGGGTCATTGGTACAGTATAAAAATGTTAAAAAATCTATAGTAATTTATATATTTTTTATACTTACCAATGACCCAGACAGGGATGGCCCTCCCAGGAGTTGGGAACTCATACCTCCCCACTGAGTACATAGCGCTGACCAGGCACTGCTTGTAAGAAAGATAATTGGCGCCAATTTCGAGACCTCCTTGACACTGCGCATGTGCAGTGGAGGAAAAGTATGGAGGACCATTTAGGACATGATTTTTTCGGTTTTAGATGCAAATTTTGGGGATTGGGGGGCAAAATTTGTGTTTGGCCCTAGATTTTGAGAATTAGCACCAGCTATGTCTGGGTCATTGGTAAGTATAAAAAATATATAAATTACTATAAATTTTTAAACTTTCTGAACCGATGGTCTGAATCATGGAAAAAAAAAAAAATTTCCATGACCCTGTGGTAGCCCCGGGAGCTAAAAATAGAAATATTTTAAAATGCCTATATTTCCCAAACCACACAGAACAAAGGAACTGTTATTTGGAATGGTAAAAAAAAATTGCCATCTGTTGTGTCAAGATGGTTTTTTTTTTGTTTTTTGGGGGGGAGGAGGTGTCATTGAAAAAATCCTGAGTCGGCATATTTAACATTTAAAAAATGTTCTTCTCCAGAACCACTGATCAGAATCTTTTTGATATTTGGTATACAGCATCCGGGGGGAGGGGGGGGGGGGGAACAAGTTTGTTAAAATTAAGCCTCTTGGTTCATATTTGAACTCAATACAGTAGCCTGAATTTTAACTTAGGGCAATAAGAAGAATCTGTAAAAAGCTTCTTCTTCAGAACCACCAGTCAGAATCTTTTAATGTTTGGTATACATCATTGTTATGAGGGTTAGATTCAAGAGTGTTCAAATCAAGTCCCTCAGTTGATATTTGGGCTTCCTGTGGTGGCTTGAATTTTAACTTTGTGCAATATTAGGCAGTATGGGGAATAATCTTTAAAAATCTTTTTATTCAGATCCACCAGTCAGAATCTTTTGATATTTGCTATACAGCATCCTTAAGAGGGTTAGATCTAATTTTGTTCAAAGCAAGTCCCTGGGTTAATATTTGGGCTCCCTATGGGAGCCAGAATTTTAACTTAGTTCAATATGAGGAATAATATTTAAAACTCATCTTCTCCAGAAACACCAGTCAGAATTATTTAATATATGGAATGAATAATCCTTACAGGGGTTGGATTTAATTTGTTCAAATCAAGTCCATTGGTTGATATAGTGCAAAATGGGTAATATTCTGAAAATCACCAGTCAGAATCTTTTGATATAAGGTATATAACATCCTTCAAGTTTGTTCAAGTTAAGTCCCTAGGTTGACATTTGGACTCCCTAGTTTCACATTACTGAAAATCTTGGCATTATTTCTGTGGTAGTATCCAAATACTAGAAAAAAATGAAAAAAACATCTGGCATGGACAACAGAGTAATAAATAATTAAATAACTTCATTCCTCTGTAGTGTTAACAAGCTGTAGATGCTAATTAAATCCTTCTTTAAATAACTATGGCCAGGTGAACATCTCCGGCCTCTTGTAAGTATTAGTCTTAATTAGATGTAACCACATCTAGGCCTACCTTGACTCTCAAACCATCCTTTCTGTATTAATCACATCATTTTGGTGCAAATGTCAGATTTAATACAGGCGTTGTGATATTTCCTAAAATATTGCCCAAAGAACAAATCAAATGGAAAACTGTTTGGACTTTTTAGGTTCATGGGATTGTCACAATATGCCTCCTCAGATTCTTTTTATATGCCCGTTTGAAAAACGGGACGTATTATAGTATGGCGTTGTCCGTCCGTCTGTTCGTCTGTCCATCTGTTTGGTTTCCGAACAATAACTTTAGTATTTGTTTTCCGATTGGCTCCAAATTTGGTATGTGGTTTAATCACAACACAATACAGGTCAAGTTCGAATATGGGGTCGGTCCGATCATTTTTTGCCTGAATTATGGTCCCAGTTGGACTTAGAATTCGTCAAATATTTGGTTTCCGGATGATAACTTTAGTATTTGTTTTCCGATCAGCTCCAAATTTGGTATGTGGTTTAATCACAACAAAATACAGGTCAAGTTCGAATATGGGGTCGGTCCGAACATTTTTCGCCTGAATTATGGCCCCTGTTGGACTTAGAATTCGTCAAATATTTGGTTTCCGGATGATAACTTTAGTATTTGTTTTCCGATCGGCTCCAAATTTGGTATGTGGTTTAATCACAACAAAATAGAGGTCAAGTTCGAATATGGGGTCGGTCTGAACAATTTTTGCCTGAATTATGGCCCCTGTTGGACTTAGAATTTGTCAAATATTTGGTTTCCGGATGATAACTTTAGTATTTGTTTTCCGATCGGCTCCAAACTTGGTATGTGGTTTAATCACAACAAAATATAGGTCAAGTTCGAATATGGGGTCGGTCTGAACAATTTTTGCCTGAATTATGGTCCCTGTTGGACTTAGAATTCTTCGTCAAATATTTGGTTTCCGGATGATAACTTTAGTATTTGTTTTTCGATTGGCTTCAAACTTGTTAGTCTTTTTCTCAAAGGACTGAAAAATTTAGTCATTTCACAAAATCACTGATTTCAAAGTCTGACCGTAACATATATATATATGCCAGTATAAATTTCTCGCACTCTAAAAAAATTGCAAATGTGTTAAAATGGTACAATTTGAACAGTTCACAGGCGTATGATGCAATGCCCAGCGGTGCTCTTGTTAGCTTAACTTGACATAGTCAAGGTAAGCTATTGCCATCACGCGTGCGGAAGTCTGTTAGTCTGTGAGTCTGTTCACATTTTCCATTAGCACGGGCTACACCCTGCAGTTCTTGTCTGATTGTCACGAAATTTCATATGCAGGTTTGGGGTCATGTCTAGATGAGAACGTCCCGTTTTGGTCGCGATCGGTCAACCGGTATGGCTGCCCAAGCCCAAAACGCGAAAACCATTAGCACAGTCTACAGGTCGAATTTATGAAGGGATTTCATTGTAACTTAGTAGGATGCCTCTGTATAATGCCTAGATGAGAACGTCCCCTTTTGGGCATGATCTATCAACCGTGATGGCTGCCCAAGCCCGAAACCCCAAAACTTTTAGCACAATCTGCAGGTCATGTTTAATATGGAGGGATCTCATTGTAACTTGGTAGGATGACTCCTTATGATGTCTAGATGAGAATTTCCCCATTTGGGCATGATATGCCAACCGTGACAACTGCCCGAGCCCAAAACCCTAAAACCTTTAGCATAGTCTACAAGTCATATTTATTGAGAAATTTCATTGTAACTTGGTGGGTTGACTTCATATAATGTCTAGATGAGAAAGTCCCCATTTGGTCCTGATTGGGCAACTGTGATGGCTACAGGGGCCCGAAGCCCGAAAACCTTTAGCACAGTCTACAGGTCATATTTATGAAGGGATTTCATCGTAACTTGGCAGGATGACTCCAAATAATGTCTAGATGAGAACGTCCCATTTTGATCATGATCATTCAGCCTTGATAGGTGCCCGAGCCCAAAAACCTTTAGCATTGGCAAAGGTCATATTTATGGAAGGATTTCATTGTAACCTGTTAGGTTGACTCCATATAATGCCTAGATGATGACATCCCCTTTTGGTCGTGATTGGTCAACTGTTATGGCTACAGGTGCCCGAAGCCCGAAAACCTTGAGCACAGTCTACAGGTCATATTTATAAAGGGATTTCAGTGTAACTTCATAGGATCACTCCAGATGATGCCCAGATGAGATTGTCCCCTTTGGTTGCGATCATTCAACCATGATGGCTGCCCGATCCGGAAGCCCGAAAACCTTTAGCACAGTCTACATGTCATATTTATGAAGGGATTTCATTGTAACTTGGTAGGTTGACTTCATATAATGTCTAGATGAGAACGTCCCCTTTTGGACACGATTGGGCAACTGTGACAGCTACAGGGGCCCGAAGCCTGAAAACCTTTAGAACAGTCTACAGGTCATAATTATGAAGGGATTTCATTGTAGCTTGGTAGGATGACTCCAAATAATGTCTAGATGAGAACATCCCCTTTTGGTCGCGATCATTCAGCCTTTATGGCTTCCCGAGCCCAAAGACCTTTAGCATAGTCTACAGGTCGTATTTATGGAAGAATTTCATTGTAACTTGTTAGGTCGACTCCATATAATGCCTAGATGATGACATCCCCTTTTGGTCGTGATTGGTCAACTGTGATGGCTACAGGTGCCCGAAGCCCGAAAATCTTGAGCACAGTCTACAGGTCATATTTATGAAGGGATTTCATTGTAACTTCATAAGATCACTCCATATGATGCTCAGATGAGAATGTCCCCTTTGATTGCGATCATTCAACCATTATGGCTGCCCAAGTCCGAAGCCCGAATACCATTAGCACAGTCTACAGATTTCATTGTAACTTGGTAGGTTTGACTTCATATAATGTCTAGATGAGAACGTTCCCTTTTGGACACGATTGGGCAACTGTGACAGCTACAGGGGTCTGAAGCCCGAAAACCCTTAGAACAGTCTACAGGTCAAAATTATGAAGGGATTTCATTGTAGCTTGGTAGGATAACTCCAAATAATGTCTAGATGAGAACGTCCCCTTTTGATCGCGATCATTCAGCCTAGATGGCTGCCCGAGCCCAAAAACCTGTAGTATAGTCTATAGGTCGTATTTATGGAAGGATTTCATTGTAACTTGTTAGGTTGACTCCATATAATGCCTAGATGATGACATCCCCTTTTGGTCGTGATTGGTCAACCGTGATGGCTACAGGTGCCTGATGCCCGAAAATCTTGAGCACAGTCTACAGGTCATATTTATGAAGGGATTTCATTGTAACTTCGTAGGATCACTCAAGATGATGCCCAAATGAGAATGACCCCTTTTGGCTGCGATCATTCAACATGATGGCTGCCCGAGCCTAAAGCCCGAAACCCTTTAGCACAGTCTTCAGTTCATATTTATGAAGGGATTTCATTGTAACTTGGTAGGTTGACTTCATATAATGTCTAGATGAGAACGTCCCCTTTGGATGCAATTGGAAAACTGACGGCTACAGGGGCCCGAAGCCCAAAAACCTTTAGCACAGTCTACATGTGGTATTTATGAAGGGATTTCAGTGTAACTTGATAAGATGACTCGTTTTGGAATAATTTCACTGTAACTTGATAACTTTCGTTGATATACATTAACTGTGAGGGCCACATACATTAACTGTGAGGTCATATTAACCCACCCCTCAGCTCTTTAGTACAGTGTACACCTCATATTATTTTTATCAAAAACATAGCATACAGGAACAGAAATGAACATATTCCCAATTATCACATTTCTTGTCTTATTTCATAGTCCTTTCTTAAACATTGAACATTATCCTTTTAATCAAACACAACACACAAGTTAAGCTACAGTGTCATTGACACTTTCATTTATGTTCCATCATTTCAGGAACAATGAAGTAGAAATATTGTCTTTTAACTGACAGTGATTTCCCATCACCTTAAATCTTTAAGTTCAGCCACTATCGGGTGGGGAATGTGTCCGGACCCACAGTCATCATAGTGAAAACCTTGTCATCACACAATACAACTGAAACCCTATACTTAACCAGCCATTGTTATTTACAAAAAAGCTCTATTCAAATTTAATTATTCTTCCATTTTTTTCTTCTAAAAAAATAGCTTATGATCCTTCCTTGCAACAAATTCTTTTGAGCTTGTTTCAATCAGGGATCATAAGCTAAGTTTTTGCAACAAAAAATGAGTATTTGTAGTCATTCAAGGCAGTTTTTTGTATGAGTCACCTCTGGCGTAAAGGATTCAAGGAAACTACATAAATTCCTCTTATGAATCCCAGGAAGTTGCACAGTACTTGTTTACTGTGGTTAACAAGTTCTGCTGTACTGGTAAAATAGGATCTGGAACCAATGCCAGGAAGTCATCTAAAGTGGGCAGCATAGGTATAAACGATTGGCTAAACTTGGTTTCATACCTATGTTGCAATTATGATATAAATGCTGATTGACCTTAAATACCAATAAATAAATAGCTACCTAAATCTGATCATATTACTTTGTTACTTCTATACAGCATATGATCCCATCATTTGCAAAAGACTAATGAGTTTGACATTTTATGTTGCAAAATTGTCCACATTTTTCACTGACAAAAGATATAATTAGAGGCCATTTTTGATAAGCTGAAAGGCTTTTGGCATTTACTTTTGATTATCTCTTGATAACATGCCTGACAAGTCTCAGAATTTTGATACAGCTGAATAACAAGTATAATATATATATATATGGTTTAGAAATTGTTTGCTGCTTATGAAAGGAAATTCTAAAATCCTCTTGACTTCTTGTAAAAAGTAACTTTCTGATGAGAATTATGTCTGATCTAATAAATGTATATATATTTTGTTTCCAGCTTGAAATTCTTACTAATCTAGCCACAGAAACCAGTATTTCAACAATTCTTAGAGAATTCCAGGTATGTTGTGAATGATTTTAAAATCACATGTTCATTTTATGAGAAAAAATGTTTAAAAAATAATTTAAGTACTGCTCATCATATTCCCCAAATGGATATTTTAAGGTTCTAATTTTTTACTCAGAAACATTTTTTGTTACATTGAGCAGTTGACTGTCAGCTTGTCAGCAGTCCAATTGCAAACAGCATTTTAGTCTAAAAAATATCCACTTTACATGAAATACTTGTTTTGAGTTTGTACCTTTTTTTGTTGCATAGCACCAGATATATGGAACAAATTATTATCTTCATCTAAGTAGAACTGCATATTATTTAATTATTCTGTCCATCTCAAAAATGATATAGTCCCTGGATATACTTCTTCCAGATTAATTTATTTTTTATCTGTGGTCTAAAATTAACTCTTTATGTAACCTAATAGTCTTATCCAACCAGCACTATTCACAACAATTACCATTTAAATTTTTATACCCCCCGCAAACAAAGTTTGAGGGGTATATAGGAATCACCCTGTCCGTCCGTCCGTCTGTCTGTCCGGGCCAACATTGGAGGTTTAGGGGATATTATTAGGGGCTACCTCCAAATTAAGGTAGTGTTAGGGTTAGGAGTGGGGTGGGGTAAGGGTTAGGGGTAGCCTCAGAGTAGGGCTTAAGGTTGGGGAGGGTTAGGTCCCAGAGTGGTTAGGGTTGGGGTCAGGGGTGGGGTCAGGGGTGGGGTTTTAGTAGCCCCTAAACCGAAAAAAAGCTCCTAATCCTATTGGTTTGGTTAGGGTGGGGTTGGGTCAGGGGTGGGGTGGGGTGGGATTAGGGTTAGGGGTAGCTCCAGAGTAGGGCTTAAGGTTGGGGGGGTTAGGTCCCGGGGTGGGTGGGGGGTTAGGGTCTGGGGTGGGTTTTTAGTTTTTAGGGTCAGGGTGAGGTAGGGTTAGGGTGTGGTTTTTGGGTGGAGGGGTGGGGTTAGGGTTAAATATAAGTTCTAGGGTGGAGGGGGTGGGGTTCTGGGTAAAATAAGGTTTTGGACATACAAAATGTTTTTTTGGTAGCCCATAAACCCGAAATGTTGGAGCATCCATTTGTCCATCTGTCCGTCTGTCCATCCTTATAAGCACAACTCCTCCTAAACCGTTTGAAGAATTTTCATGAAACTTTACACAATGGAAGAACTCCATATGAAGATGTGCATGAAGCAACATAATTCCGTTCTGACAGGCGCAGGGGGTATCACTTTGTGAGCTTGCTCACAGTACCTCTAGTTTAGCTTTGAACTCACTTGATCAAAGTTCAAGAGGAGTTTAAGTGATCGCTTTTGGTCCATCATGTGATTTCTTATCAACCTACCCACAGTTGTTTACTACAGGCTTGCACTACAGTGGAAGTCCCTAACTCAGATAATATACTCTCTATTTTTGTCTTTCCCAAGCAATTTGGGAAAGAAAAGTGGTGCAAAAGCACCAAGAAAAAATAAGCCAAAACTGGGTGGAGTGCAACCGGCGCAGACCCAGTACGGGACGCTCTCTTCCAAGTACAACTCCATGACTTCCGTTGCCAGTGCGCATATGCGTCGCTAATGACTCATTCTTTTTTTATCCGAGACACGTGAAGGATGTGTCTCCGCCATATACATTATGAAACAGTGATAATTCAACTCGTTCATAATGGTTTTCCTGTGACTGGAATTATGGATCTGAAGATCGTAAAATAACAGGACTGTGTTTTATATATTCTCTTTAATATTTTCAACCACATTCTCATTGTATATTATTTTCTATTCCGTTTTCGAAAATGTTTTGTTTTTGACATCGTGTCAACGCGGTTCGACAATGAATTTTTCGGTTGATAAATTTAATTGTTATTGGAGTTAGGTGTCAATCAGGGACTGTCTGGACAGGATTCCTTCACTCTGTTGAGGGCTGAATTTCTGGGGGTTTTCGGTCCTTCTCTCGTAGTTGAGGGTGTTCTTCTACTTTCTGTTTCTGTTGAGTTCACCTTTTTCTTCTACTGCTCTCACCTCTGTTATTTCCAGTTCGGTTCCTTTAGGGCAATTCCTTTTGCCCTCCCCTTGGTGCGTTCTCGTGGTCGTTTCTTCCGCACCCGCGGGTGGTGTGGAACGCTGTTGTTTCGGAAGCCTCCTGACTCAACCACGTCTGGTGTGAGTTATACCCCCTCCATGGTGGATGTGTAGCTCCTCCCGCACCCGCGAGGAGGGGTAGGGAATGCTGTCGTTTCGGGCCCCCCCCCCCCGACTTGACCACGTCTGGTGTGAGTTTTACCCTCTCCGTGGGGGATGTGCAGCTTCCCCCGCTCCTGTGAGGGGTGGGTAACGCTGTCGTTTTGGGGCCGCCCGACTCAACCATGTCTGGTGAGAATTGCGCCCCCTCCGTGTGGGATGTGCAGCTCCTCCCGCACCAGCAGGGGGTGGGGAACACTGCAGGAGCTGTTGGATTTCTGGTGAAGAGATGCCTGGTTCCGGGACTGTGTGCCCTCTCCAGTTGACGTCTGAGGCTGTCACTAGGTTTGTGACTCCTCCTTTGGAGGCTGAGCTAGGTGGCTCTCTCTACTTTTCCGCCAGTTCCAACAGCTCCCGTCGTATCTGCTGCTACTGCTGTTCCATGTACAACGTCATTGGGCACCGTTTTTAGCCGGCCTCCGCTTATCCCTGCAAGGGTCTGCAGGGATGTCTGTAATGTGGTTGTGGGGTATCGGCCTCAGCCTTCCCCGACTTCAACTCGGCGAAGTCGGAAGTGGCTGCCGACTGAACCAATTACTGTGTCCTCTCAGCCGTTGAGCACAGTAGTTTTATACCTGCAGTGGTCTGCAGCGGTGTCTGGGAGTGTAGACGTGGGGGTATCGGCCTCAGCCTTTCCTGACTTCAACTCGGCGAAGTTGGAAGTGGCTGCCGGCCGGACCCTCTACTGTGGTCTCTGCGCCGTCACGTACCACTGTTTTGTCATTGGCATTTTCCGTCCACTCATTCTGGTCACACGGCCAGTTTTGCAGGACCAACGCCTTCTGTGCAGCCTGGACCTTCTGACCGTAGAGGTCCGCGGCAACTCTCCCGAGTTCCCGCTATGTATAGGGGTGTGTCATACCCCTATTCACGTCTGCCCTCACATGTTTCGGCTGCCGCCCGTCGCCCCGCTTTGGGTGTATTGGAGGATCGTGACCCTTTGCTGATTAAGAGGGCCAGGTGTGAAGCCACTTTGCTGGTTCGTTCTCATATTGAACCGGCTGGTGCGGGCAGTGAGCTTAGGGAGGCCCTCTCCTTACTCACTCAGGTTCTGTCCAAGAGCCTTCCTGTTGCTTCCAGGGAGGCAGCGAGTGGTTTCCAGGTGCCCCCTATGGCGCCGCCCCCCCGGGATTGGTAACAGGCCGCTTTCTGATCCCCCCTGGAGCCTACACCATGGGAGGCGTCAGCTGGTTTGCCCACGATGGGCTATGTGTCTTCCGACTCCAGGGAGGAGCCAGACATCCTTGATGTCGAGAGCCAGCAGTCTTCTGACTTGGGGGCAGCTCTTGACTTTGTGTTTGGGTTCCTTCCGGATCTCAGACCATCAAACCAGCCGACAGTGTCAGCCAGGCCGTGATCATCGGTCGCGCGCCTACAGCCTGTGGAGCAACCTGCTTCTGGGTGTCTTCGACTGTGCCAGTCAGTACAGGTGGTTGAAGCATTTTCAGCATTGGACTCTAAGCTGAGATCCAAGGCTATGAAGGCTCCGTTCTTCACCAGGGTTGACACCTTTTTGCCTCCGGTGCATTATCGTTTCTACGATTTCGCCAATCCGTCAGTCTGCCAGACTTTGACAGTTTTGGATCAGGACAGTTCCCTCGGGCTTTCCAAGCCCAAGTCGGCTGTCATTCCTATGACGACTCTGGAGTCCATGTTGGGCTTATCGAGAGAAATGCTGGGTATGCTTTCTCTCTCCGATCACGTTGTATCTGCCTCCAGATAGGTTTGATGATGTACAGGCTCCTTTGTGTGTGCTGTCCAAGGCGCTCATGCATCTTACTCACATCTGTGACACGGCTATTTTGGGACTAGTTCAAAGGGACTTTGTGCTGGACACAGGCCTATCCCTTCTTGGGGACAGCACGCTGCTCTTCGATCTGCTTCTTTGGCAGGTCCGCTACTGTTGCATGGGTTCCGTGTCGACGGTCAGGGATGACATCCTACTCCATTCCAAAGATCAGCTGCTGCTTCGTCAGCTTGATCAGCCTTCTAGGGGAGGCAGAGACCGTTCAAAGCCTAACAAGTACCCTTCTGCTTCCTCTGCGAAGCAAAGGGCTGATCCTTCTGCCACCGCTTCTACTCCTTACACATGGGGTAAGGGTAAGTGCCGGCAAGCTAGAGGGAAGTCTCAGGATACTTCATTCAGTAGAGGAGGTGGTTTCTCCTCTCGTGGGTCTCTTCGGGGCATGAACTGAAGGTCCTCACCTCGATTCATCCAGGTTGGAGGAAGGATAGCAGAGTTCGCAGACCGTTGGGCCACGATCACATCCGATCCTTGGGTGTTAGATGTTGTTCGGTCTGGGCTGCGAATATCCTTCCGAAGGCACCCCACTCTGTCCAGAGTGCCTCTTCCAACCACAGTTCCTTCAGACCTTTTCCGTCGGGAGCCTTTGTCCACGGAGATAGACATTCTCCTGGCCAAGGGGGCGATCGAGAGGAATTCCAATGCTACCTTACTGGAGTTGGATGTCAACACTCTGTTGAGCTTGCTCACATCGCTAGGATTCAGAGTCAACGAGGAGAAGTCGGATCTGGTCCCTTGTCAGTCGTTTTGTCATTTGGGGATGGCCTTCCGCACTCAGTTCAATACAGTGGCAGTTCCCCAGGCCAGAGCTGTGATTCTCTCAGCTTTTGCTCTGACTCTTCCCAGTCTACATCCGCGACAGCACGGGGTATTCTCCGGCTGCTTGGTCTCTGCGGTTCGGTGACGGATCTCATTCCTCTGGGTCGGCTGCATGTCAGACCTCTCCAACACTTTCTGCTCAGTCGTTGGAGGCCGAATGTCAATTCTCTGGATCTGGTGCTTCAGTTACCAGAATCTCTTTTCCTCACCTTCTCCACTGGGCGAATGTTCAGTGGATCACACAGGGTGTCCCATTGGACTTACCCACGTCCGATCGCGTTCTGACAGCAGATGTCAGCGTTCTCGGATGGGGTGCGACGTTGGATCCTCTAGGTCTTTCCCTTCACGTGATGTGGGACCAGGATCGGGCATCTCTACACATCAACCAGAAGGAGCTTCTTGCTCTTCTTCTGAGTTTCAGGCAGTGGATCCCTCACCTGTCGAATCGTCAGGTCCTTCTGTTGTTCGACTATTCGACAGTGGTTGCTTACATTCGGAACCAGGGTGGCACGCACTTGGTTCCAGTGTACGATTGGCTCGGGATCTTCTACTGCTCGCTCAGGATGTCAACGCCAGGGTGGTTGTTCATCTCATTTCCGGTCATTTGAACGTCCTAGCCGACTCCCTGTTCCGACAGGGCAGGTTCTTTTCCACCAAGTGGATACTCCACATGGCGGTGTTCCATCGATCTCCTTGTGACTCATTGGAACCATCAGGTGGACACTTTCGTGTTGCCGTGTCCAGATGCTCTGGCTTTCACCATGGATGCTCTGGCCCTCCTTTGGGATGGTCTTGTCGGCTACGCCTTCCTGCCAGTTCCGATTCCGCCTCAGGTTCTCGCCCAGATATGAACCTGCAGTCGTTGAATCCTTTCGATCTCACCCCTGTCACCTCGGTAGGTGTGGATCAATCTGCTCCGCTCTCTGTTAGCAGCAGTTCCGGCATGTCTCCCTCTATGTCGCGACTTTCTTTGCCAAAGTTGCCCGAGGAGGTTTCAAGTTGACCCTACTTCATTGTGCCTTCGCACATGTCTTTTATCAGGTCCTGTCTCCTCCGTAGTGGTTTTTCGAGACAAGCAGTGGAGTTGCTTTTCTTCTTCAAGGAGGCACTCACTCCACATGTTCAGCCTCTGTGGCTAAGTGGGGTTCTTCTGTCGATGGTGTGCGATCACTCTGTTGCTTCTGTCAATCCTTCGATCACACCGCTTGCGGAGTTTCTGGTATATGTTTGTTTCTGGGGGTCTCCAGCAATGGGCACAAGTCCATGCTTCGGAGACCTTTTTCATATGTGGTACCGCATTGTTTCGACACTCATCCTTGCCTCTCCAAGCTTGTTCAGCTCTTTTCCTTGAAAAGGCCTAGGACTTTGCAGTTTACTCCAAGATGGACACTTTCTTGGGCACTGCTCTGCTTGGGGGTGGGGGGCGTTCGTGCCTTTATCCTGGATTGATATGCATGTTCTCACATGCCAGATCTCTCCTGCATCCATTTCTCGATGGATTTGTCTTGCTATTCGTGCAGCTTCCGCTCATCTAGTTACTGGTGATTGTATTACCAATTGTTTTTCCTGCCACGAGGTGCGTGCATTGTCTTCCTCTCGGGGCTTTTACTAACTCCGTCATGTCGGATTTTATACTGGCAGCCTACTGGAGAAATGCTACCTTCTCCATTTATCTGCGACAGTTGCAAGAGCCAACAGAGGACCTTTGTCCTAGGGGCCCTCTTTCTTCGGCTCAGGCTGTTGTCTATTCCAGCCATTCAGCTTTTTACAGGGTCAGTTCCAGCTCTGTGCTGTTACTGTCCTTTCTGTCTGTGCATCGCACAGACCATATGCCTCATCTTTCATTGTCTTTTACTAATGTTTGTGATGCTATGGTTTATAAGCCTTGGGACCTCTTCTGTCTGTTCACGGTTCCAGTGCACTTGGGTTATGTGTAGGGTTGGTTATGCGATTCCCTCCAGCCTATTGTCTATTCAGCCTGTAGTAAACAATTGTGGGTAGGTTGATAAGAAATTTAAATTTTATAGTAAATTTCCTTTCTTATTATACCTACCACAATTGTTTGCATGGAGGCCCTCCCGTCTTCTTATACGGGTAAGAATCCTTCCTCCCCGCTGATCACATAACTCTAACGTTGGCAGATTCTAAAGAATGAGTCATTAGCGACGCATATGTGCATTGGCAATGGAAGTCGTGGAGTTTTACTTGGAAGAGAGCGTCCCGTGCTGGGTTGCACTCAACCCAGTTTTGGCTTATTTTTTCTTGGTGCTTTTGCACGACTTTTCTTTCCCAAATTGCTTGGGAAAGACAAAAATAGAGAGTATATTATCCGAGTTAGGGACTTCCACTGTAGTAAACAATTGTGGTAAGTATAATAAGAAAGGAAATTTACTGTAAAATTTAAATTTCTCTTCCAAAATTACTGCCAAAATTTAAAGAGAGTTTAGTCACCTGTTACATACAGCCTTACTGAGCAATTTTGTTCAAATCAAGCTGCTCTGGTGAGATTACTCAAAAACCTTAAAACAAATTTCCTTCTTCAGGGCTACCAATCAGAATTTTTTGAAATTAGGTGTACAACATTCTTATAAAATAAATAGACTAAACAAATATAAATTTTCTACCTTTTGAACTGACAAGTTGAATATTGCTGGTATGGATCTTATTGGCCAGTAATAGTATCTGCCAAATAGAATGAGAATGATACATTAAACTATAGATGTGATTGGTGAAACAAAATTAAAATGGAAGCTCTCCTTCAGAGCTACAAACTGTTAAATTAACATGTAAACTGAAGGGAGGATGCTGTATCCCAAATATCAGAAGAGTTCAAATTCCTTCTGTTTACGTGTTAATTTAACAGTTTGTAGCTCTGAAGGAGAGCTTCCTTGTTTTCACTTTAGAACATTTTTGAAAATGCTTGTGTTTCATACCTCCAACTTATTGAAAACTATCCAAAATATATCAGGAGACTCCAGGAAAGTCCTTTAATTAAGTATTCATTAAAGTGTTGAAACCCTGTACAAATATTAGGAAAACACATCTTCAAAGAATCTGAAGAATGGAGGCATTGAAAAGACAAAATCTGTTCTCTCAAAAAAGTTATTTTTATATATTTTACACATTGAAATGGCTACTACTTAATGAGGCAAATAATTTGGTATTTTTATTTACTTATTTTTTAGCTCACCTGAGCGAAGCTCAGCGGGAGCTTTACTGATCGTGATCCGTCCGTCGTCCGTCCGGCGTTAACTTTACATTATCGACTTCTCCTCCTAAACCACTAGCCCAATTTTATTCAAATGTTGGCTAAATGTTTATTACCTAATGCCAATTCAGATTTGTTCAAATGAAGTTGCCCCTCCTCCTGGGTGGTGCCACGCCCCCAAGGGGCACCAAAATCTTTGTAAATCTTCTTTTCATGAACCAGCAGTAGCAGAGACTTGATATATGGTATGCACCTTCCTTTTGAGGTGTAGACTCAGATTTGTTCAAGAGAAGTTTGAGGGATAATATTTGGCGTTGTTATGGGAGGGGCAAAAATTTTGGCCCCACCCCTAATTTCTATTTTCTGAACCGAGAAGCCGATTTGAACCAAATTTTACGTGAGGGCTTATTGGGTCATGAGTACTTGATTTATGCAAAAAAAAAATTTCCCGCAGCCCGTGGGAACCGCAGGAGCTAAAAATAGAAAAAATTTAAAACGCCCATATCTCCAAAACTGCACGGCACCGAGAATTTTTATTTGGTGTGCAGCTTCCTTAGGACCAACAGAAAGGATTGGTAAAAAAAAATTGCCATCGGTTTTATCATAGGGCACAGTTTCGGGACTTTGAAAAAGTGCTGAGTCAGCACTTTTTAACACTGTAGGCAATGGGAAAAACATTAAAAAATCTTCTTCTCCAGATCCAGCAGGCAGAATCTTTTGATATTTGGTATGCAACATTGTAGGGTGGATTTGATTCAAGTTTGTTCAAATCGGCCCCCTGGGTTCATATTTGGGCTCAGTATTGGAGCCCGATTTCGAACTTAGTGCATTTCAGGCAAATTTCTTAAAAAATCTTCTTGTCCAGATCCAGCAGGCAGAATCTTTTGATATTTGGTATGCAACATTGCGGGGTGGATCTGATTCAAGTTTGTTCAAATCGGCCCCTTGGGTGTATATTTGGGCTCAGTATAGGAGCCCAAATTTGAACTTAGTGCATTTCAGGCAAATTTCTTCAAAAATCTTCTTCTCAAGATCCAGCAGGCAGAATCTTTTGATATTGGGTATGCAACATTGTGGGGTGGATCTGATTCAAGTTGTTCAAATCGGCTCCCTGGGTTTATATTTGGGCTCAGTATAGGAGCCCAAATTTGAACTTAGTGCTTTTCAGGCAAATTTCTTAAAAAATCTTCTTCTCCAGATCCAGCAGGCAGAATCTTTTGATATTTGGTATGCAACATTGTGGGGTGGATCTGATTCTATTTTGTTCAAATCGGCTCCCTAGATTCATATTTGGGCTCACTATAGAAGCTCGAATTCGAACTTAGTGCATTTCAGGCAAATTTCTTCAAAAATCTTCTTCTCCAGATCCTGCAGGCAGAGTCTTTTGATATTTGGTATTCAACACTGTGGGGTGGATCTGATTCCAGTTTGTTCAAATCGGCCACCTGGATTCATATTTGGGCTGACTATAGAAGCCCAAATTCAAACTTAGTGCATTTCTTCAAAAATCTTCTCCAGATCCAGCAGACAGCATCTTGTGATATTTGGTATGCAACATTGTGGGGTGGATCTGATTCAAGTTTGTTCAAATCAGCCCCCTGGGTTTATATTTGGGCTCAGTATAGAAGCCCAAATTTGAACTTAGTGCATTTCAGGCAAATTTCTTTGAAAATCTTCTTCTCAAGATCCAGCAGGCAGAATCTTGTGATATTTGGTATGCAGCATCCTTAGGGGGGTGAGATTCAAGTTTGTTCAAGCCATGTCCCTAGGTCCATATTTGGGCTCACTGTGAGGGGGGGGGGGGGGGGATTCAAGTGTGTTAAAGCCAAGTCCATGGGTCCATATTTGGGCTCCCTGTGGGAGCCCAAATTATAACTTAGTCAATATGACGAATTTTTCTTTAAAAATCTTCTTCTTCAGATTCAGCAGTTGGAATGTTTTGATATTTGGCATGGAGCAACCTTAGGGGGCTGAGATTCAAATTTGTTCAAGCCAAGTCCCTTGGTTCATATTTGGGCTCATTATGGGAGCCTGAATGACAACTTAGTTCAAAATGAGGAATTTTCTTTAAAAATCTTCAGATCCAGCAGATGAATGCTTTTGATATTTTTTATGCAGCATCCTTAGGGGGGTAAGATTCAAGTTTGTTCAAGCCATGTCCCTAGGTCCATATTTGGACTGATTGTGGGAGCTCGAATTTTAACTTGGTTCAAAATGAGGAATTTTCTTTAAAAATCTTCTTCTTCAGATCCAGCAGTCAGAATGTTTTGATATTTGGTGTGCAGAATCCTTAGGGGTGTGAGTTTCAGGTTTGTTAAAGCCAAGTCCCTGGGTTCATATATGGGCTCCCTGTGGGAGCCCGAATTATGACTTAGTTCAATATGAGGAATATTCTTTAAAAATCTTTTTTAACATCCACTGGTCAGAATATTTGGATATTTGGTTTAAGCTTTTCTTAGGAGAAGCAGATGCAACTTGTGGAAATCAATTCTCTGGGTTGATATTTAGGCTACCATGTCAGGTGAGCGCCCTCAGGCCCCCTGGGGCCTCTTGTTTTTTATTGGGATTTAACGACACATTTGATAACCAGGGTCATCTCACCCCCACAGTAGCTTGAGACTGTCAGACTCCCCTGTGTACTAACTCAGCCCAAGCATGGTTAGCATTGGCTGAAGACATGTACATCATCAACGTGCAATACACCTTAGTATACAGCACCCTTGTGCCCCTTGTATTTTGATGAACCATAGTTTGATTTTGTTATACAACTATTTTATCAAGAAAATGTTTTAACACCTGTGGGTAAATGTTAGATAACCCATAAAAATATTAATAGTTTTTATTCAAACTAGACAAAAGTGTCTCCAGATAAACGAGCAGTTCTTTGACAAAAAAAATGTATTTTCTCTCTAGACATATGTAACAAGTACAGACAAAGAATTTGCTGCAGCTACAATACAGGCAATTGGACGATGTGCAAGTAATATTTCAGAAATCACCGACACCTGTCTAAATGGCTTGGTTCATCTTATGTCAAATAGAGATGGTAAGCTTTGTAGTAATACTGGTATTCGGGAAGTGGAGTTTCTTTTTGTTTGACCACTTTTCCAAAATATTTACAAAAGAGCTAAATGCTGAGTTGTTTGTGTTTAGGTGTTTGATATTGTTTATTATTATTATTATTATTTAATCAAACATTTTGTGGATAGTTTTAACAAAGTTAGGTGTAAATAATTTCAATATTTAGTATGTCATATCTGATATGTGTTGTTGGATTACTAAAAAAATTCCTTCTGCTGTTGTATAGCCCTTTTCTAAAAACTTCTATGTTGCAACTGGAACTTTTGTACGTGTTGGTAAAATTTTTTAACTTTTACAGTCAGTTGTGAAAAAAACAAAAGTTTTGGTTATTTTTGTTTTCTTTTGGCTTTAGTTTTGTGTTGTTTTTTTTATAAAATAGGGACATCTATAATTGTTGTTATTTAGTTAACACTTTACCTAATGAATCAACCACATCCACTTGAGTAATTTACAAATTGAGCAGTTAAAAAAAATGAATACAATAAATTTTTAAAAAATTCAACAAAACCATGTCATGTGATGGATGGGTCATTTGACATGGAGGAAAAAGAATAATTAAAATAATAAATTTTGATATCATGAGCATTGGGTGAAGGGTTAATGACACTATTTTAATGCTTATATTGTGATAGGCTGGTCATTTACATAACATATTGTCATAACCAGGCAGTACTTTTCATGAAAATTACCATTCAAATTTTATTAATCCACTACGGGAACCGTAAGGAGACTATAGGATTGCACTCCATCCATCTGTATGTCCGTCCGTCCGTCCGTCTGTCTGTCCGTCCATCTGTCTGTCCGTCTGTCTGTCTGTCTGTTTTTTATGTTACCACCTCTCCCTCCAACATGCTTTAAGCTATATCTTTCATATTTGGTACATGGATAAATGGTTCTGAGGGGATGATGTATGCTCACAATTTTTTTTTCAAAATCCAAGATGGCGGAATGGCGGCCATTTTTGTTGTGTTTTTTAAAGCTTTTTTTCTCTATTTTCATGTTACCACCCCTCCCACCAACATGGTTCAAGCTACACCATTCATATTTGGTACATGGATAAATGGTTCTGAGGGGATGATGCACGCTCAAAATTTTTTTTTCAAAATCCAAGATGGCAGAATGGCGGCCATTTTTGTTGTGTTTTTTTAAGCTTTTTTTCTCTATTTTCATGTTACCACCCCTCCCACCAACATGTTTCAAGCTACACTTTGCATATTTGGCACATAGATGGAGGGTTGTGAGGGGATGATGCACGTTCAATATTTTTTTTTCAAAATCCAAGATGGCGGCACGGCGGCCATTTTTGTTGTGTTTTTTAAGCTTTTTTCTCTATTTTATGTTACCACCCCTCACTTCAACATGGTTCAAGCTACACTTTTTATATCTGGCACATGGATAGAGAGTTGTAATGGGATGTTGCACGTTCAATATTTTTTTTCCAAAATTCAAGATGCCGCCATGGCAACCATTTCTGTTGTGTTTTTTAAGCTTTTTTCTCTATTTTATGTTACCACTGCTCCCTGCAACATGGTTCAAGCTGCACTTTTCATATATGGTACATGGATAAAGGGGTTGTGAGGGGATTATGCACGCTTAATATTTTTTTTCAAAATCTAACGTCTGTCTGTCCGTCCGTCTGTCCGTCCGTCCGTCCGTCCGTCCGTCCGTCTGTCCATCCATCTGTCCGTCTGTCTGTCTGTCTGTCTGTCTGTTTTTATGTTACCACCTCTCCCTCTAATATGCTTCAAGCTACACCTTTCATATTTGGTACATGGATAAATGGTTCTGAGGGGATGATGCACAGTCAATATTTATTTTTCAAAATCCAAGATGGCAGAATGGAGGCCATTTTTGTTGTGTTTTTAAGCCTTTTTCTCTATTTTATGTTACCACCCCTCCCTCCAGCATGGTTCAAGCTACGCCTTTCATATATAGTACATGGATAAAGGGTTGTGAGGGGATTATGCACGCTCAATATTTTTTTTTCAAAATCCAAGATGCTTATATACTCTAGTGTCTTCTGTGACAAAAACACCTTATGTCACAAAAGCGCCATAGGGGACTAATACCACCTCGGTGGTCAAACACTTGTTATTTTTTTTGTCTCAAAAACATACCTTAACCCTTTACCCTACACAGACGATATCAAAATTTCTTATTTTAAATATCATTTTTTTTTTAATTTTTCAAGAAATTTCAACAAAACCATATCATGTGACCCCTCATTGGAACGAGCTCGATGAACAAGATCATTGTACTTATTCCAATTAAGCTGTGTTTTTGTAGCAAAAAAAGAAAAACAATTAGGCCTAAAAAAAGTTAAAATCAGTTTTTCCAGCCCTCCCACATTGTCCTTTTGGCTGCCGCATGTTTTTGTTTCTCTTTTTATAACCAATGCAAACTTTAAAAAAATAAAATAAAATGGTGTATGTCTGATATTTTACCCACGTTAATAAAATTGATAAATTTCTTCCTTGAGTCCTTCTTGCACTCAAGGCACGAAATACCCCACCACCCATGCTATTCTGTAGATTATGAAGCCTAAAGCATAAAACAAACCAAGAACATGAACTTTTGATGATAAAGAAATAATTAAAAAATAAAAAAATGCCTGCTCACATGCAATTTTTAAAAAAATAAGCCTGAGAAACAGAAGATCTATTTGTGGAGCTTTATTTATGACCTTTTTTATTGAAATTGTCATCTGCTATTCGGGACAGGTAAACAGTTAATTCATGTTCCACAACATAGTTTGGGTTTTAACTCTAAACTTAAACATTTTAAATGCACTCAACACTCGAAAAATCAAAACAATGATCAGATTTTGTTTCTGTCTAACGTATTTGTTGCTTTCTAAAACACAGTTGAAGACCATCCATAAGGACAGTCTTGTTCCATAATTACACAGAGTGGACTTCAGCTTTTTGTTGAAAGCAGAAAATTGAATTTCATAAGATGTTTAGAAATAATCTTATGAATATTATCTGTAAGTCTTGTTATTAAAAACAAATGAAAGGAGTATTTATTCTGCCCCTGAGAATCTAATGAATGCTGACTCGAATCATTTTTAGCTCAACTTGACAAAGTCCACAATTTCCTTTGGCACACCTCACAGGTTGCATTTATGATCAGATCGCTTTGAAACTTGGTATGCTTGTTTGGGGTGACCTCTAGATGGGAGCTATCGATTTTCTTCAATTTCCGTCAAAAAATGTTGCCACGGCCAACATTCTTAGAACTCAGTTTAGAAAGACCTCAATATTTCCCTTTGGCACGCCCTACAAGGCACATTTATGATTGGATTGCTTTGAAACCTGGCATGCTTGTTTGGGGTGACCTCTAGATGGGAGCTATCGATTTTCATCCATTTCCATCAAAAAATGTTGCCGCGGCCAACGTTCTTAGAACTTAGTTTAGTCAGACCTCAATATTTCCCTTTGGCACACCCTACAGGGCACATTTATGATTAGATTGCTTTGAAACCTGGCATGCTTTCTTGGGGTGACCTCTAAATAGTTGAGAGCTATCGATTTTTAGCCCGACTGTTTACAGTAAGGGGTATAGTAATGAATTTTGTCCATCCGTCCATCTGTCCGTCTGTTAACATTTAGAGTTTTTGGTTAAAGTTTGTGGTTAAAGTTTTTTACTGAAGGTTCAAGTGAGGTTTTTTTTTTTGTTTTTTTTTGTTTGTCTTTTCCTGTTTAGTTGACATTTGGAGTTTTGGTTAAAGTTTGTGGTTAAAGTTTTTTATTCAACCTTCAAGTACAGGCTATACCCGGTAGTTCTTGTCTGATCGTCATGAAATTTCATATGCAGGTTTTAGGTCATGTCTTCATGAGATAGTCCCCTTTTGGTCGTGATCGGTCAACCGGTATGGCTGCCCGAGCCCAAAACCCGAAAACCATTAGCACAGTCTACAGGTCGTTTTTATGAAGGGATTTCATTGCAACTTTATAGAATGCCTATGTATAATGCCTAGATGAGAACGTCCCCGTTTGGGCATGATCTGTCAACCGTGATGGCTGCCCAAGCCCGAAACCCAAAAACTTTTAGCACAGTCTGCAGGTCATGTTTAATATGGATGCATTTCATTGTAACTTAATACGATGACTCCGTATGATATCTACATGAGAATTTCCCCATTTGGGCGTGATCTATCAACCGTCACAACTGCCCGAGTCCAAAACCTGAAAACCTTTAGCACAGTCTACAGGTCATATTTATGGAGGGATTTTTACAGGTCATATTTATGGAGGGATTTCATTGTAACTTGATAGGTTGACTTCATATAATGTCATCATGAGAAAGTCCCCTTTTGGATGTGATTGGGCAACTTTGACGGCTACAGGTGCTCGAAACCCGAAAACCTTCAGCACAGTCTACAGTCATATTTATGAAGGGATTTCATTTTAACTTCGTAGGATCAATCCACATGATGCCCAGATGAGAATGTCCCCTTTTGGTTGTGATCATTCAACCATGATGGCTTCCCGAAGCCCGAAAACCTTTGGCACAGTCTACATGTCATATTTATGGAGGGATTTCATTGTAACTTGATAGGTTGACTTCATATAATGTCTACATGAGAACGTCCCCTTTTGGGCAACTGTGACGGCAACAGGGGCTCGAAGCACGAATACCTTTAGCACAGTCTACAGGTCATATTTATGGAGGGATTTCATTGTAACGTGATAGGTTGACTTCATATAATGTCTAAATGAGAACATCCCCTTTTGGGCAACTGTGACGGCAACAGAGGCCCGAAGCCCAAAAACCTTTAGTATATTCCACAGGCCATAATTATGAAGGGATTTCATTGTAGCTTGGTAGGGTGACTCCAAGTTTGTGGTTAAAAAACTAAAGAAACACCACCACCCCCTACCCCCCCCCCCCCCACCCCCAATTAGGCTTTTTTTTCTACTTTTCTCCAATATGCATTTTGAACTATTTACAGTCACTACATGCAGAACCTTTTTTATTCCCCCGAAAAAAAATTCGGGGGAATCTAGCCGTGACGTCGTCCGTCTGTCAGTCTGTCCATCCGGGCGTAGACGGAATTCGTGTCCGCTCCATAACTTCTTACAGCCTTCAAGGATATTAATGATACTTGGTATTATTATTGCCCACAACCAGAGGGTGTGTCGCGAATAAGGTTGGAATGGCTATCAAGGCTTTTTTCGGGGGAATCAGCCACCTTTTGGTGGCGATCCTCTAGTTTAAACTTACGTCCCCCCCCCCCCCTGCCTCCCCCCCCCCCCCCCATGCCAATTAGGCACTTTTTTTTTTCCTTTCGTCAAAAATGCTTGTTTACAGTTTTGGTTAAAAACACAGACAAGCACCACCGCCCCCCCCCCCCCCCCCCCCACACACCCAATTAAGCATTTTTTTTTTTTTGTTTCCTCCAATATGCATTTTGAACTATTTACAGTCACTACCTGCAGAACCGTCTTTTTTCCTCTTGTCAAAAATGCTTTTTTGTTAAAGTTTGTGGTAAAAAATCCAGACAGAAATTATCCCCCCCCCCCCCTCCCCCAAATTAGGCATTTTTTTTTTCTTTCCTCGAATATGCATTTTGAACTATTTATAGTCACTACATGCGGAACATTTTTTTAAACTTACATAACCCCCTCCACCGGGGGGGCCAATTAGGCACTTTTTTTTTCTTTCGTCAAAAATGCAGTTTTACAGTTTTGGTTAAAGTTTGTGGTTAAAAACCCAGACAAACACCACCCTCCACCCCCACCCCCATGGTGCCAGTTAGGTATTTTTTTTTCTGAAGGATTTAGACTGACCACATGTGGAAAAAAAAATGGACTCCCCTAACACACCCCCACTCTCCCCTACCCCTCACCCCCACCCCACCTCCTCCTCACCCAGGGCCATTCATGCAATATTTTTTCTTTGGTACAAAATGCATTCAGGGCTATAGTCATGACTTTCGTCCGTCCATCTGTCTGCAAACAATTGGTTTCCAACTGATTACTCCAGTTTGGATTATTTGTTTTCAACCAAAGTTGATATGTGTATTTTCCAGCTAGTAATACAGGCCAGGTTTCAATATAGGTTCCACAACTCCCCCCTGCCCCCCCCCCCCCCTGCCTCCTCCTCCCCCCCCCCCCCCCCCCCAGGCCAATTAGGCACTTTTTTTTCCTTTTGTCAAAAATGCTTGTTTACAGTTTTGGTTAAAAACCCAGACAAGCACCACCGCCAAACCCCTCCCCACCAATTAGGCATTTTATTTTTTTTTATTTCCTGCAATATGCATTTTGAACTATTTACAGTCACTACATGCAGAACCTTTTTTTTCCTTTTGTCAAAAATGCTTTTTTTCTTAAAGTTTGTGGTAAAAAATCCAGACAGAAATTATCCCCCCCCCCCCCCCCCAAATTAGGCATTTTTAGCTCAACTTTGACGAAGTCAAATTTGAGCTATTGTCATGGCCTGTCGTCCGTCTGGCCGTCCGTCTGTCTGGCCGTCTGTCCGTACGTCAACAATTGGCTATGGTTCAGGCTAGAGGTCGTATTTATGAACCGATCTTTACGAAACTTCTTGTGTACCTTTGTTATGACCCTGGGACGGGAAGGAGTGTTTTTAGATGTGGTCCGAAATTCAAGATGGCTGCCAGCGGCCATTTTGTACCGATGATGCAAAAATCAGTTTTTTGTACAGAACTTCTGTATGAAAGTTCTGATTTGAATAAAGTTTTGTATAAATGTTTAGTACCATGGGATACATCACATATAATATGGGTTTTTTTCTCGTGCGTAAATTATGCAAATTAGACTGACTTTGATTTATTTAGTGTTACTTTCAGAGCTGTAAGTGCCAAGCTGCTATGGCTCGGGCTAGAGGCCGTATTTATGAACCAATCTTTACGAAACTTCTTGGGTACCTTTGTTATGACCGTGGGATGAGAACGAGTGTTTTGGGGTGCAGTCCGAAATTCAAGATGGCTGCCAGCAGCCATTTTGTACCGATGATGCAGAAATTTTTTTTTTGTACAGAACTTCCATATGAAAGCTCTGATTTGAATAATTTTTCGTATGAATGTTTAGTACCATGGGATACATCACATATAATACGGGTTTTTTACTCGTGCGTAGATTGTGCAAATTAGACTAATTTTGATGTTTTTTGGTGTTACTTTCAGCACTGTAAGTGCAAATGCCAATGCAGCTCGGGCTAGAGGCCGTATTTATGAACCGATCTTTACGAAACTCCTTGGGTACCTTTGTTATCACTGTGGGACGAGAACGAGTGTTTTTGGGTGTGGTCCGAAATTCAAGATGGCCGATGGCAGCCATTTTGTACAAAATTTGGTGCAATCAGATTTTTGCACAGAACTTCCATATGAAAGCGCTGATTTGAATAATTTTTTGTGTGAATGTTTAGTACCATGGGATACATCACATATAATACGGGTTTTTTTCTCGTGCAGAAATTATGCAAATTAGATGAACTTTGATTTATTCAGTGCTACTTATACACTGTAAGTGCACATGTCAATATGGCTCGGGCTAGAGGCTGTATTTATGAACCGATCTTCACAAAACATCTTGGGTACCTTTGATATCACCTTGGGACGAGAACGAGTGTTTCTGGGTGCGGTCCAAAATTCAAGATGGCTGACAGTGGCCATTTTGTACCGAAATTAGGTCTAATCAGTTTTTTGTACACAACTTCTATACGGCTCAGGCTAGAGGCCGTATTTATGAACCGATCTTTACGAAACTTATTGGGTACCTTTGTTATCACCGTGGGATGAGAATGAGTGTTTTTGGGTGTGGTCCGAAATTCAAGATGGCCACCAGCAGCCATTTTGTACCAAAATTAGTGCAATCAGTTTTTTGTACAGAACTTCTGTATGAAAGTTCTGATTTGAATAAATTTTTGTATGAATGTTTAGTAACATGGAATACATCACATATAGTACAGGTTTTTTTCTCGTGCAGAAATTATGCAAATTAGATGAACTTTGATTTATTTAGTGCTACTTATACACTGTAAGTGCACATGTCAATACGGCTCGGGCTAGAGGCTGTATTTATGAACCGATCTTCACAAAACTTCTTGGGTACCTTTGTTATCACCTTGGGACGAGAATGGGTGTTTCTGAGTGCGGTCCAAAATTCAAGATGGCAGCCAATGGCCATTTTGTACCGAAATTAGGTCCAATCAGTTTTTTGTCACAACTTCTACACAGCTCATATTTGTGAACTGATCTTCACGAAACTTCTTGGGTACCTTTGTTTTCATCTTGGGACAGGAATGAGTGTGTTTTGGGGTGCCTTTGTTATCACTGTGCTATGAGAACAAATATTTTGGGGTTCAGTCAGACCCATTCTGGGACGCAAAGATTTCTTTTCTAGTTTAGCATCTGACTGTCACCCACCTCTACAATACTTTACCTATACATTTGTTACAGGCAATGGTCAGTATTTATGTACAGACCGTTACAATACTTTATATGTACCTTTGTTATCAGGTCATTACCTAGATGTTTGTCATTGCTGTATCACATACTATACATGTACATGTCTTTGTCTTTGTCTTGACAAGTTGAGCTACAGTGTCATTGACACTTTCATTTTTTCTTTCCTCGAATATGCATTTTGAACTATTTACAGTCACTACATGCGGAACCTTTTTTAGTCCCCTACGGAACCGTAAGGGGACTATAGGTTTGCACTCCGTCCGTCTGTCTGTCTGTCTGTCTGTCTGTCCGTCCATCCGTCCGTCCATCCGTCCGTCCGTCCGTCCGTCCGTCCGTCCGTCCGTCCGTCCGTCTGTCCATCTGGGCCAACATTGGAGGTTTAGGGGATATTATTATTAGGGGCTACCTCCAAATTAAGGTAGTGCTAGGGTTAGGAGTGGGGTGGGGTTAGGGTTAGGGGTAGCCTCAGAGTAGGGCTTAAGGTTGGGGAGGGTTAGGTCCAGGGGGGTTGGGGTCAGGGGTGGGGTTTTAGTTTTAGTAGCCCCTAAACCAAAAAATAGCTCCTAATCCTATTGGTCTGGATAGGGTGGGGTTGTGTCAGGGGTGGGGTGGGGGTTAGGGTTATGGGTAGCCCCAGAGTAGGGCTTAAGGTTGGGGGTTAGGTCCTGGGGGTGGGTGGGGGGTTAGGGTCTGGGGTGTGCTTTTAGGGTTTAGGGTCAGGGTGTGGTAGGGTTAGGGTTAGGGTGTGGTTTTTGGGTGGAGGGGTGGGGTTAGGGTTAAATATAAGTTCTAGGGTGGAGGGGGTGGGGTTCTGGGTAAAATAAGGTTTTGGACATACAAAATGTTTTTTTGGTAGCCCATAAACCCGAAATGTTGGAGCATCCGTCCGTCCGTCTGTCCGTCCGTCCGTCCGTCCATCCGTCCGTCCGTCCGTCCGTCCGTCCGTCCGTCTGTCTACACCTTTCATATTTGGTACATGGATAAATGGTTCTGAGGGGATGATGCACGCTCAAAATTTTTTTATCAAAATCCAAGATGGCGGAATGTTTTATGTTACCACCCCTCACTCCAACATAGTTCTGTCTGTCTGTCTGTCTGTCTGTCTGTTTTTTATGTTACCACCTCTCCCTCCAACATGCTTTAAGCTACACCTTTCATATTTGGTACATGGATAAATGGTTCTGAGGGGATGATGCACGCTCAAAATTTTTTTTTCAAAATCTAAGATGGTGGAATGGCAGCCATTTTTGTTGTGTTTTTTTAGCTTTTTTTCTCTATTTTCATTTTACCACCCCTCCCACCAACATGGTTCAAGCTACACTTTGCATATTTGGCACATGGATAGAGGGTTGGGAGGCGATGATGCACGTTCAATATTTTTTTTTCAAAATTCAAGATGGCGGTCATTTTTGTTGTGTTTTTTAAGCTTTTTTCTCTATTTTATGTTACCACCCCTCACTCCAACATGGTTCAAGCTACACTTTTTATATCTGGCACATGGATAGAGGGTTATAATGGGATGTTGCACGTTCAATATTTTATTTCCAAATTCGTCCGTCCATCTGTCTGTCTGTTTTTTATGTTACCACCTCTCCCTCCAACATGCTTTAAGCTACACCTTTCATATTTGGTACATGGATAAATGGTTCTGAGGGGATGATGTACGCTCAAAATTTTTTTTTCAAAATCCAAGATGGCGGAATGACGGCCATTTTTGTTGTGTTTTTTAAGCTTTTTTTTTCTCTATTTTCATGTTACCACCCCTCCCACCAACATGGTTCAAGCTACACTTTGCATATTTGGCACAAGGATAGAGGTTTGGGAGGGGATGATGCACGTTCAATATTTTTTTTTCAAAATCCAAGATGGTGGCATGGCAGCCATTTTTGTTGTGTTTTTTAAGCTTTTTTCTCTATTTTATATTACCACCCCTCATTCCAACATGGTTCAAGCTACACTTTTTATATCTGGCACTTGGATAGAGAGTTGTAATGGGATGTTGCACATTCAATGTATTTTTATACTGTACCAATGACCCAGACATAGCTGGTGCTAACTCTTAAAATATAGGGCCAAACACAAATTTTGCCCCCCAATCCCCAAAATTTGCATCTAAAACCAAATAAAACATGTCCTGAGAGGCCCTCCACACTTCACCTCTACTGCGCATGCGCAGTGTCAAGGACGTTCCGAAATTGGCGCCATTAATCATTCTAAGTTTGGCCCTTCATCAGTTAACATCTGACTGATCTTTGTGCTTGTAAATCTCAGTTTAAATGATGCCAGACACATAAATATTAGTGAAATGGTGATTCTAAGGAGGATAGAGAAGGAGGAGAGGAAAAATGTGTGACAGAATATTATCAGGGCTGTAACTTAAAATTTTTTAATGAAATTATGTTAAGTTACCTATTTTCGAGGCAGCAGCCATTTTGTTGTCATTCTGATTATTTAGTTACACTGATTTTTAGCTCAACTTGACAAAGTCAAGCTGAGCTATTGCCATCACTTCTCGTCCGTCGGCGTACGTACGTACGTACGTATGTACGTACGTACGTTAGTACGTACGTCCACAATTTCCTTTGGCACACCTCACAGGCCACATTTATGATCAGATTACTTTGAAACTTGGTATGCTTGTTTGGGGTGACCTCTAGATGGGAGCTATCGATTTTCTTCAATTTCCGTCAAAAAATGTTGCCGCGGCCAATGTTCTTAGAACTTAGTTTAGTCAAACCACAATATTTCCCTTTGGCACACCCTACAGGGCACATTTATGATTTGATTGCTTTGAAACCTGGTATGCTTATTTAGGGTGACCTCTAGATGGGAGCTATCAATTTTCTTCAATTTCCGTCAAAAAATGTTGCCGCGGCCAACATTCTTAGAACTTAGTTTAGTCAGAAGATTCAATATTTTCCATTGGCACACCCTACAGGGCCCATTTATGATCAGATTGCTTTGAAACCTGGTATGCTTGTTTGGGGATACCTCTAGATGGGAGCTATCAATTTTCTTCAATTTCCGTCTAAAAATGTTGCCGCGGCCAACATTCTTAGAACTTAGTTTAGTCAGAAGACTCAATATTTCCCATTGGCACACCCTACAGGGTACATTTATGATCGGATTGCTTTGAAACCTGGCATGCTTGTTTGGGGTGACCTCCAGATGGGAGCTGTCAATTTTCTTCAATTTCTGTCAAAAAATGTTGCCGCGGCCAACGTTTTTAGAACTCAGTTTAGTCAGACCACAATATTTCCCTTTGGCACACCCTGCAGGGCACATTTATGATTTGATTGCTTTGAAACCTGGTATGCTTGTTTGGGGAGACCTCTAGATGGGAGCTATCGATTTTCTTCAATTTCCGTCAAAAAATGTTGCCACGGCCAACGTTCTTAGAATTTAGTCGAGTCAGACCACAATATTTCCCTTTTGTACACCCTACAGGGCACATTTATGATCGGATTGCTTTGAAACCTGGCATGCTTGTTTGGGAAGGCCTCTAGATGGGAGCTAGCGATTTTCTTCGGTTTCTGTCAAAAAATGTTGCCACTGGCAAAAAAAAATGACACTGGTACCAATGATCTTCAATTTTGCCATTTCATTTATAACTTACCAAGTTCAAGTTTGTCAAGTTGAGCTACAGTGTCATTGACACTTTCATTTAGTGTTTTCCTCTCTCCCTGTCCTTTAAGTCCCCCCTTGCTATTCTCCCATGCTTTTGGCATAGTTTTTGTAATTATTATTACTAAATTTTCTTGGGAGTTTTAGCTGATTAACAGAATGAATTCTGTTCTTTTCCCCATGTTTACGTCTTCACCTACGGGTGGTTAGGCGTTGTGTTCTGCATCTTCCATCTGATGTTCTGCAGTTTCTTCCCTGGAAGTCTCTGTTTTGCATCAGATAGTGTATTTTTGGTAACTGATTCCAGGCCTGGGTGCCTGGAGTCTTATTTTAGTGTTTTTACATTCATTGTTTACATTTACAACAGCCCTCTGTGTGAGGGGGGGATTTCTGGAAAATAATATCTTGATGTTATTTTAATCATAACTAGATACATTATTATTGTTCGTAAGTGTTGAATAAATTGTTTAAAATGTTTTTAAAATTTTTGTCCACACTTAGGCTTGGGATCCATTGGGGCTCAACGTTACTTTTCAGAAACTTGGGCTGTCCTGAAAAAATATTTTTTCAAAATATTTTGATTTCAATTATTTTTTCTATATTAATGGATCATATTATTATTATGTATTTTGATTGCCAGGGGTTAGTGCGAGTACCAGGACTTGTTTTCTTTTCACATTGAAAGGATATTGATCAATTGTAATAAGAGGAAGTCTTCCTCTGACTTTTATAATCATTCTATATGTGGTCAGTGTACTCGCATTAACTCCTGTTCTGTATCGTATGATTTCGATGACAATATGGGAAGCGTATGTCACGGTATGTTAGGGGGGAATTGGACACTCCGGTCCTTTCCCCGCAGGGTCACTCTACTTTATCAATTTCTATTTCAGACGATCAAGATTAGGGTGATGTATCTGTGATGTCTTCCAACAGTGTGCCTCCGTCGTCACAATTAATGAAGGGCTAGCGGAAAAGTGCTCATGTAAATACGCCAATTGCCTAAGAGGACCCTAGTAGGTTCGACGGCCTTTGACGTCCGCTAGCTCGCCCGGTGTAGCGTCCATTCACCGAATGGTTCGGCAGCCGGGTTCGTCCGTTGCGGTCTAGAAGGAATTTTGGGGTGATGCGAGCACTATAAATCTACCAAATGCACACCCAGTGACGGCGGATCAGAGGGAGAACGGAGGAAGCCTTTTAGTCCGGTTCATAGCTCGTTCTGGTCCATCCGGACGGCGAGCGAGAGAGGCCCCTCTCTCGTACAACAACATCTGGCCCCAGATGTTGTGGTACAAAATGTTTCGCATTCGGAGCATACGTCCGTCGCTCGGGACGCTCCGACATATAGTCAGTCTGGAGTAGACTGTCAATAAGGCTTCCTCATTCTCATAGTAGCGCACACGACCGCTCTTGGCTACGTGACCTCCGATATCCAGTCAGCTTCGCCAGTCAGAGAATCATCGGTGACCAGGTCACTCCATCCGGTAGCCAGGGATACGAGGCCTGCAGACTCCGGACGTCGCATGGGAAGTGTGCGGGAGTCAACGTACACGGAGTTTCCGGCGGCAATGCATCGTAAGACCGCTACTGCACAGGCCTCGGGAACGGACGTGCTTTCCTAAATAGCACAGTTTATCGCAGCATCCCAGCATCAACTGAATCTGTCGCATATTTTTTATCCGACGATGCTGGGTCGGGACGCTCCGCGGAAGCGGGTACGGACGTCCGAAAATTTCATCCGGTCCGACGGGATACCGAAAGGGATTTGGAGGATTTCGAGCTTTCCCTTTCGGAACAACATATGCTGTTGTGTATGTCATCTGACTTGGTCTTCTACAGCTTCTTTCGTCGGACCAGAATGCTGCGATGCCGGATAAGAAACTGATAGCGTCGGTGGACTTAGAAATTTTTTGTTCGGTTCAGGGACATCGTCCCTCAGTTCCGACATAGTCCAATAATGTCACACAAACTTTCGAATTATTGAACGACGCTATATATATTATTATTATATGCTTGCTATAACCAAGCATTTCTGGTTTCTTGTTCGCAAAGTTACGGAGATGTCTTTCAAAAGTGTGCCTCTGTCGTCATAGTTAATGAAGAGCTAGCGGCAATAAGTGCTCATGGAATATGTCTATCTCCTAAGAGATCCCTTGTAGGATCGACGGAGTGACATTCGCTAGCTCACCCGGTGTAGCGTGCATTCATCAAATGGTTCGGCTGCCGGGTTCGTCCGTTGCGGTCTAGGAAGGAGATTTGGGTGATGCGAGCACTTTAATTACTTTAGTACTCACCCAGTGACGGCAGATTGAGGACAGATCGGAGGAAGCCTGTTAGTTCGGTTCCTGGCTTGTCCAGGTCCGTCCGGGCTGTGAGCGAGAGAGGTCCCTCTCTCGTCCAACAACATAGGGGACCGCATGTTGTGGTTCAGATATTTTTCATTCGGAGCACGTCTGTCGGTCGGGACGCTCCGTTATATTGACAGTCCGAGAGACTGTCCATAATGCTTCCTCATCCTCACAGCAGGGCACACGACCGCACATTGGCTACGTGACCTCGAGTATCCGATCAGTTTCATCATTCAGTGATTCCACGGCGAATAGGTCACGCCATCCGGTAGCCAAGGGACACGAGGCCTATACACTCCGTTTGCTCGCATATTGGTAATATGCACGGGGTAACGATCACGGAGCTTCCAGCGGCAATGCATTGTAGGACCGCTTCTCGTTAGGCCTCAGTGACGGACGTGCTATCCGAGTTAGCACAGTTGTTTCGCAGCATCCCAGCAATTGACAGTTTCTCGGTCGAATCAGGAATTATCCGACGGAGCTGGGTCGGTGCGGTCCGCGGTTGCATAAGCTACGGACGACCGAACGCTTTATAGGGTTCGACAGGATGGCGAAAGGGATTCGAAAGATTTTGAGTTTTCCCTTTCGTAGTATCGGAAGCTGCCATTTATATCTTCTGGCATTATCTTCCAGGGTTTGTTATTTCGGACTACATTGCTGCGATGTTGGATAAGAGACTTATAGCGTCATTGGACTCGGAATTTTCGATCGGTTCAGGGACATTGTCCCTGACTTACCGACGCAGTCCAATAATTTCATTACAACATGTGTTTTTATTTTTCGACGCTATATATGCATACAAGCCTGCTACCAAGCATGATAGTTTAGTTTCTTGTCCGCGTTGCTCATTTCTGCCGTTTTATCATTTATACGAATAGTTTATTTTGGCAGAGCAGGGCATACCGAGAGTTCATTTGCGTCTAGACGGTGTGGTTAAAGACTGGAAATATTCTTTTTCGCCGTCTATGTCTTTTCCAACCTCAATGTTGGAAACGACAATGATGTCTAGTAGACTTAACTTAGACGCTTTATCATACGTAATCCACCTTACTGAGGCGTTATCATTACGTCTTCAAGAAAAGATTTACGGGATTTTATTCTCAATCTGATTTCTTTTGAGGGCAGTAGTTTATTCACGTATAACTCCGCCCTTCAGTGGCTGATTGGAGTTGGTTAGACGTGACGCAGCCCTAGCTACATCCACGTGCGTGGATAGTAAGGTTAAGAACTCTCTCAGAGTCGCTTCGTTCTCGGAGAAGCTTCTCTTCGACGGCAACTTTTCAGCAATCCATGAATTGCTCGATTTACACGTTCTCTTGTCTATCTAGTGTTACAAGAGATTCAGACTGGGGCAAACATTCGGTGGTTGACTCAGAGAGTGCCACTGCAGTTGCCGGACCCGAGTGTTGCAGTTATGACGGTTGCCAGTCAAACAGATTGGGATATAATATTGATCCCAACGGATTCGAAGTGCCAGGGTCTTTGGGTTCCGCAGTCTCTTAGCAACCAATTATCTTCCGCGGAATAATGTTTTTTAGGCTTGCTTTATGTCATTGCATGAACATTATTCAGAAACGCATGCCCAAATCCTGTCCGTTAATTTGACAGTAGTGGCGTATCTCCGGAACCAGGGAGGCACTCATTCGTTTCCGTTATTCAATTTAACGGAAAGAATCTGTCTGTTGGTTATAGTACACCAAGTTCTGTTTCGGTCCATCATATTCCGGGTCGTCTGATTGTTTTACCGGACTCCCGTTCACTTAGGGGTCGCTTGTTGCTGTCAGAATGGACTCTCAACAAACAAGTATTCAATCAGATTTGCTATCTATGGGAGCACCCAATGATGATTTATTTACGACACAGCTTGCTAATCAATTGCAGACGTATGTGTTGGCTTGTCCGGATCTCTGAGCTAATGTTGTTAACGCTCTATTGATCTATAGGACGGAATGATAGGATACGCGTATCCTCTGGCGCTGTTGTTTCAGCAGGTATTGCTAAGATAAACAACCACAATACATTTCTGTTGATAGCATCTCTATCTTCACAGAGACCATGGGTAATTTACTCTGTTGTCTACTGTGGAACTTAACGTGAAATCTTCCTCAATGAGAGGATCTTTTTTCGCTGGGTTAATCGTGTCATCTTTATCACAACCCGCAAGGTCGCAACCTTCACGTATTCCGTTGTGTGGTCCGTATTGCATTGTAAGCATTGTACTGGACGAGCTTTGGACGCGATTTCTTACTATAGGAGATCCTCTTCTTCGCTATTCTATGCGGCTAAAGTGGAGGCACTTCCGTCGTTGGTGTAGGGATCATTATGTTCATATTGTTGATCCCTCCATACTACTCATTGCAACTTTTTAGTATACTTGTTTGACAAGATCTACTGCAGCCTGTTATTATTAAGGTTATAGGTTTATGTTACCTCATACCTATGCACTCTAGGATAGTTTACAATTGAGTCTTATGTCTCTTTATCTAAGTCAGTTAGTAACTTTTTGATAAATAGACTTAGAATCTTTAGATTAAATTCCTATATGGAATTTAACTTCGGTTCTTATTTAGCTAAGTAATCATTTGAGCCTCTGGAAACAGTAGTTTTCAAATTCTGACCTTTTAGACAGTAATTCTGTTGGCTTCTCTTTTACTGAAGAGTCAGTGAGTTTCATGCACTATCGATGGATGATTTTCACTTTCGTAGTTTCGGAATCACTACTTCCTTTACTATTTAGGTTGGATTTTTGCATAAGAGTTAGGCTCCTAATATCCGGAACCTATTGTTATTAAGGTCCTTCCATCTTCGTACGGGCATAGGCCTTTACTCTCTCCGGTTAGAGTTTATGTATTCATAAACAGATATCTGTTTATTACTGCGGGCGTAAGCTTCTTCTGTCTTTGATGCCTAATAGAAGGACGTTACGCTCCATTCTATTGATAATGGATTCTATTAACTATCGGTACTGCTTATGGTATATCATTAACTCAGCAGTTGTGCTTAAGATTTCGGCTCATGAAGTAAGAGTTCTTCTACATCTTGGGCTTACATTAATAGTGTCGCTATTATAGATTTTTGAAGGCTGCTCATTGCGCTCAGCCATCCACATTCCTGAATTTTTATCTCAGAAATATTGAGTCCATTTCTGGAGGCCTCTATTGTTAGGTCTATTATCTACTGCTCAGAATGTCATTCACTTAACTGTTGCTACTATAGCTAGGTAGGCTGTCTGTTTCGGCTGTGACTCCGTTCTGCTGCCCTCTTCGCTCTGGGCTATTTGACCCAGGGCAAGAAAAGGGGGGGGGGGGGGGGGGGGGGGGGGGTAGGGGGAGGGTGTTCCCTTGGGTCACCTGTTTTACTATGAAAACAAGGGGATACCTCCTCCGGAGTTAGTAATTCTGAGCTGTTATTGGGATGGTTGTTTAGTGAGAAGTTTATGTTTTAAAATTCATTCAAGTCTTAGTTTTTAAAGTATAGCTTTTGAATATTGCATGTGTCAACGGACATGATTATGCAATCCTCAAACACTTTTAAGGAGTATAAGAGTCTCTATTCTCTAGACTTACTTTATTTTTTGGCTTACTTTAAAAATTATTAGTCTAAGGATTATATTGGATATTAATAGAGTATATGGATGTATGATGCTCAATTTTGGAAGGTGTTGTATCTTTCTAATTTATCATAAATAAGAAAGATACATGTAAGGCCTATTACTTCTTTTTCCCTAGAGGGGATGACTCTATTTTATATTATTGAGCGTATTCCATCTTGCTCCATGTCCTTGGTCCTCCAGCCTTTTTACTATTCAGCTATGTCTGGGTCATTGGTACAGTATAAAAATGTTAAAAAATTTATAGTAATTTCTATATTTTTTATACTTACCAATGACCCAGACGGGGATGGCCCTCCCAGGAGTTGGGAACTCTTGCCTCCCTGCTGAGTACATAGCGCTTACCAGGCACTGGTTATTAGAATGATTAATGGCGCCAATTTCGGAACGTCCTTGACACTGCGCATGCGCAGTAGAGGTGAAGTGTGGAGGGCCTCTCAGGACATGTTTTCTTTGGTTTTAGATGCAAATTTTGGGGATTGGGGGGCAAAATTTGTGTTTGGCCCTATATTTTAAGAGTTAGCACCAGCTATGTCTGGGTCATTGGTAAGTATAAAAAATATAGAAATTACTATTAATTTTTTAACTTTTTTTCCAAAATTCAAGATGGCGCCATGGTAACCATTTCTGTTGTGTTTTTTAAGCCTTTTTTCTCTATTTTATGTTATCACTGCTCTCTCCAACATGGTTCAAGCTGCACTTTTCATATATGGTACATGGATAAAGGGGTTGTGAGGGGATTATGCACGCTCAATATTTTTTTTCAAAATCTAACGTCTGTCTGTCTGTCTGTTTTTATGTTACCACCTCTCCCTCTAATATGCTTCAAGCTACACCTTTCATATTTTGTACATGGATAAATGGTTCTGAGGGGATGATGCACAGTCAATATTTATTTTTCAAAATCCAAGATGGCAGAATGGCGGCCATTTTTGTTGTGTTTTTTAAGCTTTTTTCTCTATTTTATGTTACCACCCCTCCCTCCAACATGGTTCAAGCTACGCCTTTCATTTATGGTACATTGATAAAGGGTTGTGAGGGGATTATGCATGCTCAATATTTTTTTTTCAAAATCCAAGACACTTATATACTCAGGTGTCTTCTTTGACAAAAACACCTTATGTCACAAAAGTGCCGTAGGGGACTAATACCACCTCGGTGGTCAAACACTTGTTTAAACTCACATACAGATATGTGTATTTTCCAGCTAGTAATACAGGCCAGGTTTCAATATAGGTTCCACAACCCCCCCCCCCCCCCCCCACCACACACACACACACACACACACACACACACACACACACACACACACACACACACACAAACGTGTCACTTAGGCAATTATTCCCAAAATGCATTTTGAAGGATTGGAAGTTATTACATGCAAAAAAGAAAATTGACTCATATAGCCCAACATTGCTTTATGTACTGCATCTTTAATCCTTTACCTAACACAAGTTGAAGCCAACAGTACAAATTATTTTTCTGAAACATCAGATTTTTTCATTTTTTATTTACTTCTAACCATGGCTTATTACTCCTTATTGGAACAAGCTCATCAAGTTTGTTCCATTAATAGGTCATGGGGTATGTTTTGAAGTAGAGAAATGAAAAAATAAAATTTGAATAGCAAATTTTGTATATCACGAGTGCTGATATGGCAGATTCGATATGCAGATTCGTTAGGTAAACTGTTAACAAAATTTTGCATCTAAGCATTGCCATTCCTGGGGCAGTCGGGCTGTATGCGTGACATCACTCTAGTTTTCAATTTCCGTCAAAAAATGTTGCCACGGCCAACATTCTTACAACTTAGTTTAGTCAGACCTCAATATTTCCCTTTGTCACACCCTACTGGGCACATTTATGATCGGATTGCTTTGAAACCTGGCATGCTTGTTTGGGGAGACCTCTAGATGGGAGCTATCGATTTTCTTCTATTTCCGTTCATCAAAAAATGCTGTCGCTGGCAACGATCTTTGAACTTAGTTTAGTCAAACATCAATATATTCCTTTGGCATGCCCTACAGGGCACATTTATGATCAGATCGGTTTGAAACTTTGTATGCTTGTTTGGGGTACCCTCTAGATAGGACCTATCGATTTTCTTCGATTTCCATCAAAAAATGTTGCCACTGGCAATGACCTTCAATGAACTTAGTAAAAACTTAGTGCAGTTAAGCATCAATATTTCCCTTTGACACACCCTGCAGGGCACATTTATGATTTTCTTCCTTTTCTGTCAAAAAATGTTGCCGCTGACCTTTGAACTTAGTTTAGTCAGACATCAATACTTCCCTTTAACACACTCTTCAGGGCACATTTATGATTGGATCACTTTAAAACTTGGTATGTGTGTTCGGGGTGACCTCTAGTTGTGAGCTATTGCTTTTTGTCATTTCCATAAAAAATTATTGTCGTTATCACCAGCCTTTGAACTTACTGCATTTGTGCATCAACTTATCCCTTTTGCACTCTCTGCAGGGTATATTTCTGAATTTCCATAAAAAAAAAAAAAAAAAAAACATTGCCACAACCAAAGGCCTTCTACTTAGTGCATTTGTGCTTTAACATCTTCCTTTGGCATGCCTAAGAGGGCACATTCTTTATCAGGTTGTTTTGAAACTTTGTATGCTTATGCAGGGTGACAAAGATAGGATCTATTGCTTTTCTTTTCATTTTCATCAAAAACTGTTGCTGTTAGCAACCATCTTTGAATTTATTGCATTTGCACATCAACATTCTTTGACATGGCCTACAGGCTACATTTATCATAGGATTGTTTTTGAACTTTGTGTGCTCATTAGGCAAGACCTTTAGATAAGAGCTATTGATTAGCATTCATTTCTGTAAAAAAAAGTTGCCATTTACAATCACCTCTGAACATACTGCATTTGTGTATCAACATTCTTCCTTTAGCCAGTCTTACAGTTTACATTTAAAAATGCATGGATTACTCTGACATTGTGCACACACAATGCTGTTATGTTGAAATTTCATCAAATGACATTGGTACCAATGATCTTCAATTTTGCCATTTTATTTATAACTTACCAAGTTCAAGTTTGTCAAGTTGAGCTGCAGTGTCATTGACACTTTTATTTGCTTAACCCTTTACCCAACACAGATGATATCAAAATTTATTATTTTAAATATCATTTTTTTAAATTTTTAAAAAATTTCAACAAAACCATATCATGTGAACCCTCATTGGAACGAGCTCAATGAGTTCATTCCAATAAGGTCACATGATATGGTTTTGTTGAAATATTTTTCAAAATTTGATATTTTTATACTGTACCAATGACCCAGACATAGCTGGTGCTAACTCTTAAAATATAGGGCCAAACACAAATTTTGCCCCCCAATCCCCAAAATTTGCATCTAAAACTAAAGAAAACATGTCCTGAAAGGCCCTCCACACTTCGCCCCTACTGCGCATGCGCAGTGTCAAGGACGTTCCGAAATTGGCACCATTTATCATTCTAAGTTTGGCCCTTCATCAGTTAACATCTGACTGATCTTTGTGCTTTTAAATCTCAGTTTAAATGATGCCAGACACATAAATATTAGTGAAATGGTGATTCTAAGGAGGATAGAAAAGGAGGAGAGGAAAAGAATGTGTGACAGAATATTATCAGGGCTGTAACTTAAAATTTTTTAATGAAATTATGTTAAGTTACCTATTTTCAAGGCAGCAGCCATTTTGTTGTCATTCTGATTATTTAGTTACACTGTTTTTTCAAGTGTTTTCCTCTCTCCCTGTCCTTTAAGTTCCCCCTTGCTATTCTCCCATGCTTTTGGCATAGTTTCTGTAATTATTATTACTAAAATTTCTTGGGAGTTTTAGCTGAATAACAGAATGAATTCTGTTCTTTCCCCATGTTTACGTCTTCACCTACGGGTGGTTAGGCGTTGTGTTCTGCATCTACCATCTGATGTTCTGCAGTTTCTTCCCTGGAAGTCTCTGTTTTGCATCAGATAGTGTATTTTTGGTAACTGATTTCGGGCCTGGGTGCCTGGAGTCTTATTTTAGTGTTTTTACACTCATTGTTTACATTTACAACAGCCCTCTGTGTGAGGGGGGGATTTCTAAATAATAATATCTTTATGTTATTTTAATCATAACTAGATACATTATTATTGTTCGTAAGTGTTGAATAAATTGTTTAAAATATTTTTAAAATTTTTGTCCACACTTAGGCTTGGGATCCATTGGGGCTCAACGTTACTTTTCAGAAACTTGGGCTGTTCTGAAAAAATATTTTTTCAAAATATTTTGATTTCAATTATTTTTTCTATATTAATGGATCATATTATTATTATGTATTTTGATTGCCAGGGGTTAGTGCGAGTACCAGGACTTGTTTTCTTTTCACATTGAAAGGATATTGATCAATTGTTTTAAGAGGAAGTCTTCCTCTGACCTTATTATCATTCTATATGTGGTCAGTGTACTCGCATTAACTCCTGTTCTGTATCGTATGATTTCGATGACAATATGGGAAGCGTATGTCACGGTATGTTGTTGGGGATTTGGACACTCCGGTCCTTTCCCCGCAGGGTCACTCTACTTTATCAATTTCTATTTCAGACGATCAAGATTAGTGTGATGTATCTGTGATGTCTTCCAACAGTGTGCCTCCGTCGTCACAATTAATGAAGGGCTAGCGGAAAAGTGCTCATGTAATACGCCAATTGCCTAAGAGGACCCTAGTAGGTTCGACGGCCTTTGACGTCCGCTAGCTCGCCCGGTGTAGCGTCCATTCACCGAATGGTTCGGCAGCCGGGTTCGTCCGTTGCGGTCTAGAAGGAATTTTGGGGTGATGCGAGCACTATAAAATTAACTTAATGCACACCCACCCGGATCGGAGGGAGAACGGAGGAAGCCTTTTAGTCCGGTTCATAGCTCGTTCCGGTCCATCCGGACGGCAAGCGAGAGAGGCCCCTCTCTCGTTCAACAACATCTGGCCCCAGATGTTGTGGTACAAATGTGTCGCTAGCGGAGCATACGTCCATCGCTCGGGACGCTCCGTTGTATAGGCAGTCCGCTGAGACTGCTAAGGCTTCCTCTTCTCGTCAGCGCACACGACCGCACCTTGGCTGCGTGACCGCCGATATATTACCAGCTTCGCCGATCAAGGATTCTTCGGCGACCAGGTCACACCATCCGGCAGCCAGGGATTCGAGACCGATGGACTCCGGACGTTCGCATAGGAAAAGTATGCGGGAGCCATCTGATGCGGAGCTGCCCTCGGCGAAGCAGCGATAGACTGCGCCTCCGCAGGTCTCGACGCCGGACATTCTTGTGCACATAGCACAGCTTATCGCAGCATCCCAGCAGCCGACAGAAACGGTGTCGGATCGAGAATTATCCGACAGCGCTGGGTCGGTAGCCGGGGACTCGAGGCCTGCAGACTCCGGACGTTCCCATAGGAAGTGTGCGGGAGTTAACGTACACGGAGCTTCCAGCGGCAATGCATCGTAAGTCCGCTACTGCTCAGGCCTCGGGAACGGACGTGCTTTCCTTAATAGCACAGTTTATCGCAGCATCCCAGCATCAACTGAATCTGTTGCATATATTTTATCCGACGATGCTGGGTCGGGACGCTCCGCGGAAGCGGGTACGGACGTCCGAAAGTTTCATCCGGTCCGACGGGATACCGAAAGGGATTCGGAGGATTTCAAGCTTTCCCTTTCGGAACAACATATGCTGCGATGCCGGATAAGAAACTGATAGCGTCGGTGGACTTAGAAATTTTTGGTTCGGTTCAGGGACATCGTCCCTCAGTTCCGACATAGTCCAATAATGTCACACAAACTTTCGAATTATTGAACGACGCTATATGTATTATTATTTTATGCTTGCTATCCAAGCATTTCTGGTTTCTTGTTCGAAGAGTTATGGAGATGTCTTTCAAAAGTGTGCCTCTGTCGTCATAGTTAATGAAGAATTAGCGGCAATAAGTGCTCATGGAATATGTCTATCGCTTACGGAGTGACATTCGCTAGCTCACGCGGTGTAGCGTACATTCATCGAATGGTTCGGCTGCCGGGTTCGTCCGTTGCGGTCTAGGAAGGAGATTTGGGTGATGCGAGCACTTTAATTACTTTAGTACTCACCCAGTGACGGCAGATTGAGGACAGATCGGAGGAAGCCAACAACATAGGGGACCGCATGTTGTGGTTCAGATATTTTACATTCGGAGCATATGTCCGTTGCTCGGGACGCTCCGTTATATTGACAGTCCGAGAGACTGTCTTTAATGCTTCCTCATCCTCACAGCAGGGCACACGACCGCACATTGGCTACGTGACCTCGAGTATCCGATCAGTTTCGGCATTCAGTGATTCCACGGCGAATAGGTCGCGCCATCCGGTAGCCAAGGGACACGAGGCCTATACACTCCGTTCGCTCGCATATTGGAAGTATGCACGGGGTAACGATCTCGGAGCTTCCTGCGGCAATGCATCGTAAGACCGCTTCTCCTCAGGCCTCAGTGACGGACGTGCTATCCGAGTTAGCACAGTTGTTTCGCAGCATCCCAGCAATTGACAGTTTCTCGGTCGAATCAGGAATTATCCGACGGAGCTGGGTCGGTGCGGTCCGCGGTTGCATAAGCTACGGACGACCGAACGCTTTATAGGGTCCGACAGGATGGCGAAAGGGATTCGAAAGATTTCGAGTTTTCCCTTTAGTAGTATCGGAAGATGCCTTTCATATCTTCTGGCATTTCTTCCAGTGATTATTTTTCGGACTTCATTGCTGCGATCTTGGATAAGAGACTTATAGCGTCATTGGACTCGGATTTTTCGATCGGTACAGGGACATTCTCCCTGACTTACCGACGCAGTCCAATATTGTCATTACAACATGTGTTTTATTTTTCGACGCTATATATTTATATATATATACAAGCCTGCTACTAAGCATGATAGTTTAGTTTCTTGTCCGCGTGGCTCATTTCTGCCATTTTATCATTTTTACAAATAGTTTATTTTGGCAGAGCAGGGCATACCGAGAGTTCATATGCGTCTAGACGGTGTGATTAAAGACTGCATATATTCTTTTTCGCCGTTTATGTCTTTTCCAATTTCAATGTTGGGAACGACATTATGTATAGTAGACTTAACTTAGACGCTTTATTATACGTAATCCGCCTTACTGAGGCGTTATCATTACGTCTTCAAGAAAAGATTTACGGGATATTATTCTCAATGTAATTTCTTTTGAGGGCAGTAGTTTGTTCACGTATAACTCCGCCCTTCAGTGGCTGATTGGAGTTGGTTAGACGTGTCGCAGCCCTAGCTACATCCACACGCGTGGATAGTAAGGTTAAGAACTCTCTCAGAGTCGCTTCGTTCTCGGAGGAGCTTCTCTTCGACGGCAACTTTCCGGCAATCCATGAATTGCTCGATTTATACATTCTCTTGTCTATCTAGTGTTACAAGAGATTCAGACTGGGGCAAACATTCGGTGGTTGACTCAGAGAGTGCCGCCGCAGTTGCCGGACCCGAGTGTGGCTGTTATGACGGTTGCCAGTCAAACAGATTGGGATATATACTGATCCCAACGGATTCGAAGTGCCAGGGTCTTTGGGTTCCGCAGTCTTTTAGCTATCAGTTTAAACTTCCGCGGAATAATGTTTTTTAGGCTTGTTTTATGTCATTGCATGAACATTATTCAAAAACGCAGGCCAAAATTCCTGTCCTTTAATTCGACAGTAGTGGCGTATCTCCGGAACCAGGGAGGCACTCTTTCTTTTCCGTTATTCAATTTAATGGAAAGAATCCGTCTGTTGGTTATAGTACACCAAGTTCAGTTTTGGTCCGTCATATTCTGGGTCGTCTGATTGTTTTATCGGACTCCCGTTCTCTTACGGGTCGCTTGTTGCTGTCAGAATGGACTCTCAACAAACAAGTATTCAATCAGATTTGCTATCTATGGGAGCGCCCAATGATGTTTTATTTATGACACAGCTTGCTAATCAATTGCAGACGTATGTGTTGGCTTGTCCAGATCTCTGAGCTAATACTGTTAACGCTCTATTGATCTATAGGACGGAATGATAGGATACGCGTATCCTCTGGCGCTGTTGTTTTAGCAGGTATTGCTAAGATAAACAACCACAATACATTTCTGTTGATAGCATCTCTATCTTCACAGAGATCATGAGTAATTTACTCTCTTGTCTACTGTGGATCTTAACGTGAAATCTTCCTCTATGTGAGGATCTTTTTTCACTGGGTAAATCGTGTCATCTTTATCACAACCAGCAAGGTCGCAACCTTCATGTATTCCGTTGTGTGGTCCGTATTGCATTGTAAGCACTGTACTGGACGAGCTTTGGACGCGATTTCTTACTATAGGAGATCCTCTTCTTCGCTATTCTATGCGACTAAAGTGGAGGCTCTTCCGTCGTGGTGTAGGGATCATTATGTCCATATTGTTGATCCCTCCTTACTACTCATTGCTATTTTTTAGTATACTTGTTTCACAAGATCTACTGCAGCCTGTTATTATTTAGGTTATTGGTTTATGTTACCTCATACCTATGCACTCTACGATAGTTTACAATTGAGTCTTTTGTCTCTTTATCTAAGTCAGTTAGTAACTTTTTGATAAATAGACTTAGAATCTTTAGATTAAATTCCTATACGGATTTTAACTTCAGTTCTTATTTAGCTAAGTAATCATTTGAGCCTCTGGAAACAGTAGTTTTCAAATTCTGACCTTTTAGACAGTAATTCTGTTGGTTTCTCTTTTACTGTAGAGTCAGTGAGTTTCATGCACTATCGATGGATGATTTTCACTTTCATAGTTTCGGAATCAATACTTCCGTTACTATTTAGGTTGGATTGTTGCATAAGAGTTAGGCTCCTATTATCCGGAACCTATTATTTTAAGGTCCTTCCGTCTTCGTATGGGCATAGGCCTTTACTCTTTCCGGGTACAGTTTATGTATTTATAAACAGATATCTGTTTATTACAAGGGCGTAAGCTTCTTCTGTCTTTGATGTCTAGTAGAAGGACGTTACGCTCCATTTTTTTGTTAATGGATTCTATTAACTAGCGTACTGCTTATGGTATATCATTGACTTAGCAGTTGTGCTTAAGATTTCGGCTCATGAAGTAAGAGTTCTTCTACTTCTTGGGCTTACTTAATAGTGTCGCTATTATAGATTTTTGAAGGCCGCTCATTGCGCTCAGCCATCCACATTCATGAATTTTATCTTAGAAATATCGAGTCAATTTCTTGAGGCCTCTTTTGTTAGGTCTATTATCTACTGCTCAGAATGTCATTCTCTTAACAGTTGCTACTATAGCTAGGTAGGCTGTCTGTTTCGGCAGTGTCTCCGTTCGGCTGCCCTCTTCGCTCTGGGCTATTTGACCCAGGGCAAGAAAAAGGGGGGGGGGGGGGGGAGGGTGTTCCCTTGGGTCACCTGTTTTTACTATGAAAACAAGGGGATACCTCCTCCGGAGTTAGTAATTCTGAGCTGTTATTGGGATGGTTGTTTAGTGAGAAGTTTAAGTTTATAAAATTCATTCAAGTCTTAGTTTTTAAAGTATAGCTTTTGAATATTGCATATGTCAACGGACATGATTATGCAATTCTCAGACACTTTTAGGAGTATAAGAGTCTCTTTTCTCTAGACTTACTTTATTATTGGCTTACTTTAAAAATTATTAGTATAGGATTATATTGGATATTAATAGAGTACATGGATGTATGAAGCTCAATTTTTGGAAGGTATTGTATCTTTCTAATTTATCATAAATAAGAAAGATACATGTAAGGCCTATTACTTCTTTTCCCTACAGGGGATGACTCTATTTTATTTTATTGAGCGTATTCCATTTTGCTCTATGTCCTTGGCCCTCCAGCCTTTTTACTATTCAGCTATGTCTGGGTCATTGGTACAGTATAAAAATGTTAAAAAATTTATAGTAATTTATATATTTTTTATACTTACCAATGACCCAGACGGGGATGGCCCTCCCAGGAGTTGGGAACTCTTGCCTCCCCGCTGAGTACATAGCACTTACCAGGCACTGGTTATTAGAATGATAAATGGCACCAATTTCGGAACGTCCTTGACACTGCGCATGCGCAGTAGGGGCGAAGTGTGGAGGGCCTTTCAGGACAATTTTTCTTTAGTTTTAGATGCAAATTTTGGGGATTGGGGGGCAAAATTTGTGTTTGGCCCTATATTTTAAGAGTTAGCACCAGCTATGTCTGGGTCATTGGTAAGTATAAAAAATATATAAATTACTATAAATTTTTTAATTTTTTCATCTGCTCAATTTGCATATTACGCAGGCGGATGCAGATGATTCGTTAGGTAAAGGGTAAACTTGACAAAGTCAAGATAAGCCATTGCCAGCATGCATGCGGAAGTCTGTGAGTCTGTTCACATTTTGCGTTAGCACAGGCTACACCCCGTAGTTCTTGTCCTATCATCACGAAATTGCAGGTTTGGGGCCTTTTTGTCACGATCAGTCAATCGTGCTGTGGCTGCCCGAGCCCAAAACCTGAAAATCTTTAGCACAGTCTACAGGTCGTATTTATCAAGGGATTTCATGGTAACTTGGTAGGATGACTCTGTATAATGTCTAGATGAGAACGTCCCCTTTTGGTCATGATCTGTCAACCGTGACGGCTGCTTGAGCCCAAAACCCAAAAACTTTTAGCTCAGTCTGCATGTCGTATTTCATATGGAGGGATTTCATTGTAACTTGGTAGGATGACTCCGTATGATGCCTAGATGAGAACTTCCCCATTTGGTCGCGATCTGTCAGCTGTGACGACAGCCAGAGCCCAAAACCTGAAAACCTTTAGCACAGTCTACAAGTCACATTTATGGAAGGATTTCATTGTAACTTGGTAGGTTGACTTCATATATGTCTAGATGAGAATGTCCCCTTTTGGTCGCAATTGGTCAACTGTGACGGCTATAGGGGCCCGAAGCCCAAAAACCTTTAGCACAGTCTACAGGCCACATTTATAAAGGGATTTCATTGTCACTTGGTAGGACGACTCCAGATAATGTCTAGATGAGAACGTCCTCTTTTGGTCATGATCATTCAGCCGTGATGGCTGCCAAAACCCAAAAACCTTTAGCACAGTCTATAGGTTGTATTTATGGAGGGATTTCATTGTAACTTGTATTTATGGAGGGATTTCATTGTAACTTGGTAGGTTGATTCCATATAATGTCTTGATGATAAGGTCCCCTTTTGCTCGTGATTGGTCAACTGTGACTGCTACAGGGCCAGAAGCCCAAAAACCTTTAGCACAATCTTCAGGTCATATTTTTGAAGGGGATTTCATTGTAACCTGGTAGGATGGCTCCAGATAATGCCCAGATGAGAATGTCCACTTTTGGTCGCGATCATTCAGCCATTGTAACATGGTAGGATGACTCAGTATAATGTTTAGATGAGGACATCCCCTTTTGGTTGTGATCGGTCAACCATGATGGCTACACAGGCCCAAATCCTGAAAACTTTTAGCACGGTCTATAGGCCGTATTTATGAAGGGATTTCATCGTAACTTGATAGGACGACTCATTTTGGAATAATTTCACTGTAACTTGGTAACTTTTGTTGATATACGTTAACTGTGAGGGCCACATACATTAACTGTGAGGGCCACATTAACCCATGCCTCAGTTCTTTAGTACAGTCTACACCTCATATTATTTTTATTGAAAACAAAGTATACAGGGAACAGAAATTAACATATTCCCAATTATCACAACTCTTTTCTCATTTCATAATCCTTTCATAAACATTGAGCATTATCCTTTTCATCAAACACAACACAGAGAAAAGTTAAGCTACAGTGTCATGACACTTTCATTATTTTTTAATGAATTATTTTTTTAAACTCGACTTATGGTTTGATGATTGGTGGGTGAGTGGGCAGGCAGGCGTTCGAGAGGTCGTAAACAATTGGGTTTCCAGACGATAACTTGATAATAGTTCATGACACCCACCCACCCACGTTCATGAAACTTCATAGGTAGGTTGACATCGGTGAGAGGAAGAACCTTATTTATTTTGGACTTGCTAGGTTTAAGGTCAAGGTCACAGTGACCTTGAACATGGTAAATCATAAACAATTGGTTCTGGATGATAACTTGACTATGCTTCAACCCACGTTCATGAAACTTCATAGGTAGGTTGGCCTTCATGAGAGGAAGAACCCTATATGTTTTGGACTCACTAGGTCAAAGGTCAAGGTCACAGTGACCCTGAACATAGTAAATCAAAACAATTGGTTTCCGGATGATAACTTTAAAATGGTGTGACACACGTTCATGAAACTTCATAGGTAGGTTGACCAAGGTGAGTGGAAGACCCCTATTTGAACATAATAAATTGTAAACAATTGGTTTCCAGATGATAATTTGACAATGGTTCCACCCACGTTCCTGAAACTTTGTACGTTAGTTTGCATTGGAGCTAGAAAGAGCCCTATTTTGGAATCACTAGGTCAAAGGTCATGGTCACAGTGACCCCTCACGTAGTAAATTGTAGACAATTGGTTTCCTGATGATAAGTTGACAATGATTAAACCCACTTTTGTGCTGTCACAACTGGACATTGGATCGGTGATCCTATTGGCATTTTTCAATTATGCATTGTTGGTGTCCAGAGGAAACGTCCTTTCAGTGTTGGACCAGTCAGCTGAACCTTGATGGCCACCAGTAGCCAATTCATTATGGATTTCATGGCAGCCATCTTGAATTTGGTTTCCGTCCAATAACTAATGAATACTGAATAAATCAGCTTAATTTTTTGGTTATGCATTTTTTAATGATGCATCGTTGGTGTCTAAAGAAAGCTTCCTTTCGATTTTTGGTTATTTCTCCAAGAGACTCACCTTCCATTTTATCACACTGTCAGGGGTATATGGCACGCTTCGCGTTGCACTTGTTTTTTTAATTTTATTTTCTTCCATGTGAGATGCAAATATGTATTTTAAAGAGAGTCAGTTGTAACATCAACCTTTAACTGTGAAGGACCTAGACAATTTGTGTGATTTCTGATAAGTCTTGGATTGCCTTATAGACAGTGAAGACTTTATGACAAACCATAGCTAGTGATGTTTAATCATTGTCTGCTATACAGTGCAACCCTGCTAATCGAATAGCCACTTTGTCAATGGGATTTATTAAATTAACAGAAGTATTCAGTTGACAAGGAGGGATACGGTCACTTTCTTGTATTCTCAAAAGAATCTAAATATTTATTCTATTATATCTTATTTGACAGAGCTCAGTGAGCTCTGTCAAACAAGATATAATAGATTAAATGCCTGTAGTAGATGTACAGAGGCCAAATAGGTCTATAAACAAAGGAAATTTGGTGACTGTCCAGATGTTTTCTTGAAGTATCACAATAATTTGTATTCAATTAACAGGGGTTTATTCTACAACCTATAATCAATTGAGAGGTAAAATTTATACTGAAGATATGGTAAACGATTTTGTGTTTGTAAATAAAATTGAATTAACAGAGTTATTCATTTTAAGAGATATCTAGTTTAGTGATTATGATTATGCCTGCATATTGATGCACCTGTTCTGAGACATTAAAGTTTAGCAAAATTTAAATTAGGCCTAAATTGTTAATATGGGTCATATTTGTGGACGATGATCTCGTTTTTCCTTAATTAAAAGTCGGGAGGGTTGTACTAAGAAAGGATAAACTGCTGCTCCACAGATTATAATTCTAGCTTTCTTTTCAGTCATTTGGAATTCTGAGAATCAAGAGTATTAAATTTTGGTATTTTTTGTCACCAGAATTCTTATACTGTGTGAGAAATGTAATGTTAGCAGCAAAGGTGTATCAAAAGGGTATGTGTTGAAAAAATTACTGAACTTGTACTAATAAAAGAATTTTAGGAATAATATTCTATCAAGACCATCTCAATTCGTAACATTTCATTCACAAATACATGGCTACTTTACTTGTCTAATTATGTCTCCACAGTTTCCAAATGCAAAATGTGACTTTCCAATGCCACATATCAGATTTCATTACATTTCACTCTAATTATGTTCAAAACATGTAGTAGAGATCATTTTTATATTTCTTTTAGAAAGTGTTGTTGCAGAAAGCGTTGTGGTAATCAAGAAACTTTTACAGATGCAGGTAAAGAAATAAACTATAAATATTGTGAAATTTGTGTATAAAAAGTCTGAAAACAGAAGTTGAAAGTAATTTTAAAGTTGTGTAGTGAATGGGGTAGATTTTTACTGTTGTAGAATTCAGCATCACCAATGAAATAAGATCTCATTATCAATAAGCCTGGAAATAAGCAGACTATCATCTGCAGAATGAGGTGCACAGCAGGGTAGCATACTAAACTGTGAACCTTAATCTGAATCAAGGTCTCTGGCCTAAACAGAAAGAGATACTCATAGGATAAATTGGGGGATTCTAGCCCACTGTATGGGATAGCATCAGCAAATTCCCCCTCTGGAACCTCATTCTGCAAAAGTCGGATTACTCATTTCCAGGCTTGATTCTCAACATCCAGGATGGCAGTATTTATCCACCATTACCACTGTCCCAGACATGCTGGTACTCTATTTGTCAGAATTCAGGCCAACAATTGATTGACCCCCCCCCCCCCCCCCCCCCCCCCAAAAAAAAAAAAAAAAAAAAAATTAAAAATATTAAGCCAAAACAATAAAAAAAACCCAAACTATTCTTAAAACTAGAGTCTTGTAAAGTCATCTATAGATGGCTTATATGCAGAGCCAAGGAAGTTTCCTCAATTCCCGCCAATAATCATTCTTTTGTTTTGCCTGGTGTAAACAAGTTTTGTTTCTTTGCTCTATGTAATTTCTGTGTTTTCCTGGCTTCAAACGTTGGATCAAGGAGAAGGATCATGTCTTAAGAAGATATAACACCATCAGGAAGGAGACAGACAATGATTTGCTCAGGGCTGTGCTTTAAAATTATGATTTAATTTATTGAATATTCTGTTGTCACCCAATTTTGGGTCAATCCATGAATGATCCCCATCAACAAAAATATTGTTTTATTATTGTCTGCTTAATGTATCCTTCCTTCTCCAACTCCCCAGCCATTTTGATGTATTTTGGCTTTTTGGGAATAATGTTTTTCACAAATTATGACCATTTGTTCACATTAGAAATGGCTACCCAAGGACACCAGTCTTTGGGTAACCACTCAAATTAGGCCCTGCCCTAGTGTGTATAGGCTTTAGCCTGTTTGGTTTATTTATGGATTATACCAGTTATCTTCGCCCGAGCAAATTTCACATAGATATGGTACTCTTCCAAATAGGCTGCTCCTAATTCAAAATTTGTTTTGAAAGTCAATATTCGATCCGATTCAAAATAAAAAAATTTGAATTTTTTTTAATATACTTCGGCCATAACCGTGAATGTTTACAGATTGTAATTGATCGCATTATTTTGTATTTGAGTATTGTTCTGAATAGAAGTGCAACTGACTTGTAGCGGTAACAGTGTTTGTAGCAATGTAGCTACAACTGTACAACAGCTGTAGCTACATTGCTACAAACACTGTTACTGCTACAACTGTTCATTTCAGCGTATTGTACATTATGACCAGTGATCATTTATAAAAATTTCAAGTTTCGAACTTTAAAAAGTTATTCATCTGTTCAACTTCAGTAAATGATTTGTTCCACAACATTATCACATTATTTTATATTGAGTATTGTTCTGTCCAATCACAGTTACTGGATACATCATCAAAAGCAACGGTTTTCTAAAAGAATGCTCCATATTATTATATAAACAGAAGTAGAGCAGGTTTTAATTTACAAGTGGATCGATTCCATTCGGCGTTGAATTATCACTTCGTTTTAGTCATTCCACTTGTCTATTTAAAACAAATGGCTTCACCACTGAGTGGAGTCGATCCGATTTGAAACAAAGTTTTTATCCAAGAAAACATGTGATAAAGGTGAGGTATCCGCCCTATCAGCCAGATTCATTTAAAAATGTTTATTGCTGTAGTTTCAAAGCTACAAAGTCAACAATTCGAATAGTTTCATTCAGTAGCTAGTATATTGGTTTATATCTCAGTTTATAGCATGGGAAGTGGTGAGGCGAAAAATGGACTCTACACAACTGTGTGTCTTTTAATAATTGGGGGTATTATTTTAGAAAAAAAACTTCTTTTGACAACGTATCCATTAACTGTGATTCGATTTGAAGTTCGATTCAAAATTTGATTTGTTGTCTCCAATTTGATTCGATATTCAATTCGATCAAAATCGGCAATTCACAGGTCCCTACTTCCAAATACATGGATTCTGTGCTGTGTAATTATAGCCTGTGTTCTTGTCTATAATTCTTACATGTCTCAGAAATTATCAACTCAGAATAGGTTTATAATATCTATATTCAGCCTTTACAATCCCATCATCTGTGTAAATGATAAGTTTTGTTATCACAGTATTGCATATTATTGGTCTGTACTTCACTATGGATTTGCCTCAATAATTTGAACCCGAAAGTCCACTTTTCCGGCCAGGAACATGATACGTCATAACGTCATTAAATAGGATAACGGTTCAGTAAATGTGTGGGATAGACCGATCAGTATCTTCAGTGTTCAGCCCGAGGCTGCACGTTGAAAATATTGATTGGTCTACCCCAAATGATGAATATGGACTCTTCTAATTACTGCCATTGAATTGGCATGGAAGATAACACCAGAATTCAAAGGGTTAAGAGATAGATTTCTGTTATCCTTTATATTTTTATACTAAAACCAAAGACCCAGACTTAGCTGGTGCAACCTCAATATTATTAAGGGCCAAACACAAATTTTGAACCCCCTAATCCCCCAAATTTGCATACAATACCGAAAATGAATACTTTTAGTTCTTGGGCATGCAACCCCCCAATCCCCAAAATTTGCATACAATACCATACTTTTAGTACTCAGCGCCTTCCTTCAATACTTGTACTATGGGATGCGAACGTTGGAAACAGGTGTCGACCTGTGTGGTGGGCGGTGAAGTTCTGATGTAGGAGCTTTCACTGCTGTCTAATACTAGTCTTTCAGTCTCTTTTTCAGAGCAATGGTGATAGTACTTTGACACCTGTCCATTACATGCTGCTGTCGTCGTACTCAGATGATCCCCTCTCTGATGAGTAAACAGAGCTAGCTGTCAAGGTGCGCATGATATTTGGACAGGTTTAAGGCCATTAGAAGCTTAATCCTCTGCATGCAGCTAGCTCGACCGGTGAAGTGGTTGTCCCTATATAGGAGCCGGGACACCGGGTAGGTCCATTTTGGTTGAATAGTATAACATGGGTAGAGTTAGCACCGCATAATATAAAGCTCACCCAGCCAGTGGCAAAAGGAGAAGAAGGCTTAAAGTTTCTCTACGGGAAGCTCAGTGAGATCTGTGGTCAGATCGCGAGTTGGAGAACCTTCTCCATCCTGTTAGCAGTCGGGATCGAGAAACGATAATGAGTCTGAACACGCGTCTGGATGTTCCTTCCACACTGCAGCTGAGGTTGGTTGCGGTTATGGCTTCTTCTTCTTACATGGAAGTGCATGCAACGCGGATTAGTCTACAAGTTTCTCAACGGGATACTCAGCGAGATCTGGGTCAGATCGCGAGTTGGAGAGCATTCTCCATCCCATTACCAGTTGGGGTTGACTGTTTGTCCAACGTGAGAAACTTTAATGAGTCGGAGCACCCGTCTGAAATGTTCAAGTCGGGATGCTCCTTCCACACTTCACTACAGTTTCCTCTACTCCATGAAAAAGCACGCTAAGGGGTAGAAGCCTATAAGTTTCTAAACGGAATGCTCGGTGAGGTTTGTAGCCAGACCGCAAACTGGAGAACCATCCCCGTTCCATCAGCAGTCGCTGGCCCGATTGTTTCTACTTCGAGAAACTTAAGTGAGTTGAAACGCCCGTTCACACTTGTGGTTCAGGATGCTCCTTCCCCACTGCAGCTGGGGCCAGTTGCAGCTATGGCTTCTACCTCTACTTCATCAATGAAGCAGGTTAGACCGTAGACTAGCTGTCCAACTTCGCATGTTCATGCTGATCCACAGAGATGTTCCCAGTCTTCACCACCGAAGTCGGATTAACCTGTAGCTAGTTGTTCGAGGCATTTTTATACGGGACTTGTGTTGAAAGATCTGGCGTCATATCTCCGTCCCGTGAGCAGCATATGGTGAAGAAGCAAATAATCGCTGCTCTGCAAGCCTCGTTCACGGACCTGCTGCCCCAGTTTACCCAGCGAATCGCACCATCCCAGTAGTCGCAGATTCGGCCATCAACAGTCTCTGGAAGTTAGCTGTCGGATGGTGCTGGGTTCTTCCAGTCATCTGTACATTCGGATGGTGTTGACCATGTTTTTCAGATGGTGAGAGGGCTACGGAGGTTGATTCTCTATCCCTCACTTAACTGCACATTAAGACTATCAATTTTTATTCATAAGTTCTTTAAATCTTGTTCCATCTGAACAAAAGTCTGTATTTGCTAGGCAAATAACAACTTAAGGTACTGGGTAAAGGAAAGATGAAGATCTTTCCTTCCCGGATCTTTCTGCTCAGGTGTTGAAGGCCTTTGGTCCGATTAATGCCGCCTCCCTTGGCTTAGCAATAGTATAAGAAAGGCAATGATTTATTCCTTATAAATAGAAGATCGATAGTTCATAGATAGACTGAGACAGCTGGCTTGTTTGGAATAGAGCCATTAGGAATTAGTGTATCTTTTCCTTCTCGCTGTTGTATTCCTAGGTGTCAGAGGCATTTAGTGATATTGTGGACGCCATAGTAGCCTTATGTACTGTTAGAGCGGTCTTTTCTTATACATTAGCGGCTAACGTCATAAGTCTCCATTTAGTGAGCTGTCTAAGGCCGTAGGGTAAAACACAGATATCTCTCTTCACCGTTATATGACTTCTAGGCTGTGTTAGCTACGCTGAGACTGCTAGCTTTGTGGAATAAGGCTGTTAGAAGGAAAGATTACGTTTTCCTTCTCAGTGTGGTATTCGTAGGCATCACAGGCAATTAGTCCTATTAGTCCTATTGTTGTTGCCTTAGTTTGGCTTATGTGAATTAAGAGCGGTTGTGTTTTCATATACATTGCGGCCAATGTCGTAGTAAGTCTAAGTCTCCGTTTAGTGAGCTTTCCAAGGCCACAGGTGATACAGATATTTGTCTTCATGGTGATGCTAAGCTGAGACTGCTGTCTTTGGAATTCCGGCCATTAGTAGAGCAGTCCTTTATTCCTTACCTTGAGTGACTATTCTTGTAAGTCTCCATTTAGTAAGCTTTCAAAGTCGCAAGTTTCACCAAGATATCTGCCTTCACGGAGATGAAGACTTATTAGCTGCACTAGCTAATCTGAGACTGCTGTCTCTTTGGAATTAGGGCCGTTAAAAGGAAAGAGTATGTTGTTTCCTTCTTGGTGTTGTATTCTTAGGCGTCTGGGGCTTTTAGACATTTTGTTGATGCCTTATAAGAATCAAGTGCAGCCATTTTTCCCTTAACTTGAGCGACTTATGTCTAGTGAGCTTTCTAAAGTCGCAAAAATTATACCAAGATATCTGTTTTCACAGAGATGAAATCTTCTTATCTTCGTTATCTGGACTGATACCGTTGTCTTTTGGGGAATAGAACCGCTAAGAAAAGAGTTCATTTTTTCCTTTTGGGTGTTGTTTTCTTTAGTGTCACAGACTTTAGTCTTATTTCGACACCATTGTAGCCTAGCTAGAATTATGAGCGGTGTTTTTTCACTGTAATTAGCGGCTAGTATTGTAAGTCTCCTTTAATGAGCTTCTAGGGCCGCAGTTAACAGCCATTTAATTGTCTTCACAAATAGGAAGAATAACTGCTTCAGCCAGGCTGATACCACTGTCCTATCGGACAAGGTACCGTTACAAGAGAAGAGTTTGTTCTCCCCTTAACAGTATTGTTTTTAGCTCACCAACTTTAGTTGTGTGAGCTTATGGCATGGCTCGATCAGTCGGTGTCAGCGTCGGCGTCAGCATACGTGTCCAATAATGTTAAAGCTTTTGTTTAGGTCACTTATTCACCCAATTTCCATATGGCCTTTATAATGCTGCTATATGATGATTATTATCATTCTACCATGATTTAACCCCTCATACCCTGCATTTTAAACATTTTTCTTGACATTTTTAGTTATGTTTAGTTTTCTGTTTAGCTCAGAATTTCATCTTGAACTAAGTGTTTAGGTCAGCTGCTGTGCTCCTTCTCTTCCCATGGCACTTATATTCATCATACGTGTTCCTCAGTATCATTGTTCCATGATTAACCCCTCATACCCTGCATTTTAACCATTTTTCTTGACATTTTTAGTTGCGTTTAGTTTTCTGTTTAGCTCAGAATTTCATGTTTAACTTAGTGTTTAGGTCAGCTGCTGTGCTCCTTCTCTTCCCATGACACTTATTTTCATCATACATGTTCATCAGTGTCATTGTTCTATGATTAACCCCTCATACCCTGCATTTTAAACATTTTTCTTGACATTTTTAGTTGCGTTTAGTTTTCTGTTTAGCTCGGAATTTCATGTTTAACTTAGTGTTTAGGTCAGCTGCTGTGCTCCTTCTCTTCCCATGGTACTTCTATTCGTCATACATGTTCCTCAGTATCATTGTTCTATGATTAACCCCTCATACCCTGCATTTTAAACATTTTTCTTGACATTTTTAGTTGCGTTTAGTTTTCTGTTTAACTCGGAATTTCATGTTCAACTTAGTGTTTAGGTCAGCTGCTGTGCTCCTTCTCTTGCTATGACACTTATATTCATCATACATGTTCCTCAGTATCATTGTTCCATGATTAATCCCTCATACCATGCATTTTAAACATTTTTCTTGACATTTTTATTGCGTTTAGTTTTCTGTTTAGCTCGGAATTTCATGATTAACTTAGTGTTTAGGTCAGCTGCTGTGCTCCTTCTCTTCCCATGACACTTATATTCATCATACATGTTCCTCAGTATAATTGTTCCATGATTAACCCCTCATACACTGCATTTTAAACATTTTTCTTGACATTTTTAGTTACGTTTAGTTTTCTGTTTAGCTCGGAATTTCATGTTTAACTTAGTGTTTAGGTCAGCTGCTGTGCTCCTTCTTTTCCCATGGCACTTATATTCATCATACATGTTCCTCAGTATCATTGTTCCATGATTAACCCCTCATACCCTGCATTTTAAACATTTTTCTTGACATTTTTAGTTGTGTTTAGTTTTCTGTTTAGCTCAGAATTTCATGTTTAACTTAGTGTTTATGTCAGTTTCTGTGTTTTACTTTTAAGAGGTTGTGTTTAGGTAAGCTTTGTCACATGTTATGAGCCTGTTTGATACAGTTCTTGTGTTTGCCAAAGTTACTATCAAAGAGGAATGTTGGTGAGCTATAGGGCTTTGGCATCCTTCTTGTTGTATTAGTTGTCCGAGGCTGTTAGCCCTATTGACAATGCCATATTTAACCTAGTGTGATTAAAGACCATTCTTTCAAATGCCTATAGTTAACTCCTTTTCAGGAATATATTTCTTGCTATAATCGGGATAAGGCACAAGAAGTTCTTCTAGGATTTTATGATCGGGTACTGGAATATAGTTTTTCATCTCCTGAATCATTTTTATCCAATCTAGTGTTGTGAATTATATTTCACTTGGTGGATTGGATATTATGTCTATATGGTGTATTATTTAGCACCATGGCATACTGTCTTGTTTTCAAGGGATATGTCAACTCTTCTTCGGTGGGTATATTCCTTGCAATAGTGCCATGATCATCACGTCCCCCTAGTGGCATTATGAAGTCAGTCAGACGTGAGGGAGACCTAACATTTCTATACTATTCTAGATAACTAACACAAATGCATTACGATTCGTGCCGGGTGAGTGTGATTATGCTTGCTTTAACTAACTATCAGCTTTTTAGCTGTATTACTCTTTATTAGCTCACCAGGTTTAAAAGGCCATGTGAGCTTTTCACATCACTTGGTGTCCAGCATCCATAAACATTTTACATTTTTATCTTCTTCTCTGTAACTGCTGAGCCGATGTGAACCAAACTTGGCAGGAATGGTCTATGGGAGGTCCTCTACAAACAAACGATCCTCATTATGTTCCCGTCCGATGAAAAACGTGGCTTCCAGAGGCATTCTTTCATTCTGGTTGGTGGATTTTCAAAAATCTTTTCCTCTGAAACTGACAGGCCAAATGTTTTGAAACTTCACCTAAATGATGACTGGCTCCCCCTCGACCAACGATCCTCATTTAATGTTGATCGGCTTACAAACATGGCCACAATTGCGACTTATAGTTACTATAGAAACCCTATGAGAAATCACATTTTCATCTTCTCTGGAACTACTGAGCCAACGTGAACCAAACCTGGCAGGGATAGTCTATGGGAGATCCTCTACAAATGATCCTCATTTTTTGTTCCCTTGGGTTTGAAAACATGGCCGCCAGAGGCATTCTTTGATTCTGATTGGTGGATTTTGAAAAATCTTCTCCTCTGAAGCCACATGGCCAAATGTTTTGAAACTTTGCATGGTTAATGACTGGGACACCCTCAACCAACATTCCTCATTTAATGTTGATCGGGTTGCAAACATGGCTTCAATATCTGCTTATAGTTACTATAAAAACCCTATGGGAAATCACATTTTCATCTTTTCTGTAACTACTGAGTAGACGTGAACCAAACCTGGCAGGAATGGTCTATGGGAGGTCCTCTACATACGATCCTCATTTTGTTCCTGTGGGTTGAAAAAACATGGCCGACAGAGGCATTCTTTGATGCTAGTTGGTGGATTTTCAAAACTCTTCTCCTCTGAAACTGTCAGGCCAAATGTTTTGATACTTCACATAAATGATGACTGTGACCCCTCTACCAGACCTGGCTGGGATAGTCTATGGAAGGTCTTCTACAAATGCTCCTCATTTTTGTTACTGTGCATCTAAAAACATGGCTGCCAGAAGCATTTTTTGATTCTGATTGGTGGATTTTGAAAAATTTTCTCCTCTGAAACCATAGGCCTAAATGTTTTGAAACTTTGCATGGTTGTTGACTGGGACATCCTCTACCAATGATTGTCATTTAATGTTGATCAGGTTGCAAACATGGCTGCAATTATGGCTTATAACTATAGAAACCCTATGGGAAATAACATTTTCATCTCTGGAACTACTGACCTGATGTTATCCAAACCTGGCAGGGATAGTCTGTGGCAGGTCCTCCACAAACTCTCCTCATTTTGTTACTGTGCATCGAAAAACATGACTGTCAGAAGCATATTTTTATACCACAACCAATGGCCCAGTTGGTTCAAACTCAATAAAATCCAGAGCCAAACACAAATTTTGAACCCCCCCCCCTCCCTCCCCAAAATATGCATACAAAACCAAGAAAAGTAAGTCCTATATGGTCCTCCATACTTTTGTTCACTACTCATACACAGTAACCAGGAAGGTATCAAAATTGGCACAAATCCTCATTTCTTTGTTTGGCCCCAAGTCAGTAAATAGTGATCTCACATCTGTGCTTTAAATCTCTTTTTTTTGAGGATGCCAGACACAAATCAATGGTAGAATTAGTGGATTCAAGGCTTTAAGTGAATGATGGAAGTGAACAATGGTGGTTTGTAACGTTCATGGCTGTAACTTTATAATAATTATAAAAATTATTTCATGTTTCCCATTTTCGGGACATGACGTCGTCATTCTTGCCAATGATTTACCTACTGTTTGTTAAGTGTTCCTTCCCTATCCTTCCATGAACCCCTCCTGTTAAACTCCTAAGCTTTTTGGCTGTTTTTTATTGAAATGTTTTTTTAAATGTCTTGGGAGTTTAACGTGTATTACAGAAAGTTTATTCTGTTTATCCCCATGGTTACATCCTCACCCAAGAGATGTAGGGTCGTTTGGGTCTTGCATCTTCTATCCAATGTATCGTTTTTTTCTTGGTCAATGGTGTGAAGATCTAGCTTTGCATCTGGTAGCATTTAAATCGGTTTCTTTTTTTTTTTTTTTTTTTTGCCAGTTGTTTTGTTTCCGTTTTTTTATATTGACATTGTTTACATTGACAACGCCCTTAACATGTAGTAATTAGTATTATTATACCTCATATTAAGACTATGTTAATTTCCCATAGCGTTGCATTAGATAATATGCAATGATCCGTCTCCGGGTAATAAAGCGGGCAGTAATTTTTGTATTATCACCTGCTGGCTGTCGAGACCTCCCGAAGTTACCTACGGAAACTTCCGAATTCCAAAGCGCATGTGCAATATTATGTCATTTGTTTTTCCCAACGACCTCCACGTTCAAAATGGCTGTTGTCAACAGAAGGTTTGCCGAAATTTCTCTTGATGAAATTCAAAAGCTTATTGAAGATAAGGATAGCAAGAGCACCCAGCGGTGCATAAATAGATCAAAACAACTATTCACAGATTTTTTGCGGGAGAAAAACATTAGTACGGACATTAAACAGCTGAGTATGGCAGACTTGAATTCTGCATTGAAAGAATTTTATGCTTCTGTGAGAACAGTAACTGGCGATTTGTTCAAGAAGAGTTCCTTCTAGTCTCTGAGATATGGATTATGTCGATTTATTAAGGCTCAGACTGATATTGATGTGACAGAGGATCACTTTTTTGATTCTTCACGGCAAGTGTACATGGCAGTTCTTGCAGATTTGAAAAGGAACGGGAAAGGTGAGACGGATCATTATCCGGTTATATCGGCCGAGGATATTCAGAAACTATATAGCGATTCATTTGTATTCAAGGTGGATGCAGCTGTGGGGCTTCAGAGAAAGGTTTTCTTTGAACTTATGTTATATCTATGTCGAAGAGGCTGGGAGAACCTCAGAGAAATAACACGTAATACATTTGGAGTTGCATCAGATGCTAGCGGGAGAAAATATGTTTTTCAAAAGACTGGTGAATTGGATAAAAACCATAGACAAAATGATGGTCCTGATGCTACCTCTGGCGAAGGACGTATGTACGAAATTGCGGGAAGTGAGTTGTGTCCTGTAAAATCTTATGAAGTGTATATTTCTAAACTTCACCCTGAGAATAATGCATTATGGCAGAGACCTGCAGATTCAATCACAATGAATGGAATTTGTTACACCAAGAGTCCCCTCGGGAAGAATACTCACAGAACAATGATGATGAATATCTCTGAATCTGCCCATCTCTCCAAAACTTACACAAATCACTCAATTCGTGCAACTTCAGTGACAATCATGGATGAAGCAGGCATTGAGGCAAGACACATAATGCGCACATCTGGACATTAATCCGAATCTTCTATTTGATCGTATGCAAATCGTATGAGCGAGAGCAAAAAGCAAGACATATCAGATGGTATTTCTGCTGAAACGTCGAAAGGCTGTCAACAGTTAGATGTAATCACTAAGAAATGTTGTGTTGAACCAGTTGAAAATGACAATGTATTTGATTGTTCAATCGATGATATTCTTGCGTTAAGTGACGGTGAACTGGACAAGGCATTGAGACTTGCGGAAACTAGTAATAATGACCTGGATACAACATTGGGACTCACGCCAAGCAAACAGCCACAACAACTTCAGTATAATGGAAATGTTAACTCTAGTAGTGGCATTCTCAAAATGATAAATTTCACAACACATTTCCACAACTGTAATGTAACAATGAACATAAATTATGCCAACATCTCGAATCCAGAACAGTAATGTCTACATTTAAAATAGAATAAGGCATATTGGGAAGACTACTGTGATAAGCTATTTAATTATTATTTGGATTTAAAACTGCTGTTAATATGTTGTTACTGTTGAAGATTATAATATATTGTTACTTCAAAGTTCCTCTCTATTTTCAACTACTTTGAGTTGAATCAAATCCTGCATTATCAGTTTAAATTAAAAGTAGACCTGGACGCGTGTCTTTGTGTAATTCACCAGTTAAGTTGTTAAAAAAAATTAAATTCCGAAAAATGTCAAGAAAACCACATTATGTGTCCCTCTCATTGGAACGAGCTGAATGAGCTTTTTCCAATGAGGAGACACAAGATTTGGTTTTCTTAATAAATCACATCTTGTAACCCCCTCATTGGAATGAGCTTGTTGCAATGAATGGTCACATGGTGTGGTTTTCTTGACATTTTTTGGAAAATTTTGCAGATCAGTTTAATTTTAAAGTAGGCCTGGACACTTGATGGACAAATATGTACAATGTAGTTATTCGGTATAAAAAAAATGGTGACTGGGTTTGAGGGGAACATTGCGGATTATCTCCCTTTGGAACTATTATCGCCCTCGGCTTTGCCTCGGGAGTTAATGGTTCCTCGGAGAGATAATCCGCAATGTTCCCCTCAAACCCAGTCACTATTTTTATATTATAATACTTCAGAATTACTGTAGGAGACATTGATTATGATTCCGGTAGTGTAGCAATTTTTTGGCAGAAAAATAATTTTGTCCACACTTAGGCTCTATCGGGATGCCCTTGGGTTCATGATGTTCACTTTGGGAACTTGTGCATTTTCAAAAAAAAAATTTCGAAATTTTTTTTATAGTTGTTTCAAAATTATTTTGATTTCTATTATTCATGTATCCTTATGTATTTTTGTTGGGAATCTGTAGCAGTGCTATCCACTCTATCTTTGGAATGTAATTATGAAACCTTTGTGCTCTAAATGCAAGGTGAATATATTAGAGGTAATTTGAATATATTAGAGGTAATTAATTAATGGTGTGGAAACGACCTTGTACAAGCTAACGGCTTACTGTCGAATCCACAAACATCTTCATGTTATATACTGTACTCACTGAGGTTGGAAATAAATATTGTTTAAACTAAATGCAAGGAGAGGAAGTCTTCCTCGGATTTACATGCTTGTTGCCTTGCCGGTAGTCGATGCATGCCTACAGATTCTTGTCCTCCTTGTGAACATTGGGATGCCAGACGTTGGAGACGGGTGTCGCGATACATCGTTAGCGGTGAGGTTCCTATGCCGGAACTCTCATGGCAGGATAATTCGAGTTTTTCAGTTTCTTCTTCAGGGGAACAAGAACATGGTAATGATATTGTGCCACCCCTTCAAAATGTGCTGCCGTCTTCGCGCTCTGATGAGCAAACAGAACTGGCTGCTAAGGTGCTCCTTAACATTAAACAGGGAATAAGACTACTTATTCCAGCCACCATTTCGACCGGTAAAGCGGCCAACCTCATAGAGGGAGCCGTAAGACAGGGCAAATCTGTTGCTGTTGAAGGAAGTGTAGATTTGGGTAGAGTGAGCACCTCAAAAACTAAAGCTAACCCAGAGCCGACGGCAAAAGGGAGGAAGTCTGCAAGTTTCTCTTCAGGAAGCTTGGCGAGGTGTGATAGATCATGAGTGGGAGAGCCTTCTCTAACCCACCAACAAATGTTGTTTTGAGAAACTTGCCTGAGTCGGAGATGACGTCCTCACCCACCGCTTGGGGCGCTCCATCTAGACTGCATCCGTCCTCGGCTACATTCATGGCTTCATCCTCATCTTCGGAAAAGCACACACAAGCGCACGCTAGCTACTCAACTTCAGATATCCAGCCAGCTGTGCCATGACACACCCAGTCTTTGCCTGTCAAGTCGGGCCGTCTGGTAGCTAGCAATCTGACGCTTCATTCTTTGGGACATACAGAGAATATATCTACGTCTGGATCTCCGTCACGGAGGCAGCAAGCAGCGAAAAAACGGAAAACCGCTGCTCTTCAAGTCTCTGTAAAAGACTTGCTGTCGCAGATTGTGCAGCTCATCGTAGCTTTCCAGCAAGTGCAATGCAGCATTCCGCGGACTCCGGTGGTGAGCTGTCGGATGGTGCTGGGTCGGTCCGGTCATCTACACATGCAGATGCAGTTAGCCAAGATAGTTGAATCAGTCAGATGGTGAAAGGGATAAGGAAGAGGATTACCCTTCCCTTTCGGAACAACATATGGTAGAGATGAATTTCATTCATCAATACTATCCTGACATTGTTCCACCTGATCAGCAAGCTGCGACTGCTAGACAGAAACCGCTATTGTCTCTGGACAGAGATTTTGTGCGAAGGAAAGATGACGTTCTTTCCTTCCCAGAGCAATCTTGGCAAGTGTCGGAGGCCTTCGGCCATATTAACAACTCTATATTCAACCTAGCAAGTGCCAAGAAAAAGGGCGGTTTCTTATCTGCATCTTCAATCGCTATACTGTTTTCAGGACCATGCCAATTTAAAACGGTTGGAGAAGATGCCTAGAGAGTTCCTCTGAGTTTGGATGCGCAAGCTGTGGATTTGGATATGTCCTTGCCTAAATCATTCAAATTATGCTTGGAAGTGATGGAATCTTCTATTTCATCCAGTCAAGCTATTCTGGATGCAATTTCATACACAGACCTTATCACCAGGGCTATGGCACAACATCTAAATGGAAAAGAATTTGAGATGCATGTGCCTCGTTAAGAGTTCTTTCCAGGGCAGTCATGTATGCCTCTGTTGCTTTCCAAATGGTGGAAGGTTATCAAACTGGATGGAAGTCACAGAAGATCAGTGGGTGAGAAATGTCTCGGCAGGACTGAGGCTATCATTCTGAGCAAAGTCCCCACTTACAAGATGTCCGCGTTCACAAATCTCCCGGTGAATCCTTCCAAAAGAGAGTCTCTCCTTGTGGAGATACAGGCTCTCTTATCAAAGAAAGCAATAGAGGTCGTCGAGAATCAAAATTCTCTAGGTTTTTACAGTCACCTGTTCCTCGTACCAAAGCCAAACATCTCATTCCGACCGGTAATAGACTTGAGCTGGATAAACCAATTGATCATAGCTTCAAAGTTCTGCATGGAAACTATTCGGTCGGTAAGAGCGAGCATTCGAGTGGACGACTATGCAGCAAGCATAGATCTAAAGGATGCCTACTTTCATGTCCTGGTACATCCGGCATTCAGAAAGTACCTGCATTTTGCCATACAAGGAGAGGTTTATCAGTTCAGAGCAATTTGCTTCTGTCTGAACCTAGCTTCTTGGGTTTTCACTTGAATAATGAACTCGGTAATATCATATTTCTGAGCTCATTCAGCAGTGGTAACACCGGCTTACTTGGACAACATTCTTCAGAGATACGGCGACATGTTAGTTCTTCAGAATGATGTTCAGAGTCTGCTTCAGTTGTTCCGACATCTCAGGTTTCATGGTTAACGAGAAAAAGTCGGACCTAGCTCCGTCCAAGTCATTCATTCACTTGGGAATGAGCTTCGAGACTCACAACAATCTTGTTCATCTGCCGTTACCCAGAGTGAAATTAGTCAGTTGTTATGCTCACTTTTGTGGTGCACAATGGCATTGTGGTAACCAGTTCTCATCAGATCACCGAAGTTCAGCAGCGTTGAGCCCGGTTAATCATTGGATGGGTGACTGTCTGGGTGATCAATTTGGACTCCTGCTTAGTGTTCTTGGGCAAGGCACTTAACCCTGATTGTCCACATGGAGCATGATGACACCGTATATTAAGGCGTACTGCACATCGATGGTACGCATGTCTTCAACCAATCTAACCCCACCTGTGCTGCAGTGCGGAGTTACAATGTTGGGGATCTGGCAGCTGCTTGTCGTTGCTCGGTGGTTCTCTCCGTGTACTCCAGCTTCCTCCATCCATAAAACTGTCACGGTCATGATTAGCCAATAAATAAATTAATAAAAAAATTAATGCTCACTTTTGTCTAAACTCTCTCCCCATGACTGCAAGGGAGTTTATGCGTCTGATGGGGCTGTGCGGAACGGCTGCGGATCTTATTCTGATGGGCCGTCTGCGCATGTGTCCTCTCCAGATATTCTTTACTCAGAAGTGGAGTGTGAAGATGCATTCGCTCAAAACCAAGATGGTTTTAACGGACCTAGTAAAACGAAATGTTCAGATTTGGGTGGATCTCCAGTGATTGACTCGGATCTGGCCTTTACGATTATGACAGATGCGAGTCTGACAGGCTGGGGTGCGTCTCTGAGTCCCGCAGACTTGAAGTGTCAGGATCTTTGGGAACCTCAGTTCCTGCAGAAGCACATAAACATCAAGGAGATGATGTCTATATGGCTAGCACTACAATATTGGATTGTTCAAATAGCAAACGTCCATGTTCAGATTTTTGTCGGACAACTCTACGGTAGTGGCTTATCTCAGGAACCAGGGAGGCACTCATTCGATTCCGTTATGCAAATTAACGGAGAAGATTCTCCTATTCGCTTTGTGTCATCATGTTCATCTCTTTTTCTGTCATATACCGGGTCGTCTGAACATACTAGCAGACTCGCTCGCTAAAAGGTTGCCTGTTACCATCGGAGTGGACTCTCAACAAGTGAATATTCAGTCAGACCTGCTACCAGAAGGATTGCCCCATTATAGATCTTTTTGCGACACACCTGAACAATCAATTATCGACGTTTGTGTCGCCATGTCCAGATCATCAAACGTACACAGTAGGCCCTCTATTGATCTCATGGGACGGGATGATAGGATATGCATATCCTCCGACTCCATTGATTCAGCAGATTCTTTTAAAAAATAAAACAGTCTCACTGAAAAATCTTGCTAGTAGCACCTCTGTCGTTACAGAAACCCTGGATCAATCTTCTCAGGTGCCTGTTATGGGACATTCCCCAGAAGCTTCCTCCACGAAAGGCCCTTCTACGAGTAGTCGATGCAATTTCTAACTAGGAGGACCTCCTCTTCATTGAATTATGCAGCAAAGTGGAAGGTTTTCTTCTGCTGGTGTAAGGATCAGTCGATAGACGTCTATGATCAGTCCATACCTGATATTGCCAACTTTCTGGTCTACCTGTTTGACGTTCTCAAACTGCAGCCCGTCACTTTTAAAGACTATAGGTCCATGTTATCGGACACTTACGCTCATCATGATAACTTGTCAATTGGATCTAATGCTAATGCTTCATTATCCAAACTAGTTTGAAATTTCTCTATCACTAGACCTAGAACCCTCAGATTAATTCCTAAGTGGAATTTAGCTTGGGTTCTGTTGAAGCTTAAAGAAGCTCCGTTTGAGCCATTGACGTTGTAGAGTTCAAATTCTTGACCTATAAAACAGCATTTCTCTTAGCCTTTGCATCTGCTAGAAGAGTTAGTGAACTTCATGCTTTGTCTGTTGATGAATCTCACTACCGTAGTGTTGGTAATACCATTACTTTAACTACAGAAGTGGTTTTTTTGGCTAAGAATCAGGCTCCAGATAAACGTCCTGAGCCTATTACCATAAAGGCTCTGCCGTCTACGGACAACTGTAGACCTCTGCTGTGTCCAGTCAGGGTTATGCGCATTTCTGAATGCTGATCAGATTTTATAAGAAGAGGAAGAAAATGCTTCTTTCTGTCATTGATTCCTAACAGAAGAGATATTTCTGTTCATTCGATTGCTAGATGGATTCAGTTGGCAATACGGATTGCCTATGAAAGTCTATCTTCGTATCAGCGTTCTGTTAATAAGATATCAGCACATGAATTTAGAGTGCTGTCCACTTCTTGGGCTTATTCTAACAGTATAGCCATTTCTGATCTCATGCGTACTGGACACAGCCTTCTACATTTACCAAGTTTTACCTTAGAAATTTACAGTCCATCTCCGGTGACCTTAGATGTTTAGGTCCTCTGTCTGTTGCTCAGAATGTTGTCCACTAAATGATTACATCTATAGTTATTTAGGCAACCCATTCCAGCAGTGACGCTGTTCCACGACCCTCTTCATTCTGTGGTCATGTATCTCAGAACAAGAGGAAAGGGGGGGGGGGGGGGGGGATCATCTGGCTTTATAGTGAAAAGCAAGGGAAGACCTCCTCCGTTGTCAGTATTCCCGAGTCGGTGTTGGGATGGCTTTAATGTGTAGCTCGGTGTGAAGCAATTAATATGTCTCTTTTATGTATTGTTTTTAAAGTGTAGCTCACTGTGAAGCATTTGTATATGTCACTTGTCAACGGGTGTTAATATACAATCCTCAGACATTTTTAAATGAGTATAAGGAGTCTCATTCTCTGGACTGTCTTTATATATTGGTTTCCCTTCACCGAATTAGCATAATGGTTATGCTGGTATTAAATGGAGAATTATATATTATGTAATGCTCAATTACATTGTTGGTGTTATGTCTTTCTCATTTCTCGCAAAGGAGAAAGACATATATAATTCCTTTCTCTCCTATTCTCCTGTAGGAGCTATCCTTCAAGAAGTGAGTGAGTAATTGGATTTTCCTCTATGTCCTAGGCCCTCCAGCCATTTTACGATTCCGCTAGTCTGGGCCATTTGTTGTTGTATAAAAATATAAATTCAAAGTCATTTGTATATTTTTTATGCTTACCAATGGCCCAGATGGGGATGCCCCTCCCATGAGTGGGCACTCATACCTCATCACTATTGACAACATTTAGCAGGCAATTTCTAGAAAGAATGATGGTTGGCGCCAATTGAGGTGTCTTCCTGGATACTGCACATGCACAGTTTGCAAAAGTATGGAGGACCAGATAGGACATGATTTTTTCGGTTTTGCATGCAAATTTTGCGGAGGGTGGGGGGCAAAATTTGTGTTTGGCCGTGGATTAAATTTAGAGTTAGCACCAGCTAGTCTAGGCCATTGGTAAGTATAACAAATATACAAATTACTTTGAATTTATAATTTTCCAGTGTTCTAGTGATAGACTGGATTACGGAGCTCTTTCAAACAGGACATAATAGATTAAATGCTAATATTGGATGAAAATATTGGATGAATTGATGTCAAAAAGGTCTAGAAACATAGTTAATTCAGCTGTTATCAGAGTAATTTTTCAAAAGATCCAAAAGATTTTCATTCAGTTAACACGAGTTTACTCCATGACCTATATGCAATTAACAGATCAAATTTTGTACTGAAGATGGTAAATTATTTAGTGTTTGGAAGTTGTATGCAATTAAAATGGTTACTGAATTAAGAAATACCCAATTAAGTGTTCCACACTTTGTACATAAGCAGGGTAAAAATTTAAAAATCAGTATATGTAGTTTGGGTCATGGACTCTTATCTTATTGATCAAAATGTAGAGATATTAAATTATATGAAGGAGCCAAGGAGCACCACCATAAAATTCCATTCATTTACGTGGAAGTTCTGTGTATTAAGGTGTGTCCCTATCATTTTAAGCAGTGTCGACCATTGTTGACCATTGATCAAGTCATTGTGCTTGAATTGAATGAAAAGCTTGTAAATGAAAATGTCTAAAAATTCTAAAGAATATAACTATATGTAGGTGCATTTCATTCTTTCCAACCTTCCTTAATAGAACAAATTCTCTTGTTCATCAGGTTTGATCCATTGAGAAAAGTACAATATTTTGCAGTTCCTCAAAGAACAGGCTTTGGAGAGACTAAAAAGGTAAAAAAATTCCCCAAAATTGTAGCCAAATTGTGTCACCAGGTTCCATGTAAGCTAGCACACAGAACTGGGGCTCTGAACTAAAAATACTACTTGGAGTTTACTCAATTCCTCTATTATCTTTTTGGCTAAAATCGTACCATGTCTAGTCATTTGTTCATTTTGTAAAGTCATTTTATGCAGACGAGAAATTTTTAGCTGTGGCAAGCACCTCAATATGAGGCAAGGTTGGTCAGTCAGTTGGTCTGTCGGACCATGACCAGCAAGTTTTTAAACTCAATAACTTATGAAATACTTGGTGGAATGACATCATATGTTATGATATGCAAGAGTATCTGATTGATGTCTAGCCCCATGTTCAATGCAGATGTTATTTAGAGTATTTTTTTTAGAGTTATTGCCTTTTATGAACTTGGAATATGTTTCATTTTCACCATCTGTCGCAGCTTATGTGTGAACTCACAATTTGTTTTTGCTCCTGACTGAATATGAAGAACATGCCCAGAATATGAAGCCTTTTAAGTGTTGTTCTAAAACTTTCAAATATGGACTTCTAGCAGGGGAGTACTTAAATAGAAAAAAACAGAATTTTTTTTTTATTTTGTAACAAAACATAGTATGATTTTACACCCATATTTATGCTTTTTAAGCTCAGTACACGGCTAAACCCAAAATATGAACGATTTCTGTGTGGAGAGATGTGACTTAATTAAGCACTGGTTAATACAAATATAAATTTTCTAAATAAAGGCACATCTCTGGTTGATTTTTTCCATTAAAGGCTCAGATGAAGTTTTCATGTTGTTTAACCTTCTGCATGGTGGTGTCGAAAATTAATATGTCAAGCCACAAAATTTCCCAAAATGCAACTAAGAATTTAACCAATTCCTCTTATGTGACACAGCTCATTGAGCTCTGTCGAACAAGATTGAATTAGTTAAATTCGTCATAGCATTACTGGAAAAGTTTGATGTTTAACATTTTGGTATTTTAACATCAGTGTGCAGAGAGTTCAATATCATTGTGTGAGCTACAAATATCTTACCACTCCAAGGAATAGTATACTGTTTAGAATTTTTAACTAGTTGAAAGCAAGAAACCCTTTATTAGGTTCCCATGGAAGGTACCAGATTTAAAAGGGTTTATATTCACCTTAATAGGGTTCATACTCTACTCCTGGAAACTGGAAAATGAACAAACCTGTTTCCAGTTCTTTGAAATGTCTGAAAGAATGACATTTTTTGCTCTGATACTGTGAAGTCCAGGAAGCCCAGGCAGTATTTCTCTAGCATCACATGCATGTTGTGTGCCCTTCGAGAGATACTGTTTCCATTCTCTTCAGATGAATGCGGTTAACTAAATGAATATGTAAATTGTTTTTTAAATGACATAAACATTCAAAAACTGAATGGTAATGCCATAAAATAAATTTATCACTGTCAAATTTGGACTAATCAGCATTGATTGAAATGTACAGTTTGCAATTATAAGGTAATGTTGTATTGTGTGTGTGTTGAATAAAACCTTTATAAAAACAACTGAAAAGTATTGGAATTTTTCTTCATATAGTGCTGGAAAATTACTACAGTTTCACTCAGAAAAATATGAATGCTTATACTAACTTTGTGTCTATTGCTGACTTGATGAAAACAGTCTGTTGAAGAAGTCATTTTTCCTTCTCTTCCAACATAGGAATCAATAAGAGCAATCCAGAGACCTGTATTCACTTGGTTCCTTACGTGTTGCCCAGAACTATTTGTGCTTTGCTTATCTCATGCATTATGATGTCTTACTTTTATGCTTCCCAAAAAATGATAACTCTAGTTTGCTTTGATGTACGACCTAATAATTTTGCAACATTACTATATACCATGAAATGCAGGTCACATTCAATTGTTATTGTCATGGCACTTACCACTCCAGAGTTATGCCCCTTTAAAAGTTGCAAAATGGTAAAATTAATGGTTTCTAGATGATAACTCCGGTTCACTTTGATGTACAACCGTATAATTTGCAACATTATTACCTATGAAATGTATCAAGTTTGATTTTCACCATTATGGTGTTTATCGTTCCAGAGTTATGTGCCTTGAAATGTGGCAAAATGGTAAAGTGATACAACATTTCCCATGGTATCTTATTAAATGCCTAGGGCATGTATAATCAAACCTGCTTATACATTCACCCTATGTAAGCAGTGATCTGCTTTCAAAGGACAGTTTAGTCTCAATCCCAATGAGCTTTTAATTCAGGTTTACTGCATACTGTTACCCTTGTCCTTCCGCACATTTTTGTATTTTTTTTATGGCTTAAACCATTTCACAGTTCTGCATTTGAAAAAAATCAATATGTTGTTTCCATCAGTATGCTTTTCGGGGAGCATCTGTTGGCTGTGCCAACTTTTTACTTTTAACTTGTGATAAATTGGTGTGTATAAGCAAGCCTAGTCATGAATTTATGTGAATATATTAAAGGATGTTTGACAATGTATTTTAAAGAATGGTACAAATTCTGAACTCATTTTTATGGTTACTAAGGATGCCTCTTATGAATTATTTCTCCTGGTTGTGATAGAAAGTTAGACTTTCTACTGTGGTTTGCACTTGTAATAAAGGATACCTCTCATGCATTATCATTTGTTGGTACTGGTTTGAATGATGTAGTGAATGAGATTCATTGTACTATCTACAGCAGGAGAGTAGACTTGTGTATTGAGGACAGAATAATGTGCTTGTATATTTATGATCTACATATATATATATGTTGTTACTTTAGTCACATCTACATATACACTTTGCAGTACAGCTTCAATCTCTTTTTTTATTCACTCAAACCAATGTTCATAATATATTGTAGCATTATAATTCACCAAAGGAGGTATTGGTATCGTTTTTCTGACTTTCAGTTTGGTGTAGGGCAAACTTGTAGTTACTAAACACTTTGGGATTTATATGAATAGTTTCATATTTTCTTACTTTGAATAAAGATTTTTGAATAAATGAAAACAAATTAATCCCACTATCATCTTGTATGCTGTTTTGTATTTCAGCTGATGTAGGAAACCTGGAAATTGAGCTGTGCTTGTTACTCCGCTGATAGAGGAGTATATGGGAATCACCCCCTGTCATGCATGTCACGTCATGTCACATCATGTTGCAGGCTAAATTTAATCAAAGTTGGAACATATGTTCCTTATGGACCAACAACTGAATTTTTCTCAAATTGAGCTGCCCTGCCCCTTTAAGGGTCACAAAGGGGAGATAACTCAAAAACTAAAAAAAATCTTATTCTTCATAACCTCTTACAAAAAATGTTGAATTTTCCCTCATATACATTCAAGTTTGTCCAAGCCAAATTGCTCTGTCCATAATTGGTCTCATTTGGGAGCCCTAAATTTGAGATCGAGTTCCAAAATGCAAAAGTTGTTTTCTTTTTCTGAACCTCTGTGTAGAAAGTTCCTTTTTGTGACAAGCAGCATCTGTCACTCGTATATATATTACAGTTTGTTCAAGCGATTTTTCTGCAGGCATATTTGGGCTTGTTTTGGATTCCAAAAGTTGCCTTTGGGCTCTAAAATACCAATGGTGTAATTTTTGGTAATTAATATTTCTTAGCTCACCTGAAAGTCAGGGTGAGCTATCGTGATTACTCACTGTCTGTTATCCAGCCTCTATCATACTGTTGCTCGTCACCTGTGAACATGGCGTTTGCGACTTCTCTAAAATTGCTGAATGGATTTCAGTTACATTTGAGGTGATTGTTCTGACATCACATTTTCTTTTGGTTTAAATCAACTTGCCCTGCCCATCTTCTTCAGATCTATTCATCAGAATCTTTTGATGATTGGTATAGAGCATCTTGGGGTGGGGGGGGGGGGGGGGGTTGTAAATTCCTTTAACATAGTGCAAAATGAGGTTTATTATTTAAAAATCTTCTTCAGGTTTACCAGTCAAAATTGATATTTGATATGCAGCATCCTTGGGCACTTCAGATTCAAGTTTGTTCAAATCAAGTTCCTGGTTTCACATTTCTTATCAACCTACTCACAATTGTTTACTACAGGCTTGCACTACAGTGGAAGTCCCTAACTCGGATAAAATACTCTCTATTTTTGTCTTTCCCAAGCAAGTTGGGAAAGAAAAGTGGTGCAAAAGCACCAATAAAAAAACTGGGTCGAGTGCAACCGGCGCAGACCCAGTACGGGACGCTCTCTCCCAAGTACAACTCCACGACTTCCGTTGCCAGTGCGCATATACCGTCTCTAAAGACTCATTCTTTTTAAAATCCGCTTCGTGTCGAGATGTTTTTGCACGCTTATCAGTGTTCCACCAGCTCGATGTTTGATGATTCCTGATTCATTATACCACAGTGTATCCTTTGTATTCTCAGGAACAGTGTTTTATATTCTCTTTTTTCTATTATATGTCCATAATGTATATTTATTTGCTCTCTCTCGGGTCGCGCGCGATTTTCGCGGGCCACGCGGTTCGGACTTAGATTTTCACAATTATTGTTCATGCTTTTTTTGCAAATTTTTCTAATTGTGTTAGAGTTAGGTGTCAGCGGGGTACCACTCCTACAGTGTTTCTTCTTTCTGTTGAGAGTAGTCTTCCTGATGGGTGGTTCCCGGTCGACCGTCTGGGGTCTTTGTTTCTGTCACCTTTCTCTCTTTGGGGGTGTTCTGTTTTCTGATCTCACCTTCTCTGCTCCTCTCACCTCTTTCATGCCTAGGACAATTCCTTGTGGGCAGTGTCTGCTGCCTAAGCATGTGGACGATGTACATTCGTCGTGTTCCTCCTGTAATGGGTGTTCGGCCGAGCGGCCGTGTGGTGTCTGTGGAACATGGTCTTCCACCTTTTGGGCATCAGTAAATCGTGTCGTTCGTTCTCGTGGCCGTGCCTCCCGCTCCCGCGGGAAAGGAGAACGTGGTCGTTCGGGGCCTCCCAAGCCGACTTTGTCTGGTGAGAGTTATTCCTCCTCCGTGGGGGATGTGCAGTCTTTTCCTGTGGTGGATACTGCGGGAGCCGTTGAGTGTTCTGGTGTAGAGATGCCTGGTTCCGGGACTACGGTCCCCCTCCAGTCGACATCTGAGGCTGTCACTAGGGTTGTGACTCCTCCTTCGGAGCCGAGCCGGTGTGCTCTCTCCACTTTTTCACCAGCCTCAACGACTCTCGACGTATCTACTACTGCTGCTGGTCCGTCTGCTTCGTTGTCTGTTTCAGCCGGCCTCGGCTTTTCGCTGCAGGGGACTGCAGAACTGTCCGATACTGTAGACGTGGGATATCGGCCCCAGCCTTCCCTGACTTCAACTCGGCGAAGTCGGAAGGGGCTGCCGGCCGAGCCCATCGCTGTGGTCTCATCGCCGTCGAGTACCACAGTTGTGTCTTTGGATTCAGATGTTCGTAGTGGAAACACTATGAACTCCGTGGCGTTTCCGTCCACTCACTCTGGTCACACGACCAGTTTTGGGGGACCAAAGCCTTTTGTGCAGCCTGGACCTTCTGCCCCGCAGAGGTCCGCGGTGACTCTCATGAGTTCTCGCAATATTGATCCTCGGGGTGCATCGTACCCCTATACACGTCTGCCTTCAGATGTTTCGGCTGCCGCCCGTCGTCCCGCGTCGGGTGTTTTGGAGGATCGTGACCCTTCGCTGGTTAAGAGGGTCAGAGGTGAAGCCACTTTGCCGGTTCGCTCCCCTGTCGAACCGGTCGGTACAGGCAGTGAGCTTAGGGAGGCCCTCTCCTTACTCACTCAGGTTCTCTCAAAGAGCCTTCCTGTTGCTTCCAGCTAGGCTATGGGTGGTTTCCAGGCGCCTCCTATGGCGCCGCCTCCCGGGATTGGAAACAGGCCGGTTTCCGATTCCTCTGGTGTCCCGACACCATGGGAGGCGTCAGCTGGTTTGCCCACGATGGGCTATGTGTCTTCCGACTCTGGGGAGGAGTCCGACATGCTTGAGGTCGAGGGCCAGCAGTCTTCGGACTTGGGGGCGGCTCTTGACTTTGTGTTTGGGTTTCTGCCTGAGCTCAAACCTGCTAACCAGCCGACAGTGTCAGCCTGGCCGTGATCATCGGTCGCGCGCCAACAGCCTATGGAGCAATCTGCTTCTGGGCGCCTTCGACCATGCCAGTCGGTACAGGTGGTTGAGGCTTTTTCAGCATTGGATGCCAAGCTGAATTCCAAGGCTTTGAAGACTTCGTTCTTCACCAGGGTTGACACCTTTTTGCCTTCTGTGCGTTATCGTTCCTACGATTCCGCCAATCCGTCAGTCTGCCAGACTTTGACGGTTCTGGATCAGGACTCCACTTCCCTCGGGCTTTCCAAGCCCAAGTCTGCCGTCATTCCAATGACGACTCTGGAGTCCACGTTGGGCTTATCTAGAGAGATGCTTGGCATGCTTTCTCTCTCAGATCACGTCGTCTCAGCTTTGGCTGCTTATCTGCCTACAGATAAGTTTGACGAGGTACAAGCTCCTTTGCGTGTGCTGTCCAAGGCGCTTATGCACCTTACTCACACGCATGCCTGTAACACGGCCAATTTGGAATTAGTTCGAAGGGACGCTGTGCTGGACACAGGACGATCCCTTCCCGAGGAGCAGCGTGCTACTCTTCGATCTGCTTCTTTGGCAGGTCCGCAACTTTTCCATGGTTCCATGTCGACGGTCCGGGATGACGTCCTACGTCATTCCAAAGATCAGCTGCTGTTTCGTCAGCTTGATCAGCCTTCTCGGGGAGGCAAGGGCCGTTCCAAGCCTAACATGTACCCTTCTGCTTCCTCTGTGAAGCAAAAGGCTGGTCCTTCTGCCGCCGCCTCTACTTCTTACTCACGGGGTAAAGGTAGGGGTCGGCAGAATCAAGGGAAGTCTCAGGATTCTTCATTTAGCAGAGGAGGTGGTTTCTCCTCTCGCGGGCCTCGTCGGGGCTCGAAATGAAGGTCCTCACCTCAACTCGTCCCAGGTTGGAGGAAGGATAGCAGAGTTCGCAGACCATTGGACCACCATCACATCCGATCCATGGGTGTTAGATGTTGTTCGGTCCGGGCTGCGCATATCCTTCCAACGGCACCCCACTCTGTCAAGGGTGCCTCTTCCAACCACAGTTCCTTCAGACGTTTTACGTCGGGAACTTTTGTCCACGGAGATTGCCAATCTCCTGGCAAAGGGGGCGATCGAGGTCGTCAAGAACGTTCAGTCAGTGGGTTTCTATTCCCGCCTGTTCTTGGTGCCGAAGAAGGACGGCCGATTCCTACCGGTTATCGATCTGAGCATCCTGAACCAGTCTATCATTGCTCCCAAGTTCAGCATGGAGACTTTCAGGTCGGTCCGCCAATCAATTCACCAGGGAGATTTCGCAGCCAGCATCGACCTGCGAGACGCTTACTTCCACGTTCCGATGCATCGGGCGTCACGGAAGTATCTCAGGTTCGCTTTTCTGGGGCGAGTTTACCAGTTCAAGGCCATGCCTTTCGGCCTCAACCTGGCTCCTTGGGCGTTCACCAGACTGATGTCGCATGTGATAGCGTTCCATCGCACACAGTCCAGGGTGACTACTTCGGCATATCTGGACGATATCCTCCAGAGGCATTCCAATGCTGCCTTACTGGAATCGGATGTCGCCACTCTGTTGAGCTTGCTCACGTCGCTAGGATTCAGAGTCAACGAGGAGAAGTCGGACCTGGTCCCTTCTCAGTCGTTTTGTCATCTGGGGATGTCTTTCCAAACCAAATTCAATTTGGTGGCTGTTCCCCAGGCCAAGGCTGTGATTCTCTCAGCTTTTGCTCTGACTCTGTCCCAGTCCAGGTCCGCGACCGCTCGGAGTTTTCTCCGGCTGATCGGTCTCTGCGGTTCGGTGACGGATCTCATTCCTCTAGGTCGGCTGCGTGTCAGACCTCTCCAACACTTTCTGCTCAGTCGTTGGAGACCGAATGTAGATTCTCTGGATCAGGTGCTTCCGTTTCCGGACTCTCTGTATCCTCACCTTCTTCCCTGGACAGATGTTCAGTGGATTACGCAGGGTGTTCCGCTGGACTTACCCACGTCCGATCGCGTTCTGACGGCAGATGCCAGCGATCTCGGATGGGGTGCGACGTTGGATCCTCTCGGTCTTTCCCTACACGGGATGTGGGACCAGGATCAAGCAGCTCTACACATCAACCAGAAGGAGCTTCTTGCTCTTCTTCTGAGTTTCAGGCAGTGGATCCCTCACCTGTCGAATCGCCAGGTCCTTCTACTATCCGACAATTTGACAGTGGTTGCTTACATTCGGAACCAGGGCGGCACGCACTCGCTTCCGATGTACGAGTTAGCTCGGGATCTTTTACTGCTCGCTCAGGAGGTTCACGCCGGAGTGGTTGTTCGTCACATTCCCGGTCGTCTGAACGTCCTAGCCAACTCCCTGTCCCGACAGGGCAGGGTTATTTCCACCGAGTGGATGCTTCACAGGGCAGTGTTCCAGTCGCTTTGCGATCTCTGGGGACGTCCCCACATCGATCTCTTTTCGACTCGTTGGAACCATCAGGTGGACACTTTCGTGTCCCCGTGTCCAGATCCTCTGGCTTTTGCCGTGGACGCTCTGTCACTCGATTGGAACGGTCTAGTCGGCTACGCCTTCCCGCCGGTTCCGATTCTTCCTCAGGTTCTCGCCAAAATTCGAACCTGCAGTTGTCGAATCATTCTGATCGCTCCCCTGTCGCCTCAGCGGGTGTGGATGAATCAGCTCCGCTCGCTGATGGCGGCGGTTCCGGCACGTCTCCCGCTACGTCGCGACCTTCTTTGTCAAGGTCGCCCAAGGAGGTTTCACGTCGACCCGACTTCATTGTGCCTTCACGCATATCTTTTGTCAGGTCCTGTCTCCTCCGTAGAGGTTTTTCGAGACGAGCAGTGGAGTGCATTTCTTCTTCAAGGAGGCACTCCACTGGTTTAGCTTATGCAGCTAAATGGAAGGTCTTCTGTCGATGGTGTGCTGATCACTCTGTTGATTATGCCAATCCTTCGATTTCACAGATTGCGGAGTTTCTGGTATATCTGTTTGATTCTCGGGGTCTCCAGCCTGTTACCATCAAAGGTTACAGGTCTATGCTTTCAGAGACTTTTTCTTATGTGGGGAAGCGTCATATCGGCACTAATCCTTACCTCTCCAAGCTTGTTCGGCACTTTTCTTTGAAAAGGCCTCGGACTTTGCAGCTTACTCCACGATGGAATCTTTCGTGGGTGCTGCTTTGCTTGGGGGGGGGGGGGGGGGCGCCGTTCGAACCTTTATCCCAGGTGGATATGCAATTTCTCACATACAAGACAGCTTTTCTGATGGCATTTGCTTCGGCCAGACGGGTTAGTGAGCTTCACGCCCTCTCGGTTGACCCGGCCTTTTTTAGGAGTTCTCCCAACAGTGTTACTTCTACCACTGATTGCTCCTTTTTGGCTAAGAATCAGTTACCAGATACTACTCCTCCTCCTATCTGTATCAGGGCTCTTCCCTCTGTTGAGGGTACTCGCCCTTTGCTCTGTTCGGTCCGTGCTATTCGCATATATCTTGATCGGACACGCTTCATACGGAAGGGCAGAAAACGTTTTTTTCTGTCTCTCATTCCGGGTCGACAGAAGATCTCTCCTCAATCCATTTCTCAATGGATTTGTCTTGCTATTCGTACGGCTTATAGTCGTTTAGCAGCTGGCGATTGTATTACCAATCGTATTTCTGCCCACGAGGTGCGGGCACTGTCTACCTCTTGGGCTTATTCTAACTCCGTCAAGTTGTCGGATGTTATGCAGGCAGCCTACTGGAGAAATGCTTCTACTTTCTCCACCTTTTATTTACGCCAGTTGCAGGAGCAGTCGGAGGACCTTTTTGCCTTGGGTCCTCTTTCTTCTGCTCAGGCTGTTGTCTGCCATAGCCATTAGGCTTCTTGAAGGTCAGTTCCAGCCTTGTGCTGTTACTGCCCTTTTTTCTGTCTGTGTGTCACACAGGCTCATATGTCTCTTTTCATTGTCCTTTACCAATGATTGCGACATTATGGTTGATAAGCCTCGGGACCTCTTCCTTCTGCTTCATGGTTCCAGTGCACTAGGGTTATGTGGGGGTTGGTTATGCGATTCCCTCCAGCCTTTTGTCTATTCAGCCTGTAGTAAACAATTGTGAGTAGGTTGATAAGAAATCTAAATTTTATAGTAAATTTCCTTTCTTATTATACCTACCACAATTGTTTACATGGAGGCCCTCCTGTCTTCTTTACGGGTAAAGAATCTTTCCTCCCCGCTGATCACATAACTCTAACTTCAAAAAGAATGAGTCTTTAGAGATGGTATATGCGCACTGGCAACGGAAGTCGTGGAGTTGTACTTGGGAGAGAGCGTCCCGTACTGGGTCTGCGCCGGTTGCACTCGACCCAGTTTTGGCTTATTTTTATTGGTGCTTTTGCACCACTTTTCTTTCCCAACTTGCTTGGGAAAGACAAAAATAGAGAGTATTTTATCCGAGTTAGGGACTTCCACTGTAGTGCAAGCCTGTAGTAAACAATTGTGGTAGGTATAATAAGAAAGGAAATTTACTATAAAATTTAGTTTTCCGCTCCTGAGCCCAGATTTTAACTTGCAATATGAGGAAATTTATTAAAAAATCTTCTCCAGATCTACCAGTCAAAATCTCTTGATTTTTGGTATACTACATTTTTGAGGGGTCAGATTGAAGTTTGTTCACATCAAGTCTCTGGAGTCATCTTTTGGCCAAAATTTAAATCAGTGTAATATGAGGAATATTCTTTAAAAATCTTTTTCTTCAGATCCATCAGTCAGAATATTTTGATATTGAGTATGTAGCATCCCAAGTAGGGCGAGATTCAAGTTGGTTCAAATCAAGTTCCTGGGTTCATATTTTGGCCCCCTGTGGGAATCCGAATTTCAACTCAGTCCAATATGACAAATTTAAAAAAAAAAATCTTCAGACTCATCTGTCAGAATCTTTTGATGATTGGTATAGAGCATACTTGGGGAGGGAGGTGGTGGGGGGGGGGGGGGGGGGGGTGGTGGTGGTTAGTGGTGGGCAGATTCAAGTTGTTCACATCAAGTCCTTGGGCTCCCTACAGGAATTCTAACTTTTACATTGTGCAATATGAGGAATATGGAATATTATTTAAAAAATCTCCGTCTCCAGATCTACCAGTCAGAATCTTTTTATATTTGATATGCAGCATCCTTAGGAGGTTCAGATTCAAGTTTGTTTAAATCAAGTCCCTGATTTCATATTTGGGCTCCCTATGAGAGCCCGGATTTTAACTTGGTGCAATATGAGCAAATTTATTAGCTCTCCTGACTGAAAGTCAGGGGGATCTTAATTGATCACTTTCTGTCCATCATCTGTCCATAGTCCATCCATCATCCGTTGTCTGTCCGTCATGAACTATACATTATTCACTTCTCCTCCAAAGCCATTGGGCCAAATTGAATCAAATTTGATATGCGTGTTCCTTATCATATGTCAATTCAAGTTTGTTGAAATAAAAATGTCATGCACAGAGGGGGCACCCAAAGGGACATAATTTTGTTTGTATCCCACAAAATGTTTTTTAAAAATCAAAAAATCTTTTCCAGAATAACTAATCAGAATCTTTGAATATTTGGCAAACAACATCCTTAGAAGGGGGCGGTGTCGGATTCAGGTTTGTTCGATATATGTCTCTGGGTTCATATTGAAAACCAAATTTTAACTTTGTGCAAAATGAGGAAATGTATTTAAAAATCTTCTTCTTAAGATCTAACAGTCAAATTCTCTTGATATATTTGGTATACTGCATCTTTTATGGGAGGTGGGGGGAGGGGGGTGGCAGCAGAGTCAGCTTGGAGTTTGTTCAAATCAAGCCCGAGCCCGAATTTTAACTATGTGATATGAGAAGGAAAGGCTTTAAAATCTTCTTCTGTTCCACCAGTTAGAATCTTTTGATGATTGGTACAGAGCATCCTTTGGAGGGTTAGATTAAAACTTGTTCACATCAAGTACCTGGTGTCATCTTTGGGCTTTCTTATCAACCTACCTTACAATTGTTTATAACAGGCTTGCACTACAGTGAAAGTCCCTATTTTCTTCTTTCCCAAGCCATCTGGGAAAGAAAAATGGTGCAAATGCACCAAGGAAAAAATAAGCCAAAACCGGGTCGAGTGCGACCGGCGCACACCCAGTAGGGGACACTCTTCTTATACTAATCCACGGCTTCTGGAACCAGTGCGCAGATGTATAACCAACGTGTCATTCTATTTTTTTTTCCACCATCTTACAGGATGCAGATCGTTTCGCTCTTCGGCAGTGATACCTTTTGACTCTATGTTAACGATGTTTCCTGTTCTGAATTGTGGATTCAGAGCTGTTTCTTCACTATCCAGATATACAGGGCTGTGTTTTTATATATTCTCTTGAATATTCACTGTATTTTTCGTGATAAATCTCTCTACCAATTTCAAGTGCTATTTTCGCATGAGTTAGGTGTCAGCTGGGGGCAGTTGTGACAGCTTTTCTCCCCTCTGTTGAGGGTAGAATTTTTGCCTGTTGGGGTACTTTTCTGTTCCCGTCGGGCCTTTTTCCTGCCACCATACTCTGGTAGCTGGGGGTGTCCTCCTGCTTTATTTTTTCTTTGGGTTCACCTTCCCATCTACTTGGCTGTCACCAGATATGCCTAGGGCGATACCTTGCGGGGCATTTTTGTTGTCTTTGCATGTTAAAGTTTTCCATTAGTCATGCTCCACTTTATTTGGGTGTTCTATTGAAAGACCCTGTGGGCTGGATGGTCTTCCGCCTTTGTCAACATCTACTGATGTATCCGCTCCTGCTGCTATTCCATCTGTGACGTCATCAGTCTCTGTTTCAGCCGGCCTCGGCTTATCCCTGCAGGGATTTCTGCTTCTTGGATGTGGGATATCGGCCTCAACCTTCCCTAGCTTCAACTTGGCGAAGTCAGAAGTGGTTGCCGGCCGATCCCTCTCCTGTGGTGTCCCAGTTTTCGAGCCCAGCAGGTTTTGACTTGGATTCAGATGTCCATGGTGGGGTCACCATGACTCTGTTGTGCTTCCGTCCATGCATTCTGCTCCTTCGGCCAGTTTTGCGGGGGCGGCGCATTTTTGTGCAGCCTGGACCTTCTGTCCCTCAGAGGTCCACAGCGACTCTCCTGAGTTCCCACACTTCTGATCCTTGGGGTATTTTATACCCATATAAGCATCTGTATTCAGATGTTTCGGCTGCCACCAGTCGCCCTGCATCGGGTTTTCTGGAGGATCGTGACCCTTCGCTGGTTTAGAGGGTCAGATGCAAAGCCACTTTGCTGGGCCGTTCCCACTTCGAACCGGCAGATATGGGCTGTGAGCTTAGTGAGGCCCCTCCTTGTTCACACAGTTTCTTTCCAAGAGCCTTCCTGTTGCCCCCAGTGAGGCTTCTTGTGGCTTCCAGGCGAAGCCGCCTCCCCAGATTGGAGGCAGGGTGCTGCTTTCTGATCCCTCTGGTGTTCCTACACCATGGGAGGCATCGGCTGGTATACCCAACATGGGCTATGTGTCTTCCGACTCAGGCGATAAATCAGACAAACCTAACGTTGAGAGCCATTAGTCTTCTGACTTGGGGGGGGGGGGGGGGGGGAGGGGCTCTTGACTTTGTTTGAGTTCCTTCAAACCATCAGATCAGGCCACAGGTTCGCGTGCCTACAGCCTGTGGAGCAACCTGCTTCTGGGCGCCTTCCACCCTACCAGTCGGCACAAGTGGTCGAAGCTTTTGCAGCATTGGACTCAAAGCTGAGTTCCAAGGCTATGAAGACTTTGTTCTTCACTAGACTGATACCTTTTTGTTCTCTGTGCATTATTGTTTCTACGATTCCGCCAATTTTTCGGTCTGCAAGACTTTGATGGTCTTGGATCAGGACTCCAAGCTCCAGTTGGCCGTTATTCCTATGACAACTTTGGAGTCCATGTTGGGCTTATTCAGAGAGATACTCGGCATGCTTTCTCTCTCAGATCACGTCATCTCTGCATTGGCTGCTTATCTGCCTCCAGATAAGTTTGACGACATACAGGCTGCTTTGTGTGTGATCTCAAAGACACTCATGCATCTTACTCACATGCATGCCTGTAACACAGCTATTTTGGAATTAGTTTGCCGGGATGCTGTGTTGGTCACAAGTCTTTCCCTTCCTGAAGGGTAGGGTGCTGCTCTTCGATCCGCTTCTTTGGTGGGTCAGCAACTATTCCATGATTCCATGGCGATGGACTGGAATGACGTCCTGCGTCATTCCAAAGATCAGCTGCTGCTTCACCATCTTGATCCACCTTCTGTTGGAGGCCAGGGCCGTTTCAAGCCTAACAAACTCCCTTCTGCTTCCTCTATAAAGCCAAGGGCTGATCCTCCTGCTTCCGCTTCCTCCTCTTACTCACGTGGTAAGGGTAAGTGTCGGCAGTCCATAGGGAGGTCTCAGGATCCTTCATCTAGGAGAGGAGGTGGTTTCTCCTCTCACAGGCCTCGCCGGGGCTCAAAAGGAAGGTCCTCACCTCGATTCGTCTCAGGTTGGAGGAGGGATATCCGAGTTTGCAGACCGTTGGGCCACGATCACATCTGATCCTTGGGTGTTAGATGTTCGGCCCAGTCAGCATATATCTTTTCGGAGGCACCTCACTCTGTTGAGAGTGCCTCTTCTAACCCAAGTTCTTTTCGAAGTTTCACATCGGGAAGTTTTTATCACGAAGATAGACAACCTCCTGTCAAAAGGGGTGTTCAAGGTCGTCGAGAACATTCATTCCATGGGATTTTATTCCCTCCTATTCTTGGTTCCGAAGAAGGACGGCTGACCTCGACCGATTATTGATCTGAGTATCCTGAACCATTGCACTTAAGTTCAGCATGAAGACTTTTAGGTTGGTTTGCTGCCCCATTCACCAGGGAGATTTCGCTTCCAGCATCAATCTGCGAGATGCTTATATTTTTATACTGTACCAATGACCCAGACTTAGCTGGTGCTAACTCCTTAAAATCTAGGGCCAAACACAAATTTTGCCCCCAGTCCCCCAAATTTGCATCAAAATCCGAAATTTCACTGTCCTATGTGGTCCTCCATACCTTTTATCCATTGCGCATGCGCAGTGTCAAGGAGGTCTCAAAATTGGCGCCAATTGTCATTCTTTGTTTGGCCCAAAGTTCAGTAACACCTCTCTGATATTTGTGCTTGTAAATCTCAGTTTAAATGATGCCAGACACATAATTATGAAAGAAATGGTGGATCTAAGGAGGAAATAGAAGGATGAGAGGATGAAACAGTGGCAGGATGTGATCAGGGCTGTAACTTATAATTTTTTTCTGAAATTATTTCGTGTTCCCTAATTTCGGGGCATGGCCCTGATACAAACGTAGATTTGAGTTTATCAGAAAGGGACGTAAACGTTTCTTTCTGTCTCTGCTGCCTAATAGAAGGGACATTACAGTCCATTCTATTGCAAGGTGGATTCAATTAACTATCCGTACTGCTTATGAAAAATTATCTTCAACTCGGCAGTCTGTGCTTAAGATTTCGGCGCATGAAGTAAGAGCGCTGTCTGCATCTTGGACTTATGCTAATAGTGTTGCTATTACTGATTTGATGAAGGCTGCATATTGGTCTCAGCCTTCAACATTCACAAGTTTTTATCTTCGAAATATTGAGTCCATTTCTGGTGACCTGCGTTGTTTAGGTCCATTATCTGTTGCCCAGAATGTCGTCCACTAAACAGTTGCAACTATAGTTATGCAGGCTTTCTGTTTTAGCAGCGACTCTGTCCTGCTGCCCTCTTCGCTCTGGGGTATTTGACCCAGGGCAAGGGGAAGGGGGTGGGGGGGGGGGAATGGTGTTCCCTTAGGTCACCTGCTTTATAGTGAAAAGCAAGGGAATACCTCCTCTGGAGTCAGTAATTCCGAGTCGGTACCGGGATGGTTTTAAAGTGTAAAACTAATGTTTAACTCATTCATGTAATATTTTTAAAGTGTAGCTCGGTGTGAAGCAATTGTATATGTCACGTGTCATACGACCATTAATATACAATCCTTGGACACTTTTAATGAGTATAAAGAGTCTCATTCTCTGGACTTCCTTTATTTATTGGCTTTCCTTTTAAAAAATTAGTATAACGGGTTATACTGGATGTTAATAGAGATCATTGATGTTATTGTGCTCAATTACAGAATGGTATTGTGTCTTTCTTTTTTGATACAAACAAGAAAGATACATGTAAAATCTGTTCTCCTCTTCTCCTTGAGGGGATAATTCTGTTTACATGATTGAGCCTATTGGATTTTCCTTTATGTCCTTGGCCCTCCAGCCTTTTTAGCTCAACTTGACAAAGTCAAGCTGAGCTATTGCCATCACTTCTCGTCTGTCGGCGTACGTACGTCAGTACGTACGTCCACAATTTCCTTTGGCACACCTCACAGGTCGCATTTATGATCAGATTACTTTGAAACTTGGTATGCTTGTTTGGGGTGACCTCTAGATGGGAGCTATTGATTTTCTTCAATTTCCGGCAAAAAATGTTGCCACGGCCAACATTCTTAGAACTTAGTTTAGTCAGACCTCAATATTTCCCTTTGGCACACCCTACAGGGCACATTTATGATCAGATTGCTTTGAAACCTGGTATGCTTGTTTGGGGACACCTCTAGATGGGAGCTATCGATTTTTTTCAATTTCTGTCAAAAAATGTTGCCGCGGCCAACGTTCTTAGAACTTAGTTTAGTCAGAAGACTCAATATTTCCCTTTGGCACACCCTACAGGGTACATTTATGATCGGATTGCTTTGAAACCTGGCATGCTTGTTTGGGGTGACCTCTAGATGCGAGCTATCGATTTTCTTCAATTTCTGTCAAAAAATGTTGCCGCGGCCAACGTTCTTAGAACTTAGTTTAGTCAAACGACAATATTTCCCTTTGGCACACCCTACAGGGCACATTTATGATTTGCTTGCTTTGAAAGCTGGTATGCTTATTTAGAGTGACCTCTAGATGGGAGCTATCGATTTTCTTCAATTTCCAGCAAAAAATGTTGCCACGGCCAACGTTCGTAGAACTCAGTTGAGTCAGACCTCAATATTTCCCTTTGGCACACCCTACAGGGCCCATTTATGATCCGATTGCTTTGAAACCTTGTATGCTTGTTTGGGGAGATCTCTAGATGGGAGCTATCGATTTTCTTCAATTTCTGTCAAAAAATGTTGCCGCAGCCAATGTTCTTAGAACTTAGTTTAGTCAGAAGACTCAATATTTCCCTTTGGCACACCCTACAGGGTACATTTATGATCGGATTGCTTTGAAACCTTGCATGCTTGTTTGGGGAGACCTCTAGATGGGAGCTATCGATTTTCTTCAATTTCCATCAAAAAATGTTTCCACGGACAACGTTCTTAGAACTTAGTTTAGTCAGAAGACTCAATATTTCCCTTTGGCACACCCTACAGGGCACATTTATGATCGGATTGCTTTGAAACCTGGCATGCTTGTTTGGGGTGACCTCTAGATGGGAGCTATCGATTTTCTTCAATTTCCATCAAAAAATGTTGCCGCAGCCAACATTCTTAGAACTTAGTTTAGTCAGACCACAATATTTCCCTTTGGCTCACCCTACAGGGCACATTTATGATTAGATTGCTTTGAAACCTGGTACGCTTATTTACGGTGACCTCTTGATGGGAGCTATCGATTTTCTTCCATTTCTGTCAAAAAATGTTGCCACGGCCACCGTTCTTAGAATTTAGTCTAGTCAGACCACAATATTTCCCTTTTGTACACCCTACAGGGCACATTTATGATCAGATTTCTTTGAAACCTGGCATGCTTGTTTGGTGAGGCCTCTAGATGGGAGCTATCGATTTTCTTCGGTTTCTGTCAAAAAATGTTGCCACTGGCAAAAAAAATGACATTGGTACCAATGATCTTCAATTTTGCCATTTCATTTGTAACTTACCAAGTTCAAGTTTGTCAAGTTGAGCTACAGTGTCATTGACACTTTCATTTTCTATTCAGCTAAGTCTGGGTCATTGGTACAGTATAAAAATGTTAAAAAATTTATAGTAATTTATATATATTTTTATACAGTACCAATGACCCAGACATAGCTGGTGCTAACTCTTAAAATATAGGGCCAAACACAAATTTTGCCCCCCAATCCCCAAAATTTGCATCTAAAACCAAAGAAAACATGTCCTGAATGGCCCTCCACACTTCACCTCTACTGCGCATGCGCAGTGTCAAGGCCGTTCCGAAATTGGCGCCATTAATCATTCTAAGTTTGGCCCTTCATCAGTTAACATCTGACTGATCTTTGTGCTTGTAAATCTCAGTTTAAATGATGCCAGACACATAAATATTAGTGAAATGGTGATTCTGAGGAGGATAGAGAAGGAGGAGAGGAAAAATGTGTGACAGAATATTATCAGGGCTGTAACTTAAAATTTTTTAATGAAATTATGTTAAGTTACCTATTTTCGAGGCAGCAGCCATTTTGTTGTCATTCTGATTATTTAGTTACACTGATTTTTCAGTGTTTTCCTCTCTCCCTTTCCTTTAAGTCCCCCCTTGCTATTCTCCCATGCTTTTGGCATAGTTTTTGTAATTATTATTACTAAATTTTCTTGGGAGTTTTAGCTGAATAACAGAATGAATTCTGTTCTTTTCCCCATGTTTACGTCTTCACCTACGGGTGGTTAGGCGTTGTGTTCTGCATCTACCATCTGATGTTCTGCAGTTTCTTCCCTGGAAGTCTCTGTTTTGCATCAGATAGTGTATTTTTGGTAACTGATTCCGGGCCTGGGTGCCTGGAGTCTTATTTTAGTGTTTTTACATTCATTGTTTACATTTACAACAGCCCTCTGTGTGAGGGGGGATTTCTGGAAAATAATATCTTGATGTTATTTTAATCATAACTAGATACATTATTATTGTTCGTAAGTGTTGAATAAATTGTTTAAAATATTTTTAAATTTTTTGTCCACACTTAGGCTTGGGATCCATTGGGGCTCAACGTTACTTTTCAGAAACTTGGGCTGTTCTGAAAAAATATTTTTTCAAAATATTTTGATTTCAATTATTTTTTCTATATTAATGGATCATATTATTATTATGTATTTTGATTGCCAGGGGTTAGTGTGAGTACCAGGACTTGTTTTCTTTTCACATTGAAAGGATATTGATCAGTTGTAATAAGAGGAAGTCTTCCTCTGACTTTTATAATCATTCGATATGTGGTCAGTGTACTCGCATTAACTCCTGTTCTGTATCGTATGATTTCGATGACAATATGGGAAGCGTATGTCACGGTATGTTAGTGGGGAATTGGAACTCCGGTCCTTTCCCCGCAGGGTCACTCTACTTTATCAATTTCTATTTCAGACGATCAAGATTAGGGTGATGTATCTGTGATGTCTTCCAACAGTGTGCCTCCGTCGTCACAATTAATGAAGGGCTAGCGGAAAAGTGCTCATGTAAATACGCCAATTGCCTAAGAGGACCCTAGTAGGTTCGACGGCCTTTGACGTCCGCTAGCTCGCCCGGTGTAGCGTCCATTCATCGCATGGTTCGGCAGTCGGGTTCGTCCGTTGCGGTCTAGAAGGAATTTTGGGGTTATGCGAGCACTATATATCAACCAAATTCACACCCAGTGACGGCGGATCAGAGGGAGAACGGAGGAAGCCTTTTAGTCCGGTTCATAGCTCGTTCTGGTCCATCCGGACGGCGAGCGAGAGAGGCCCCTCTCTCGTACAACAACATCTGGCCCCAGATGTTGTGGTACAAAATGTTTCGCATTCGGAGCATACATCCGTCGCTCGGGACGCTCCGACATATAGTCAGTCCGGAGTAGACTGTCAATAAGGCTTCCTCATTCTCATGGTAGCGCACACGACCGCTCTTGGCTACGTGACCTCGGATATCCAGTCAGCTTCGCCAGTCAGAGAATCATCGGCGACCAGGTCACACCATCCGGTAGCCAGGGACACGAGGCCTGCAGACTCCGGACGTTCGCATAGGAAATGTGCAGGAGTCAACGTACACGGAGCTTCCGGCGGCATTGCATCGTAAGACCGCTACTGCACAGGCCTCGGGAACGGACATGCTTTCCTAAATAGCACAGTTTATCGCAGCATCCCAGCATCAACTGAATCTGTCGCATATTTTTTATCCGACGATGCTGGGTCGGGACGCTCCGCGGAAGCGGGTACGGACGTCCGAAAATTTCATCCGGTCCGACGGGATACCGAAAGGGATTTGGAGGATTTCGAGCTTTCCCTTTCGGAACAACATATGCTGTTGTGTATGTCATCTGACTTGGTCTTCTACAGCTTCTTTCGTCGGACCAGAATGCTGCAAAGCCGGATAAGAAACTGATAGCGTCGGTGGACTTAGAAATTTTTGGTTCGGTTCAGGGACATCGTCCCTCAGTTCCGACATAGTCCAATAATGTCACACAAACTTTCGAATTATTGAACGACGCTATATATATTATTTTTATATGCTTGCTATAACCAAGCATTTCTGGTTTCTTGTTCGCAAAATTACGGAGATGTCTTTCAAAAGTGTGCCTCTGTCGTCATAGTTAATGAAGAGCTAGCTGCAATAAGTGCTCATGGAATATGTCTATCGCCTAAGAGATCCCTTGTAGGATCGACGGAGTGACATTCGCTAGCTCACCCGGTGTAGCGTGCATTCATCGAATGGTTCGGCTGCCGGGTTCGTCCGTTGCTGTCTGGGAAGGAGATTTGGGTGATGCGAGCACTTTAATTTCTTTAGTACTCACCCAGTGACGGCAGATTGAGGACAGATCGGAGGAAGCCTGTTAGTCCGGTTCCTGGCTTGTCCAGGTCAGTCCGGGCTGTGAGCGAGAGATGTCCCTCTCTCGTCCAACAACATAGGGGACCGCATGTTGTGGTTCAGATATTTTACATTCGGAGCATATGTCTGTCGATCGGGACGCTCTGTTATATTGACAGTCCGAGAGACTGTCCATAATGCTTCCTCATCCTCACAGCAGGGCACACGACCGCACATTGGCTACGTGACCTCGAGTATCCGATCAGTTTCGTCATTCAGTGATTCCACGGCGAATAGGTCACGCCATCCGGTAGCCAAGGGACACGAGGCCTATACACTCCGTTCGCTCGCTTATTGGTAGTATGCACGGGGTAACGATCACGGAGCTTCCAGCGGCAATGCATTGTAGGACCGCTTCTCCTCAGGCCTCAGTGACGGACGTGCTATCCGAGTTAGCACAGTTGTTTCGCAGCATCCCAGCAATCGACAGTTTCTTGGTCGAATCAGGAATTATCCGACGGTGCTGGGTCGGTGCGGTCCACGGTTGCATCAGGTACGGACGACCGAACGCTTTATAGGGTCCGACAGGATGGCGAAAGGGATTCGAAAGATTTCGAGTTTTCCCTTTCGTAGTATCGGAAGCTGCCATTCATATCTTCTGGCATTATCTTCCAGTGATTGTTATTTCGGACTACATTGCTGCGATGTTGGATAAGAGACTCATAGCGTCATTGGACACGGAATTTTGGATCGGTTCAGGGACATTGTCCCTGACTTACCGACGCAGTCCAATAATTTCATTACAACATGTGTTTTATTTTTCGACGCTATATATGCATACAAGCCTGCTACCAAGCATGATAGTTTAGTTTCTTGTCCGCGTTGCTCATTTCTGCCGTTTTATCATTTATACGAATAGTTTATTTTGGCAGAGCAGGGCATACCGAGAGTTCATATGCGTCTAGACGGCGTGGTTAAAGACTGGAAATATTCTTTTTCGCCGTCTATGTCTTTTCCAACCTCAATGTTGGAAACGACAATGATGTCTAGTAGACTTAACTTAGACGCTTTATCATACGTAATCCACCTTACTGAGGCGTTACCATTACGTCTTCAAGAAAAGATTTACGGGATATTATTCTCAATGTGATTTCTTTTGAGGGCAGTAGTTTGTTCACGTATAACTCCGCCCTTCAGTGGCTGATTGGAGTTGGTTAGACGTGACGCAGCCCTAGCTACATCCACGTGCGTGGATAGTAAGGTTAAGAACTCTCTCAGAGTCGCTTCGTTCTCGGAGAAGCTTCTCTTCGACAGCAACTTTTCAGCAATCCATGAATTGCTCGATTTACACGTTCTCTTGTCTATCTAGTGTAGCAAGAGATTCAGACTGGGGCAAACATTCGGTGGTTGACTCAGAGAGTGCCACTGCAGTTGCCGGACCCGAGTGTTGCAGTTATGACGGTTGCCAGTCAAACAGATTGGGATATAATATTGATCCCAACGGATTCGAAGTGCCAGGGTCTTTGGGTTCCGCAGTCTCTAAGCAACCAATTATCTTCCGCGGAATAATGTTTTTTAGGCTTGCTTTATGTCATTGCATGAACATTATTCAGAAACGTATGTCAAAATCCTGTCCGTTAATTCGACAGTAGTGGCGTATCTCCGGAACCAGGGAGGCACTCATTCGTTTCCGTTATTCAATTTAATGGAAAGAATCCGTCTGTTGGTTATAGTACACCAAGTTCTGTTTCGGTCCGTCATATTCCGGGTCGTCTGATTGTTTTACCGGACTCCCGTTCACTTAGGGGTCGCTTGTTGCCGTCAGAATGGACTCTCAACAAACAAGTATTCAATCAGATTTGCTATCTATGGGAGCGCCCAATGATGATTTATTTACGACACAGCTTGCTATCAATTGCAGACGTATGTGTTGGCTTGTCCGGATCTCTGAGCTAATGTTGTTAACGCTCTATTGATCTAATAGGACGGAATGATAGGATACGCGTATCCTCTGGCGCTGTTGTTTCAGCAGGTATTGCTAAGATAAACAACCACAATACATTTCTGTTGATAGCATCTCTATCTTCACAGAGACCGTGGGTAATTTATTCTGTTGTCTACTGTGGGACTTAACGTGAAATCTTCCTCAATGAGAGGATCTTTTTTCGCTGGGTAAATCGTGTCATCTTTATCACAACCCGCAAGGTCGCAACCTTCACGTATTCCGTTGTGTGGTCCGTATTGCATTGTAAGCATTGTACTGGACGAGCTTTGGACGCGATTTCTTACTATAGGAGATCCTCTTCTTCGCTATTCTATGCAGCTAAAGTGGAGGCTCTTCTGTCGTTGGTGTAGGGATCATTATGTTCATATTGTTGATCCCTCCATACTACTCATTGCAACTTTTTAGTATACTTGTTTGACAAGATCTACTGCAGCCTGTTATTATTAAGGTTATAGGTTTATGTTACCTCATACCTATGCACTCTAGGATAGTTTACAATTGAGTCTTATGTCTCTTTATCTAAGACAGTTAGTAACTTTTTGATAAATAGACTTAGAATCTTTAGATTAAATTCCTATATGGAATTTAACTTCGGTTCTTATTTAGCTAAGTAATCATTTGAGCCTCTGGAAACAGTAGTTTTCAAATTCTGACCTTTTAGACAGTAATTCTGTTGGCTTCTCTTTTACTGAAGAGTCAGTGAGTTTCATGCACTATCGATGGATGATTTTCACTTTCGTAGTTTCGGAATCACTACTTCCTTTACTATTTAGGTTGGATTTTTGCATAAGAGTTAGGCTCCTAATATCCGGAACCTATTGTTATTAAGGTCCTTCCGTCTTCGTACGGGCATAGGCCTTTACTCTCTCCGGTTAGAGTTTATGTATTTATAAACAGATATCTGTTTATTACTATGGGCGTAAGCTTCTTCTGTCTTTGATGCCTAATAGAAGGACGTTACGCTCCATTCTATTGCTAATGGATTCTATTAACTATCGGTACTGCTTATGGTATATCATTGACTTAGCAGTTGTGCTTAAGATTTCGGCTCATGAAGTAAGAGTTCTTCTACATCTTGGGCTTACATTAATATTGTCGCTATTATAGATTTTTTAAGGCTGCTCATTGCGCTCAGCCATCCACATTCATGAATTTTTATCTCAGAAATATCAAGTCCATTTCTGGAGGCCTCTATTGTTAGGTCTATTATCTACTGCTCAGAATGTCATTCACTTAACAGTTGCTACTATAGCTAGGTAGGCTGTCTGTTTCGGCAGTGACTCCGTTCTGCTGCCCTCTTCGCTCTGGGCTATTTGACCCAGGGCAAGAAAAAGGGGGGGGGGGGGGGGGAGGGTGTTCCATTGGGTCACCTGTTTTACTATGAAAACAAGGGGATACCTCCTCCGGAGTTAGTAATTCTGAGCTGTTATTGGGATGGTTGTTTAGTGAGAAGTTTATATTTTAAAATTCATTCAAGTCTTAGTTTTTAAAGTATAGCTTTTGAATATAGCACATGTCAACGGACATGATTATGCAATCCTCAGACACTTTTAAGGAGTATAAGAGTCTATATTGTCTAGACTTACTTTATTTATTGGCTTACTTTAAAAATTATTAGTATAAGGATTATATTGGATATTAATAGAGTACATGGATGTATGATGCTCAATTTTGGAAGGTGTTGTATCTTTCTAATTTATCATAAATAAGAAAGATACATGTAAGGCCTATTACTTCTTTTTCCCTAGAGGGGATGACTCTATTTTATATTATTGAGCGTATTCCATCTTGCTCTATGTCCTTGGCCCTCCAGCCTTTTTACTATTCAGCTATGTCTGGGTCATTGGTACAGTATAAAAATGTTAAAAAATTTATAGTAATTTCTATATTTTTTATACTTACCAATGACCCAGACGGGGATGGCCCTCCCAGGAGTTGGGAACTCTTGCCTCCCTGCTGAGTACATAGCGCTTACCAGGCACTGGTTATTAGAATGATTAATGGCGCCAATTTCGGAATGTCCTTGACACTGCGCATGCGCAGTAGAGGTGAAGTGTGGAGGGCCATTCAGGACATGTTTTCTTTGGTTTTAGATGCAAATTTTGGGGATTGGGGGGCAAAATTTGTGTTTGGCCCTATATTTTAAGAGTTAGCACCAGCTATGTCTGGGTCATTGGTAAGTATAAAAAATATAGAAATTACTATAAATTTTTTAACTTTTTATACTTACCAATGACCCAGACGGGGATTGCCCTCTCATGAGTTGGGAACTCACACCTCCCCGCTGATTACATAATGCTTACCAGGTACTGGTTGTAAGAATGACAATTGGCGCCAATTTTGAGACCTCCTTGACACTGCACATGTGCAGTGGATAAAAGGTATGGAGGACCACATAGAATATTGAAATTTCGGATTTTGATGTGTTTGTTCCTAGATTTTAAGGAGTTAGCACCAGCTAAGTCTGGGTCATTGGTAAGTATAAAAAATATATAAATTACTATAAATTTTTTAACTTTCACTTTCCGATTCATCGGACATCGCGAGAGTATCTCAGGTTCACTTTTCTGGGGCAAATCTACCAGTTCAAGGCCATGCCTTTCGGCCTCAACCTGGCTCCTTGGGCCTTCATCCGACTGATGTCGCATGTGATATCCTTCCATCGGACTCAGTCCATTGTGACTACTTCGGCGTATCTGGACGATATCCTCCAGTGCTGCTCTTCTGGTGTCAGATGTCGACCCACTTGAGCCTGCTCTCATCTCTAGGGTTCAGAGTCAATGAAGAGAAGTCGGACCTGATCCCTTCTCAGTCGTTTTGTCATCTAGGGATGGACTTCCGTACTCAGCTAAATATGGTGGCGATTCCCCAGGCGAGGGATATGATTCTCACGGCTTTCACTCTGACTCTCACCCTGTCCAAATCCGCGACAGCTTGGAGTATTCTCTGGATGCTCAGTCTCTGCAGTTCGGTGACTGATCTCATTCCTCTAGGTTGGCTGCATGTCAGACCTCTCCAACACTTTCTGTTCAGTCGTTGGAGGCCAAATGTCGATCCTCTGGATGTGGTGCTTCAGTTACTAGCATCTCTTCATCATCACCTTCTTCCCTGGATGGATGTTCAGTGGATTATGCAGGGAGTTTGTTGGATTTGCCCATGTCCGATTGTGTTCTGACGGATGATGCCCGCGATCTCGGATGATGCTTGACATTGGATTCTCTGGTATGGCAGAAGATTCCATTCGATTTTGGACCTGTCAGCTGAACCAAGATGGCCACCAGTCGCCAATTCATTTTAGTTATGCCCCCGATAGACTTTCCTACCCTTTTATGACACCACACAGGGGCATATGCCATGCTTTGTGTTGCTGTTGGTTGTTAATATTTATAATATTTTAGGATTGTTTTCAAATTTAAAAATTTAAAAAAATGTTCAAAAGTTGGAGGTGTTAGAAAAGTGCCTTGGCAAAAATACTGCCTATACTACATATTTAATGCTGATTGCCAAGTCCTAATAAAAAGCCTTGCATACTGTAAGTTAATGTGCACCAAAATATTTTTATGCCATGGCCAATATGGCTGGGGCATTAAGTGTTACCCTTGTTTGTCTTTCCGTATGTACGTCCATCCCGAATATTGTTTCAGGACGATAACTTTAATTTGACTGAACAAAATGAAACAAAATTTATATATAGGTTTATAACCACATAATACAGGTTGGGACTGATAGTGGGCTTGGTCCGATATTTTTTGGCATAGTTATGGCCTTTTTCCGGCTTCAAAGACATGTTGATATTTGTTTCCGGATGGTAACTTGATTTATAGGTGACCTCTTGGAATATTGCTTGCTGCAGATAATATACCAGGAGGGTTTGATTTTTAGTGTGGTGCGATAATTTTTATGCCCCCGACTTAAGTCAGGTGGCATACAGTGATTGAAGTGTGCGTGTGTCTGTCTGTCTGTCCATTCGTGTGTGTGTGTGTGTGTGTGTGTGTGTGTGTGTGTGTGCGTTTGTCTTACCAACTTGACGAGGTAACTAGACAAAAGAGTTTGCGTGTTTCGCCTTACCGAGGTACAAAAGACAAAAGAAACCCTTTACCTCGGTTGTTTTCCCAGAACTGTACCGGCAAAACGAGGTAGAAACCGTTAGTCCACACAAAGGACAAACAATGGGGTACCTTGGTATGTAGGGTAGACAAGACTGTGTGTGTATGTGTGTGTGTGTGTGTGTGGGGGGGGGGGGGGGGGGGGGGGTTTGTCTTACCGATTGGATGAGGTAAGTAGACAAAAGAGTTTGCGTGTTTCGCCTTACCGAGGTACAAAAGACAAAAGAAACCCTTTACCTCGGTTGTTTTCCCAGAATTTTACCGGCAAAACGAGGTAGAAACCGTTAGTCCACACAAAGGACAAACAGTGGGGTACCTCGGTATGTAGGGTAGACAAAGATGTGTCTGTCTGTCTGTCTGTCTGTCTGTCTGTCTGTCTGTCTGTCTGTCTGTCTGTCTGTCTGTCTCTGTCTGTCTGTCTGTCTGTCTGTCTGTCTGTCTGTCTGTCTGTCTGTCAGAGCCAATAACTCGAAAATGGTCAGGGCCACAGTCATCAAACTTCACACAATTATAAAGGACCATGGGAGGATGTGTCACACACCATATCCAGGTTTGTACCTTCAAGGTCAAGGTCACATTTCAAGGTCACAATTGACCTTCATATGTTCAAGGTCACAAATCGTGTCTGAAGCATAACTCCAAAACTTTTAGGGCTACAATCATCTAACATCGCTCAATTATAAAGGACAACGGGTGGATGTGTCACACACCACAGCCAGGTCTGTAAGGTCAAGGTCACATTTCAAGGTCACACTGAACACGGTTAGGGCCACAGTCATCAAACTTCACACAGTTATAAAGGACCATGGAAGGATGTGTCACACACCATAGCCAGGTTTGTACCTTCAAGGTCAAGGTCACATTTTAAGGTCACACTAAAAATTGGTCAATATTCGTGTCTCAGCCATAACTCAGAAACGAATCATAGTACAATTGTTAAACTTTTTACAAATGTTAAGGACAGTCAGAAGGTGTGTCACGTATAATAGTTTCCGCCGCATCTACAAGGTGAAGGTCACAAGGGGGCATGTGTTACCTTAGTAACATTTCTCTTGTTCTCTGAGTTATGCCCCCTTTTTGGACTTTGTTACTTAATTCAATATCAACAAGGATAAATGCTGAATAACTTGTGCTTGGCTGTGGTGGGCGGGGGCATAGCCACTCTTGGCGTTGCACTTGTTAAAAAATTTTTTTCCTCCAATCATTTTGTTTGACTACTCATTGGAATGATTTGGGCAAATTTCAAGCCTTGGAAGTCAAAAGAGTCTTACCGGTATGTTCTTTTTACATCAATAGTAAGATTACTGTACTTTTGGTTATGTGTTAAGGAACTGAAGGTAAGTATATTTTGAAAGGGTATCAGGCTAGAAGTTGAAGCTTACACTGCATGCATACATTTTTCACAAAATCAACCTGGAACCTTTATTCAATATTTTTGTTATCTTTGGGTGCTTAAGTGGTACTAAATGTTTTGAATTTTTTTGATTGGTGATTGAAAAGTTATTTTATTTTCCAGAATCTGACCTATTTCCCTAAAATCAAAAATTCCAAGAATTTTGTCTGATTTATATACCTTTATATTAATAGCGCTTCTGTATTCCTCTGTTCATCATTTTCTTTGACCTGCTGTTTTTCCATTGGCCAATCTGTTCATTGATCCGTGTTTTATTGATGCATTTGTCATGAACTCGTATCCTCACAACATCTAGTTTTGCATGTTTTATGGCATGTTCTTATTTTTTAACAGAATGCATGGTTAGATTCCTTTTATAAACTCTGTGGTGTTCATGTGGTGTAGAATCCCCATGAAACTCACTTGTCATCAGTTCATTTATTAACATGTTTGTGTATGGGAAGAAATTTTGTGTCCATAAAGTAGCTATGGTAGGCTTTTGTATAAAAGAAAAGAAATAGTTCAGCTTAAAAAGGTTCATCAGTTTCTCAGACCCTCCACATGGTCCTTTTGGTTACGGCATGCTCTCTTTTTATAACCAATGCAAACTTAAAAAACTAATAATTCAAAGGTTTATGTCTGATATTTTATCCAAGTTCAACAATGGTGCACTTGTCTTCAACCAATGCTAACCCTGCCTTTGTGGAGTCAGTATGTTGGGGAGCCTGTCTGTTGCTTGCTGTTGCTTCTTCTCTCCATACTCCAGTTTCCTCCACCTGACCCTGGCTGTCGAAAGTGTCGTTAAAGCCCCAATAAATAAATAAATATTACCCAACTTAATAAAATTGATAAATTTGTCCTTTGAGTGCAACAGGGATTTAGCTTTGTAAAGCCTTCTTTCTCAAGGAACGAAATGCACCACCACCCATGCTGTTCTGTAGATTATGAGGCCTAAAACATAAAACAGTCGAAGGCCATGAACTTTTGATGGCAAGAAATAATTACAAGAATAAAATAAAAAACTGCCTGCCCACATGCAATTTTACAAATAATGGCCTGAGAAACAGAAGATCTACTTTGTGGGGGCCTTATGATGAAAGGCTTTTTCAAAATAACCAGCACAAGTGTAATGCATTTTCAAACTCGTATTGTGCAAGTCAAGAGAGAGGAGATCAGCCCCCATTATGTTAACTTTCATAAATAGAGTTTGTTTGGGAAGTTGGTTAGGCAATATTGCTTAATAATCATTTTACAAGCCATTTCTGTTTATAAAAGCTCAGTAATGTTAAGGTATACTTGTTACAATCTTTATATATTTTCATCCTACCGAAATATTTTTGGGTGACAGAGCCCTTTTGTCCATCCATCCATTGTTTTGTAGATGGAGTTGGTTTCTGCTCTGAATTTAAAATTCTGCTTGAGAGTTCTAAACTAAATTTGGGTATGATGAGATGAGATGGTCCTGCATGTCAAGTTCAGAGTGACTGTGTCACCTGATATTGCTTTCTGCTGTATAACTAAAAATACCTTTGACCAATTTTGAGTCCCATTGATATGTAGGTTGGACATGATAGGAAGAACCCTATTTATTTTAGGATCATGAATTCCATTCATTTTGGAGGCATTGTACCAAAGGTCAAGTTAACATTGACTGTGTAACCTGGAATTCTAATGTAAAACTAAAGATAACTTTGATCGATTTGGAGCACACTTGATTTGTAGGTTGGACATGATAGAAGGAAGAACCCTATTTGTTTTTAGATCATTGTGCTAAAGGTCAGGGTCACCGTGGCTTTGAAACTGATTTCCATTCAATAACTAGAATTTCTGCTCTCTGTTTAACCCTTAATCCAAAGTAACTGCTAAAACCGGTCAGCGCTATTCACAAAAATCGCCAATTAATTTTTATTATTGTTTCATTTTTTGTCTCAAAAACATAGGCTATGACCTCTCTTTGGAACAAGCTTGTCGAGCTCGTTCCAAAGAGGGGTCATAACCTATGTTTTTGAGACAAAAAATTAGTTATTCAAGAATTTTGTTTGCAAATGTCGTCTGCTTTTCATGTTAGGTAAAGAGTTAAAATTATGCTAAACTGATTGAATTCTATCTTGACATGTGGTTGGTCATAATGAGAGGAAGAACTCAACTCCTTTTGGGATGGTTGTGTTGTTGACTTGAAATTGGTTTTGCTCCATGACTAAAAATAACCTTGATTTGAAGCACATTATGTAAGTTGGACATGATGGAAGGAGGAATCCTGTTTATTTTCAGATGGATGTGCTAAAGGCAGTGTTCATGCTGGCCCAAAATGTTTTGGTACATCATGAAATTTTTGTTTAGTGCCCAATGAATTTTTTTGGTGCCAAATGAAAGATTTTAGTGCCAGATGGAATTTGATTGTAAATGAGAACAAATTAACCATGTATCATTCTTTGAGTGCAACAAACCTAAAACATTGGAGATGGTGTCTTGTTGTACTCAAAGTATGATATTTAAACCCTTAACAAATTGGCTGCATCTGCCCGCATAATTTTCAAATTTAGCAGTTGAAAAAAATTTATTTTTCAAACACTTCCAACCAAACCATATCATGTGCCCCTCATTGGAACGAGCTCATAGAGTTCGCTTCAGTGAAGGGTCACATGATATGGTTTTGTTGAAATTTATTCAAAATATTTAAAAAACAGTAAGTAAAATAATAAATTTTGATATCCTGTAGGTTGGGTAAAGGGTTAATTTAGGATAGAAATGGGCGGATTTTCAGAAGACCAGAACAGTCCGGTTTTTTTTCTGACAACAGTTTTTACAGTGCTTGTGCATAAACTGATGAATCTGTTTTATCCGCATGGGGGTGGGGTGAAACTGGACTAGTGGCTTCTATGGACTCATGTTCTTTAGTCTATCCTGCAAAGGGGCAAATATATTGTGCTCTCATTGTCACATTTTCTCCCTTATTGACTCCTTCACCGGCGAACACAACTTAGATTAGATGAACTTTATTCGTTTGTTATCCTAATTTATGTTTTATTCTGACTCCAGAGGCTTAGCAGTTGATCCCCTAGGACCCCTATAAATGATCCATAACAAGCGACCATGACTGTTCCTGTTGCCTATGGATTACTTGACAGTTGTGAATTCTGTCTCATCTGTGTTGTCAGGTAGCGGTTTTATTGAAAACAATGTAATGAAATAATAAACCACAAAGCCTTTAAGACCTACCAGAAGTATATTTTTAGTGTCAAATGCTGTATTTTTTAGCACCACTGGCATCTAACAGCATAAATACTGGCTTAAGATCAAGGTGAAAGTGATTCTAAACTTTAACCCTTTACCTAACATGAAAAGCAGACGACACTTGCAAACAAAATTCTTGAATAACTAATGTTTTTCATTTTTTGTCTCAAAAACATAGGTTATGATGCCTCATTGGAACGAGCTCAATGAGCTTGTTCCAAAGAGAGGTCATAACCTATGTTTTTGAGACAAAAAATAATGAAAATTAATCGGCGATTTCTGTCAATAGCGCTGGCCAGTTTTGGCCATAATGTGGGGTGAAGGGTCAAATTGATTTCCTTTCCTTAATTAAAAATCCCAATTGGTTTCTGCTCCGTAACTAAAGATATCTGACTATTTCGGTACACACTTGATTTTGATATATATAATCAATGTGATGGGAAGAAACATGTTTAGTTTGGAAGCATACTGGGTCAAAAGTAGCCCTAAAATCGTAATTGGTTCCCATTTCAAAAGAGGGAGGGAAAAGTTACTTTTAATATGATATTTGTGAAAATACTACAGCATATGCAGAGCAAAGGAAATGTGAGTTTTCTTCTGCCACAAATTGAAATTATCTTGTTGTTTTCTGAAACTTGTTTTAAATTTATAATTATTTTATTTACAATTTACTTAACACCTCACATTAGTATTTCTACTACTATGTTGACTATATATACAGCACATGAATTTTACTTCTTAATTATATCTATTTGTCGTAACTCATAGATGTAGATACTGTAACAAGGCATTATTTGGAGTGTGTGTGTGTGGGAGGGGGGGGGGGGGGGGGGGTCGACCACCTGTGGTAACTGCCTCTAATTGTCAAATGTCAGGATGCTCCTGGTTAATAAGTTCAAAACATGATCTGCTGGTACAGTAGATTCCTTCGAGTTGAATACCACTTTTACAAGTAAAGATTTTCAGTTTACAGAGATAGTTAATTTATCAGAATTCTGTCAATACCCTGAACTTGGTGGTAATGGATATTATTTGATTATATTTTGTTTGACAGATTCCAAAGCTCTGTCAAACAACATACCATTGATTGAATTTTTACCTTGCAAGTTTTGAGGGCATAGAGGTTCTCAAGTGAGTTCCTATTTTTTATGGAAAAAGCAGAGTTTACAATATTTAAGCAAAAGTTTACAGATCCTCAAATTGAATTTTGTGATGGAGTTTATAAATTCTTCATAGCATAGGATCCTGTTTATCACATAATTAGGTGATAATGGGGATGGAGATTTTTTTTTTAAATTTTAATTTCTTTGCAACTTACCAAACTAACACAAGTGCTCAACTCGAGAAATCATTGGTGAAAAAATGCATTCAGTTTACATGTTGGAAATTGGATTAAATGTGTCCAAATTATTCATATTTCAGAGGCAAGAGAAATCTTGTCCTTGGCAGGAATATCCACATGCAAGGAGTTAACAATAAATCTAGATGCCAGGGTTATTGCCTGTCAGAATCTAATGATCTAGAGTACAATTGAATAAGTAATCAACATTTTTCAGAAAATATTTGAAATTGATGACAGATAACAAAAATAAATCACCAGAGTCTGAGCAAGATTTCAGCAGTATGGCACACCAGTAAGATGGCATGGTGGTGGCAGAGACAGGGCCACATCTCAGCTGAAGGCCCGGTTTTTGATCATTCAGGCCCATAGGAACCGCTTTGTAACAGCAACTCAGCTTCGCAGTGACATTCAGAATGCATCCGGGGTAAATGTTTTGACGCAGACTATCCAGGCAAGGTTGCACGAAGGTGGTCTCTGTTCGAGAAGACCATGTATTCGCATTCCGCTGTCCCAGAACCACTGCCAGACATGATGTGAATGTGCCATGGACCATGTTGGATGTACCAGAGAAGATTGGCAACCTGTCCTTTTTACAAGTGAGTCAAGGTACTGCCTAGACTACACAGATAGGCGTTCTAAGGTATGGAAAAGTCAAGGAGAGTGATTCCATGCAGCCAACATTGCTGGACATGACTGCTATGGTGTAGGGTCAATAATGGTCTGGGTGGCATCAGCTGGGATGGACGTACAGAGCTTTGTATCCTTGACCGTGGTACATTGACTGCACAGCGGAATATTGATGACATCCTGGATGCCCATGTCAGATTGTATGCAGGTGCAGTGGGCAAGCCAGAAAATAAGCAGACTGTCATCTGCAAAATGAGGTACCCAGAGGGTGAATTTAGTGATGCTACCCTGCAGGGTAGCATCACTAAATTTACCCTGTGTGATCCTCATTCTGAATCAGGGTGTCAAAACTAAACAGAAAGAGGTACCCAGAGGATAAATTGGCCCACTATATAGGATAGCATCATCAAATTCACCCACTGGGGACCTCATTCTGCAAATGTCAGACTGCTTATTTTCAGGCCTGGCAGTGGGTGATAGATTCATTCTGATGGACGATAATTCTCGCCCTCATGTTGCCTATCCTGTCTGGGAGTACCAAGGGGAGGGGATTGAGCATATGGACTGGCCAGCAAGATCCCCTGACCTCAATCCAATCGAACATGTCTGGAATGAGTTCCAGCTTGCAATTTCAGCCCATCCAGTCAAGCTAAGAAGTGTCCAGGAGCTTGGTGCCATGCTCGTCCAAGAATTGAACAACATTCCACAAAGGACTACCAGGAACCTGATTGGGAGCATGAGAAGGCATTGTCAAGCTGTACTTAACAGTAATGGGTCTCATACTCGATATTGAACCCATACCAGTTCGCTTCGTCAACTTTTTGGCAAATTTGAAAAATTTCCTCTTTTACCAGTAATATCCATTTCCCATGCTTATCGTATTCAAAAGCTAAAAAATAATGTCAAACACAAACAAAATCTTAATTTCTGTACTTAAATCATTGAAGATATAACTAAATAAAAAATATGTACACTTTTCATAACAAAATTTCAACTAAAACGTAAAACAGGCAGTCGGATATACTTGGTGCTTAGCAAACTTTGAGTAGTATATATGTTATTCAAACATAAAAATAAAAGTTTACTCCTAGAGCAAATAAGCTGCAATATGTTTCCAAATTCATGTTAATGGAAAGGTGACTTGGTGTGAATAACTGGAAAGTAACCTTAGCGACATGTTTATGATATCGCTGAACTAAATATTTGAATTAGAGTTACCCACCTTGAAATGTTGCATTCAGAAATGATGCAATCTCTTAAAATAAACAGCCTTGGGAAATATATTGTTTCAATAAACGTTTGAAACATTCTATTGACATCTTGCATTATTGTTGAATATTCCTGATAAAAAAGAGGGTGATTTGATGACTTTTGGACCAAAAAAATATAGTTTACTTTTTGTGTGTTTTTGTAGGGAATTCCCTGAAAAATATGTGCACATGACCGGTACTTCCCTTCGTGTCATTTTTTCACTCTTATTTGTTGTTGCATGACCCCCCTGTATTTTTATACTATAACCCAATGGCCCAGACTTAGCTGGTGCCAACCCAAAGTTATCAAGGGCCAAACACAAATTTTGAACCCCCCCAATCCCCAAAATTTGCTTGCAAAACCGAAAATTAAAAGTCCTATCTGGTCCTCCATACTTTTACTCTCCACTCATGCACATTCGCCAGGAATTGACCGAAATTAGCGCCAACATCATTTTTTGTTTGGCCCTAAAGTCATCAACAATGAAATGACATCTGTGCTTTAAAATCTCCTTTTTTGAGGATGCCAGACACAAATCAATGCAGGAATTGGTGGATCCAAGGCTGTTATTGGATGATGGAAGTATTCAACAGTGATTTTTGACATTTAGGGCTGTAACTTTATAATGATTATAAAATTATTTCATGTTTCCCAATTTCGGGACATACACCTGACGTCATCATTTTTGTTAATTATTATTCCACTGTTTGTTAAGTATTCCTTCCCTATCCTTCCATGAACCCTTCCTGTTAAACTCTTAAGCTTTTTGGCTAATTTTTATTGACATTTTTATTTAATTTCTTGGGAGTTTAACATGTATTACAGAATATTATTCTGTTTTTTTCCCCATGGTTACGTCCTCACCCTAGGGGTGTTAGGTCGTTTAGTCTTGCAGCTATCCGATGTATCGTTTCTTCTTTGTATGAAGATCTAGCTTTGCATCTGGTAGCATTAATTGTTTTCTGACTTTGGGCCTTTTTGTGTGCCTGATGTCTTGTTTACATTGACGTTGTTTACATTGACAACATCCTCATATATAGGTATTTTTTTTATATTCTGTTACTGTAGAATTACTGTAGGATATATGGATTATTATTCCGGTATTGTAGCTCAAAAAATTTGAATTTTATCCACACTTAGGCTCTTTTGGGATGCCTTTGGGCTCTTAATGTTCCCTTTGGGAACTTAGACGTTTTTTAAAAAAAAAAAATTTCCCCAAAATATTTTGAATTAATTTTTGATTGCTATTATTCATGTACCTTAATTATGTATATTTTGTTGTGGAGTTTGGAAGTCTGATATCGACTTTAGTCGATGCACTCCTGCAGACTCTTGTCATTCTTGTGTTCACTGGAATGACTAATGTTGGAGACGTGTGTCACAGTACGTTGTTGGCAGTGAGGTTCTGATGGCAGGAATCTCACCGCGTTATAATTTATTTTGTCAGTTTCTATTTCAGAGGTACATGAATATGGTGATGATTTTCTGACACCCATCCAAGTGTGCTACCATCGTCGCGCTCCATGGAGCATATAGAACTAGCTTCAGTGCTCATGTTTGCAAGAGTTAGGACCTTTTGTTAAGGGTTTTAATCTCTTGCAAGCAGCTAGCTCGACTGGTGAAGCAGTACTCCGTCCGTGGATGACGTAGCGCCGGGTAAGTCCGTTTCACAAGCCAAAATGAAGTTTTCTGGTTGGAAACTTGCACGAGACAGAGCATACGTCCACCCACCGCTCAGGACGCTCCGTCTAGTCTGCAGCCGGGGTCGGCTTCAGTCATGACTTCCTCTGCTACGTTATGAAAGTGCACACGACCGCATCCTAGCTACCCGACTTCGGATATCCAGCCTGCTGCACGAAGAAGGAACTACTCTTCGCCCATGAAGTCGGATCATCCGGTAGCCAGGAAGACGAGGCCTCAATCATTGGGACTTTCGGAGAAGAGATCCATCTCCAACACACCGTCCCAGGAGCAGCAAGCGACTAGGAAACAGAAAACCAATGCTCCTCCGGCCTCGATGACGGTCTTGCTGTTGCAAATTGCGCAGCTGATCGCAGCATCCCAGCAAGTGCAGATGCAGCCTCCCTCAGTCTCTGAACCTGAGCTGTCAGACAATGCTGGGTCGGTCCAGTCATCTGTTCACGCAGATGCAAGGGACCGAGATTCGCAATTGATTCTCTCGGATGGTGTAAGGGATAAGGAAGAGGATTGCCCTTCCCTTTCGGAACATACCATCAATACTACCCTGAATTTGCTCCTATGAATCAGTATGGTGCGACGACAAGGAAGAAACCGCTGGCATCGTTGGATGCAGACTTGTATCCAGAAAAAGGAGGAAGCCCTTTGGCCATATAGACAACGCTGTATTTAACCTCTCGAGTGTGAGAAGGAAAGGTAGTTTCTTAGCTACATCTTCCTTAAACATACCGTTTCTTGGACTATGTTCATTTAATAACAGTTGAAGAAGATGTTCGGAGAGCTCCTCTGCGTCTGAATGTGCAGCCCGGGGATCTAGATGTATCCTTGCCTGCATCATTCACTATTCACTCAGACACAATTACAACAGCAATTTCATCAAGTAGAGTGAATTTGGAAGCAATGTCTTACCAGAGTTATCGCGCAACGTCTCAACAGGAAGGAATTTGAGGACATTTGTACCTCTCTTAGAGTTCTTTCCAGGGCAATTTATATACCACGTATAACTCTGTCCTTACAGTGGCTAATCTGGAGTTAATTCAGACATGATGCTGCCCTTGCGTCGTCATCACTTATAGATGACAAGGTGAAAAGCTCTCTCTGAGTCGCTCCGGTCTCCGGACATACTATTTTGAATGACAAGCTTTCGTCAGCCTGTGATCAGGTTATTTAGAAAGCGTCAAGTGATCTGCTATTGAAGTCAGCATTTCATCAACCCGCTTCAGCAGACAAGTGTAAAGAGATCTAAACATCAAAAGGGAACTCCTCACAAGGGTACAAGAAGCCCTCTTACAATTACTCTGGAGGTTGTCAATATAGCGACTCGGGAAAGGGGCATAGGTCTGATCGGGACTATCGGTCAGACCCACCTAGGCCGACAGGACGAGGTTCTTTGCAGGGAGGAAGTAGTTTTCTCCTCTCAGAAGCCTCGCAGGTCATAAGGTGATGTTCAAGACCTCTATTGCTTGCCAGTTGGCAGAAGGGTATCATCTTTGCAAGAAACTGGACAGCAGTCACAGAAGATCAGTGGGTGAGAAGTGTAGTCTTGGACGGCCTACGGCTATCATTCCGAGCAGCATCCCCAATAACAAGATGTCTGCACTGGTCAGATCTTCTGTCGGATCCTTTCAAAAGAGATTCTCTCCTAGCAGAGGTACAGCAGGCTCTATATTAAAGGAAGCAATAGAGGTCGCCGAGAATCAGGATTCTCAGGGTTTTTACAGTCACCTGTTCCTCGTACCGAAGCCAGACGGCTTGTTCTGACCAGTAATAGACGTGAGCTGGATAAACAAGCTTATCGTGGCTCTAAAATTCTATATGGAGACCATTCGGTCGGTAAAAGCAAGCATTCGAGTGAACGACTATGCGGCAAGCATAGATCTAAAGGCATTCAGAAAGTACGCTGCTCGCTGTACAAGGGAAGGTGTATCAGTTGAGAGCAATGTGCTTTGGTCTGAACCTGGTTCCCTGGGCATTCACTCGTATAATGAACTCGGTAATGTCATACTTCCGAGCTCATTTGTCTGCGGTAACATCAGCATACTTGGACATTCTTCAGAGATACGGCAACAGAATTATTCTTCAGAATGATGTTCAGAGTCTGCTTCTTTTGTTCTGACGTCTCGGTTTCATTGTAAACGAGAAAAAATGTAAAAGTCGGATATAGCTCCGTCCAAGTTGTTCACTCACTTGGGAATGAGCTTCGAGACTCATAATAATCTGGTTCGTCAACTGTTACCCAGAGCAAAATTTGTCAGTTGTTATGCTCACTTTTGTCTACACTCAGATGCATTAACAGAGAAGGAATACATGCGACTGATGGGGCTGTGCGGAGCGGTTTCGGATCTTATTCCGACGAGCCGCCTGTGCACGCGTCCCCCTCCAGATATTCTTTACTCAGAACTGACGTGTGATGACACATTCGCTCGAAACCAGTGTTGTTTTAACAGACCGAGTAAAACAGGGGTTCAGATTTGGGCAGATATTCCGTGGTTAACTCAGGGTGTTCCGCTGCAACTGGCGGATCAGGCTATCACGATTATGACAGATGTGAGTCAGGCAGGTTGGGACGCGACCCTAAGTCCCACAGACTTGAGGTGTCAGGGTCATTGGGACCCTCGGTTCCTAGAGAGGCACATAAACATCAAGAGATGATGTTAATTTGGTTAGCGCTACAACATTGGATTCACATAATAGCGGACGTCCATGGTCAAATTTTGTCGGACAATTCGACAGTAGTAGCTTACATCAGGAACCAAGGCGATACTCATTCAATGCCATTGTGTGAATTAACAGAGAAGATTCTCCTATACATCATTAATCACCATGTTCATCTTTCTGTCCATCATATACCGGGTCGTCTGAATGTACTAGCAGACTCGCTGTCTCGGAAAGGTCGCTTTTTGCCATTGAATCGGACTCTCAACAAGCGAATATTCTGGCAGATTTGCTACCAATGGGATCGTTCCATGATAGATCTGTTTGCGACACACCGGAACGTTCATGTCGCCATGCCCAGATCATCGAGTGTACACAGTAGATGCTCAGTTGATCTCATGGGATGGAATGATAGGATAGGTGTATCCTCCAACCCTGTTGATTTAGCAGATTCTGTTTAGTTCAAACAGTGTCGTTGCGAAATCCTGATAGTAGCACCTCTGCAGTCACAGAAACCATGAATCAATCTTCTCAGGTGTCTGTTATGGGACGTTCCCTGGAAGCTTCCTCCACTAGAGGACCTTCTTTATCAGGGGAAGTATTTGTTCTTCACATCCTTCTCCGCCCTTAGTGGCATTATGGAGTTGGTCAGACATGAGGGAGCCTTGCGGTTCCTATACTATTTGATGACGAACACAAGAACGATTCAAGTAATGCGGGTGAAGGGGGTTCGTTATGATTTTGAATCCCCCCCACCGCCAATGTGTCAAGAGGCGATTACTGGGCAAGACGTAATTTTCTTCCTGTAAGCCTCCTATGCAGTACATATATGCTTTTCATGACTTCTCGATTGGCGACTGGATCGTGTTCTATGGCGACCTCATGAGCACATCCACTTTCTAGTGGTTGGTTTCCTGTGGTTGTTCGTCTATATGTCATATACGAGCATATGATTTTTCGTCAATAAATTGCTAGCCTTGGGGTACCTGGGAGGCTGTCTAGTCAGTTAACTAGTATTCAGATGATTACATGCGGGATTTCAATGCTTATGTGCATAATAATCGCATTATTAGGCAGCTCAATCCATTTCTAGATCCAGGTTTCTTAATGGCGGTACCCAAACGAATACATCTTGTCTTTCACTCTCGTATATTCGCACGTTTCCAGGAACATAGATATCGGATAGAACACGCCTGGGTGTGTTATTTACTGGAATTTATTGTACACCTGAATGGGGTCACCTGTGGGTTACCTTGGAAGTGTGTTTACTCTCCAGAGATCGTCCATTGTAATTCTATTGGACATGTGTATGTTATATATTATATCACCGGTTTTCGACCTATCTGCGTATGCCAACTCCTGTATACGTTAAAAGCGGGCGATCCTGGATACAGCTTGTGTTTATTGTATATGGCACATGTTTGTTGGGGATAGCCTCTCATTCTCAAATACGCCATCCTAATTTTTGGGTCTTAGTCCGGACTAGCCTTAAAAAATTGGGAACTTGTTACATCCAATTAGCACAATCTTCATGCTAACAATATGGAATTACTTGAATTTGGCTCTTTATTGATGATATGTCTTCTCTATTACTGTACAGAGAAACATACATGTAATTCCTTTTAAATTTAATTTCCTTTCACCTTGGATTACAGGCTATGGAACTATGTTGGTCTACTAATTCTGAAGTCCTAGGCCCTCCACCTTTTTACGATTCAGTTAAGTCTGGGCCATTAGGTTATAGTATAAAAATATAAATTTAAAGTAATTTGTATATTTTTTGTACTTACCAATGGCCCAGAGAGGTATGGCCCTCCCATGAGTGGGCACTCATACCTTCCCACAGAAGTACTCTTTTCTACAAAGAATGATGTTGGCGCTAATTTTGGTCACTTCCTGGTGACTGCGCAGGCGCGGAGAGTAAATGTATGGAGGACCAGATAGGACTTTTAATTTTCTGTTTTGCAAGCAAATTTTGGGGATTGGGGGGTTTCAAAATTTGTGTTTGGCCCTTGATAACTTTGGGTTGGCACTAGCTAAATCTGGGCCATTGGTAAGTATAAAAAATATACAAATTACTTTAAATTTATAATTTTCGGGTCAGAAAAAGTTGTCTGAAGGGCTCCACTTGACAAAGATATTTGTATGCCAAAATTAAAATGACGCGATCATATTTTTTTTTGCCTGAACGTTATAATGGTGGCCTATGGGAAAATATTTTAGTTCTGTGATACCTTCTGCTTCCAAACAAGATTCAATTATTATTATTTTGGGAGTTTATTTCACATTTAAATGTTTATTGGGGGACCACACACCTTACAAAACTGTTTCACTTTTTAAAAAAGTTACATTTTTTTGTCACCGTCAGCAATAAAGGCTATATAGTGCCAAAACTAAAGCTATTAATGCAAGCAAATTCACATTTTGAGCAAGTGTATTTCCCAGGAGCACACTATAACATCTGGCAGCTGCTAACTAACAGCCTATCTTACCCTATTAACAATTTATTTAAACCATGGTTCCCACTCATAGTACTAAGGGCAGGGAGGATTCCAATCTTCCAACTCCCTCCCAAATCACCATTCAAACACAGCCAGAAAACCTGTACTGCACTTCTATTCACTGGTATTTTGAAGTTTTTCTCTTCTGTATTATGCTCTTTAAAATGTTGGAAATAAATTCCTTCATTGAAAGAGTATTTTGGAACACAAATTTGGGGAGAGGAGGGGCTTACAGTGGAAAAAAATAACATAATAAAATGACAAATGTGAATGAATGGCATTTGTGCATAGCTACCAATGCAGTAGTCTAGTACTAGTGCTGTAATGGTTCCCATGATAAGCACAAATTTACAGTGACAGTTGTGAAATATTGATCTCTCCTTGAACCAAGTCTCCCACCCACACATACTTAACCCTTCTGCTGATGATAAACATTTGGAAAGACTGTACAGCATGTTTTTAGAGGATGAAGTTAATATCATACACTTTCAGTTTCTTATGATTTACTTTGAGACTGCAGCACTCATGGTCCACTGAGTTATTTTTCTATCTGACAATCTTGTCCTGGTTCTTCCACTATATTTTTCACTGTATGTCATTCAGTACTCTCATGTAGAATTCCTAAATATGTGACTGCAAGCCTGTCTGTCTGTCTATCTGTCTCTTCATCAGACAAGGTGTTTCTTTGCTTTTCATTTGCCTGGATCTACATTTTCAATAATTGGCAGCTGACTATCTTTCACCCTCACCCCAACCCCCTCCCCACCCCAGCCCCTTCACACACACACACACACACACACAAATATATTAAACATGAAAGACCACTATATTTTTGAAGCAAATGTCTGATTCAACCTCTTTGGAAACACCTTTTCTACAATTTCACTCTTTTTGTCAGAATGGGTGTCTGTGGGGATTAAAACAAAAATTGTGAAAGTGCTATTATGGGTACTTGCAGCACAGGCATAGCACTATAGAATCAATATTTGATGGTTTTAGGCATTTTAACAGTGTTGAAAGATACCACAGTAGCAGGTACAGGTCACTGTTTTGGAAAAAAACACTGTTTTATGTTTTGTCAGTGCCATACCAGTGACTCTAGGTGCCTTAACTGAGAAAACTGAGGGTTTTTCTTTACAAAAATAGCAAAACATTCATCAAGCACAATGTGAAATGTCTTCAGAAGCCAGAATGTGATTTAAAAACTATCACAAATGGGAAATTTAATATCACAGTATTTGACATCAGTTGTTAGGATAAAATGACAGAGTCCTTTTATATTAGTGAAATATATAGCTGCATCCCCAGTTTTTGAAACAAAATTGACATTCATATTGTTTCAGGGAGGTTGGGACACTGTTTTGCTTGCAGTATGATTAAATGAGACAGATTTTTTCCCTAAATATTGTGTTAAATATTGTGTGCTGATGCAGATTTTAGCTTTGTTTTGGGATCAGGGTAGTTTTTAAAGAAAGCTGTAAATTCTCATCCCTCTCAACTAATTTATTAGGTAACAGGCAAGAAAAATCTTTTGGAGGCAATACCAATTTTTAAGACCATTTGACAAAGTTTGGACACTTTTCCTTAAAAGAGGTAATTTCCCATGTTTTTGACTTAGCAGAAGCCAAAAGTTGGATTCTAATGCAGAAATGACTCTTTTTATCTCATGGAAGTGGTAAAATGTCTCTTTGGGAACGTGGTGGCTCAGTAGGTAGAGGTGCTGGCTGCAAGCCGAGAGGTCCTCGGTTCGAATCCCACCTGCGGCAACCGCGTTGTGTCCTTGGGCAAGACACTTCATCTCCATTGCCCGTGTGGGGGCACGATGACGCTGTGTACTAAGCCGTGCTGCACGTCGATGGTACACATGTCTTCAACCAATCTAACCCTGCCTGTGCTGCAGTGCGGAGTTACGATGTTGGGGAGCTGGCAGCTGCTCGTCGTTGCTCGGTGGTTCTCTCCGGGTACTCCGGCTTCCTCCACCCGTAAAACTGTCACGGTCATGATTAGCCATTGTGCATAAATATGTGACCTTAAACATAAATAAATAAATAAATAAATAAATAAATAAATAAATAAATAAATAAATAAATAAATGTCTCTTTGGTAGTGTTGGGGATAATTATAGGTATCGCTGAACTAAATATTTGAATTAGAGTTACCCACCTTGAAATGTTGCACTCGGAAGTGATGCAATCTTCAAAAATAAACAGCCTTGGGAAAAGAGATTGTTTCAATAAATGTTTGAAACATTCTATTGACATCTTACATTATTGTTGAATATTCCTGATAAAAAAGAGGGTGATTTGATGACTTTTGGACCTAAAAAATACAATTTACTTTTTGTGTGTTTTTGTAGGGAATTCCCACAAAATATGTGCACATGACCGGTACTTCCCTTCGTATCATTTTTCTCTCTTATTTGCTGCATGACCCTCTGTTTTCAGGTCAAAAAAAGTTGTCTGAAGAGCTATACTTGACAAAGATATTTGAATGCCAAAATTAAAGTGATGGGATCATATTTTTTTTTCACTTAAACATTATAATGGTGGCCTATGGGAAAATATTTACTTCTGTGATACCTTTTTTGAATACTATAGTATGATCTCAGGGATCAAAGAACACATTTCATTACAACTAGTGTGTGCCATTTAATCCAATAATGCAGCTTAGTAAACAATACCTATGGTTAAACAAGCAAAAACCTAGTTTACATTCCTCTAAAATGTAATTGCAAATAAAATCTTACCAACTTCCCTAGATGTAAAAATTCAAACATGTAATTACATACTTGAAGAAATACTGAGTAAACTTGGCTTCAGCACTAAAAACAAAAGTAGTTAGCTGAAGACAAATTACGAGAAATAACTCATTTATTTATCAGAGATGTGTAAGCCTGCACCCTTGAGAATGCCAAGGTGTTGACTTACTGGTAATAGCCCATCATATTTTTGTTTATTTATTTATTTATTTATTTATTTATTTATTTATTATTTATTTATTTCCTCCCCCAATCCAGGTGTTTTAGGGGGATTCTTGTAGATTTGGGGGGGGGGGGGGGGGGGATTCCGTTGTTTAGGGTGACCGAGTGTAAGTAGTAAAAGTATCAGCATAATGTGCAGAATTAATTTGTCTGAGCACCTCAAATGAAAACTTTAGAAGACAAAAACAAATTAGACATAAGACCACATGAAATTAGACCATATGGCACAGGTGGTGCAATAGTAGTCTTGAATGCATCCGTTGCACATAATAATATTGGTGTGGTTATCTTCTACATGTTTAGGAAGCTGACATTTATCTCAAGGAACCATAACCTGATGGTTACACAAGTAACTGAAAAAGAAAATAGAGTGTCAGTTACATGTGAGAAAAAAATGATGTAAAAATAAAATTAACACAACATAAATCTTATAATAATCCTAAAAGTCTCCTAGAAAAACTGTGATACTAAAGAAACTTGGTAATGTTATGCCAAAATTCACTTAACAAACACCTAAAACACTTATCACATGAAGAAAAAAACTGCTTCTGATTATATGTGGTCAGTTAGCTGAACAACCCACCAAACCGAATGTGACCTCAAAAAATGAGGAATAATATGGCAAAAAATAGTGGTAATTATACAATAATATATAAATATAATGTATAATAATACCAGTGTATATAAAATACCCTAGACATTGGATTGCAGTGACTCAGTGGGGGGATGTACTAGTTATGTCAACATAATAAGGTGAAGATTATCTAACTCTGTAAGTAGGCATAAGTCAACCTTCAAGAGTAGCACTCTGATGGGTGATTGAGCTGTATTTTAGGCACTGGCGAATAGCCGCAGCACAACATCCTCAGAAGGTGAAACTGGATGTGAAAAAAATCACTTAGAATGAAGGAAATACAGAAGGCTCATCACCATCAAAAGAAAACTATAAAAACACCCATATAAATGCATATTAATGAGTTTAGAAACTAACTCAAGCAATAACAAACATTTTTAAACAAAAATGGAATGCATGAAAATAGGTGACTAATTTAGTTACATTCATGCTGATAAAAAACAAATTTTGTTTAAAAAACACTTAGCTGAGAAACTGATGTCTGAAAAACATGTTAATAGACTGTCAAGGCATCTTCCTTAGGAATCCTGAACCTTTCCCTCTAAATTTACCTAAAACTGCTGCATTTATAAATAAAAATTTTCTAGGAAAATTTAAAAACAATCCATGCAAATGGATGAAAATGGGGAAGTTGAATTGCACATGTCTGGCAGAAATTGGACAATGGTTTCTGTACTGGTGCAGTATTACTGGACGCTGGCCGGTGCACTCTGTGTTTTGGGGCCCTGGTCAGTCCGGTTTGGTCATTGTCGTTTTTTACTTGTCTGATCTCATCTTTTTCTCCATGCAGAATCCATTAATTGCTCATTTTCAAGTAGGAATTAAATATGAAGATAAGGCACATGTGTTAATTTGGTAAGTTGGAAAGAAATATCCATGGAACACTATGTACCCTCAAAATAATCAGATATTCAAAATCTTTAACCCTTAACTCCTTACATGATGCTGGCAAATATTCCTGCCAAGGACATGATTTCTCTTGCCACTGAAATAAGTATAATTTGGACACAGTTAATCATGTTTTCTTCCTGTAAGCTGTATGAATTTTGTCATCATTTATTTCTTGAGTTAAATTTAGATGAATTTTTCACCCAATCTCGACATGTCTGCTCTACGGTAGCCATGATTTAGTTTAATGAAAAATATCTTGAAAATACTCACCGAGTTAAGAGTTAAGGCCCTGGATATTTTTTTTTATACATTTCTGCTATACTTTGACAGTCTACACCTTGTGCCTGTGAAGTTGATTCTAGGAAAGTCTTGGCTGCCTTGTAGGCAGCCAAGACTTGCCTAAAAACATCTGCCAAGGCTCTCAGAATATAACTTGTGAGTTAATACAGAGGCTGTGTTGGGACACCTGTTCTGTTGTAGTAAAATGTGGTCAAAAGTGGAATTAGTCCTTCAAAGGTTAAAGTTTCATATTTTATAAACTATTTTAAAATACCTATATTATTATTATTATTATTTATTGATGTTTAAGGTCACATATTTATGCACAATAGCTAATCATGACCGTGACAGTTTCACGGGTGGAGGAAGCCGGAGTACCCGGAGAGAACCACCGAGCAACGACGAGCAGCTGCCAGCTCCCCAACATCGTAACTCCGCACTGCAGCACAGGCAGGGTAAGATTGGTTGAAGACATGCGTACCATTGATGTGCAGTACGCTTTAGTACACGGCGTCATCGTGCCCCCACGCGGACAATGGAGATGAAGTGTCTTGCCCAAGGACACAATGCGGTTGCCGCAAGTGGGATTCGAACCGAGGACCTCTCGGCTTGCAGCCTGCACCTCTACCTACTGAGCCACCGCGCACCCTTAAAATACCTATATATTGGCTTTTGGATTAACTTAGACTGATCCTCCTTATGATTTGTTGTTTGTTGTCTTGTCTTGTCCTTTTATGACACATTTTCTGTTACGCTGAAATTGATGCATACCAGTTTGAAAGGATTAAATTGTGTGAATGAGCCCCAAATGTAGTCAGAATGGTAAAATCAGAGTGCAGATGCCTTATTTATGCTTGTCTTATAGGTTTTGAATTCTTCAACCTTGAATCTTGTCTCAAATGATATTTGTCTGTAGCTTGTCAATCAAGGATCACGGTGACTCAGTGGTTAGCACGTTGGATTTCAAGCTAAAAGGTCCAGTCCTGACCTTCAGTATCTGTTGTGTCCTTGGACAAGGCACTTAATCCTGACTGCCCATGTGGGAGTATGGTAGTGCTATGTACTTGGGTGCAGGGCCCAGCCGTGAGGGCAACTAGGGCGATTAGGTCGCCCTTCTAAGCTCAGAGTCGCCTAGAAAAATACGGTGATTACAAGTCACCCTCTAAAAATTGGCCAAAATGAGGAAAGGCTGAACTGAGTGATCCGAGGTTTACACAAAAATGATTATTTTCAAGAATCGAATATGCTTGAGTGTGATAAATATGCATTTTCATTCGTCAAATTAGCGACCAAATTATTTGAAATCACACAGATTTTTTATTTCTATTTTGTTCTGTTTCAGTCGGAGCTTCAAGTGTCGAAACGAAAATAGGTGACTTACGCGATTTAACAAAATAACCCTGTTTGAAAGTAGGTTACCTCGCTTAGGATGCTGAAAATGTATACACAACGGACGTATTTTCTAACACTGTATTTTTATTTCATTTTACTATTCTCAGAAAAACACGAATGGAATTGAAAAACACGAGAAAAAGCTTTAGAGATGACAAGACAAGCTTTGTACAGGACACAAGTGTGCATGTGAAGGATCTTGAAAAAGGGGTCCTCCTGAACACCGGAATGACACAAAATGATGCGGAATGACACCGGAATGCCATAAAAATTAAGCGGAATGACATTTATTTTACACAATACTTGACGCCAGAATGTATTTTGTTTATTAACTGACAAAGTACCCTCCAAGCAACCTTCTTACATCTGGTCCTGTTCACACTTTCAGACTTGGGAAATTATTAGCTTAGTAGACTTTGGTGAAAGTCAACCAGAGAAGGGTGCTGGGGGATTGGCACGAAGAAGAAGGGAGGGGTCTTGAAGGTGAGGGTAGCAATGGGGATTTTCAGTCAATAATTACTTTGTGATTTTTTAACCTGGCATAGATGCATCATAGACAACCTAACCTGGATTAATCGGACATTTATGGAGGACCACAAGCTGAAAATATGAAGGGGTGGCAGGGAGTGATACATAAATATTCTTAATTTTCCCCACTTGCCTATGAAGTCTCCCTACTTGACTCTGCAGTCTGCCTAATTTTTCTTGGAGGGAGACATGAAGTATCCCCAAAATTCCCCCCTAGACTGGTCCCTGCTTGAGTGTACTGCCCGTCAATAGTGCTCTTGCGCATTCAACTGCTGGTAATTCTACTTGTGCAAAGTTAGTATATTGGAGAGCCTGTCAGTTGCTCACCACTGCTCAGTAGTTCTCTCCAGGTACTCTTGCGTCCTCCACTCGTAAAACTGTCGGACACGATGTGATCCTGGCTGTAAAAAGGGTCATTAAACACTAATAAACAAACAAACTTAAACTTGTCAGTTCTATAGTTCTTGGAGTTAACCTTTTCACCTTTGAATACATTGCTGCACTGTGTTGATTAACTGAAAGACTTTACTTTCCTTATAGTCAGACATGTTAACCTTCCAAAATTTTTTTCAGGGAGATTGAAGAAAATTTTCAGGGAGATGACATGATATTTTTATACTGTACCAATGGCCCAGACTTAGCTGGTGCTAACTCCAACAAAAACCAGGGCCAAACACAAATTTTGCCCCCCAATCCCCAAAATTTGCATCCAAAACAAAAAGAAATCATGTCCTAAAGGACCTCCATAGTACGTCTCTACTGCGCATGCGCAGTGACGCAGTCTTCCCGAAATTGGCGCCAAATATCATTCTCTGTTTGGCCCTTCATCAGTCAACATCTCACTGATCTTTGTGCTTGTAAATCTCAGTTTAAAGGATGCCAGACACGTAATTTTTGGAGAAAATATGATTCTAAGGAGGATAGAAGGAGGAGAGGAAAAAAGAAGTGGCAAAAAATAATCAGGGCTGTACTTAAAATTTTTTGTTGAAATTATGTTAAGTTGCCTATTTTCGAGGCATGAGCCTCTTGTTGTCATTCTTGCTAATTGTTGCACTGCTTATTCAGTGTTTCCTCTCCCCTAGCCTTCTAAAGTCCCCCCTTGCAATTCTCCCATGCTTTTGGCATATTTTTGAGAAGTTTCATTTCTAAAATTTCCTGGGAGAGTTGCTTGGTTACAGAATGTTTTCTGTTATTTTCCCCATAGTTACGTTTTCACCCATGGGTGTATAACGTTTGTGTTCTGCATCTTCCATCTGATGTTTTGCAGATTCTCCCCTGGGAGTCTCTGTTTTGCATCAGATAGAGTGTAATTGATGACTGATTCCGGGCCAGTTTTTTCAGTGCCTGGAGTCATGTTTTCTAGTGTGTTTACACTGTTTGTTTTCATTGGCAACAGCCTTTTTTGAGGGGGGCTGTTTGCCTTTGTGGTAGTTTATCTCATTATAAGATACATTTATATTATCCGAAAGTGTCTCATTAATTATTTTATATAAATTTAAAATTTTTGACCACACTTTGCCATCGGATCCATCGGGGCTCAACGTTACTTTTCAGCAACTTGGGCTTCTCTGAAAAAATATTTTTTCAAAATTATTTTGTTTTGCAATTGTTTTTTCATTTATTAATGGATCATGTTATTATGTATCTTTGTGTCAGGGGTTTTTGCGAGTAACTAGGACTTATTGTTGTTCTTTCACAATGAAGGGACATTGTTCAAATTGTAATAGGAAGAAATCTTCCTCTGACTTTCATGATCATTGTATTAATTGTAGTCAGTGTTCTCGCATTAATCCCTGTCCTATATGTGAACATTGGGATGAGAAACATTGGAAACGTGTGTCACGATATGTTGTTTCTGGAGAAAGAGCGATGCCGGCTCTTTCTCCACAAGGTCACTCTACTCTCTCAGTTTCTATTTCAGAGGAACCAGAACAGGGTGATGTTTCCATGTTATCTTCTTCAAGTGTGCGTCCGTCGTCACAAATGAATTCAGAGCTAGCGGCAAAAGTGCTCATGGAGATTAGACAAATGTCGTCCGCTAGCTCGCCCGGTGTAGCGTCCATTCACCGAATGGTTTGGCAGCCGGGTTCGTCCGATGCGGTCCAAGAGGAAATTTTGGGTGATGCGAGCACTATAAACATAATAGATGCACACCCAGTGACGGCGGATAGTAAACGAGAACGGAGGAAGCCTTTTAGTCCGGTTCCTAGCTCGTCCAGGTCCAGCCGGGCCGCGAGCGAGAGAGGCCCCTCTCTCGTACAACAACATCTGGGACCAGATGTTGTGGTACAAAATGTGTCTTTAGCGGAGCATACGTCCGTCGCTCGGGACGCTCCGTTGTATAAGCAGTCCGCAGAGACTGTTAAGGCTTCCTCTTCTCGTCGGCGCACACGACCGCACCTTGGCTGCGTGACCTCCGATATTTTGCCAGCTTCGCCGATGAAGGATTCTTCGGCGACCAGGTCACACCATCCGGCAGCCAGGGATTCGAGACCGATGGACTCCGGACGTTCGCATAGGAAAAGTATGCGGGAGCCATCTGATGCGGAGCTGCCCTCGGCGAAGCAGCGAAAGACCGCGCCTCCGCAGGTCTCGACGTCGGACATTCTAGTGCAGATAGCACAGCTTATCGCAGCATCCCAGCAGCCGACAGAAACGGTGTCGGATCGAGAATTATCCGACGGCGCTGGGTCGGTACGCTCCGCCGAAGCATCGGGGGCGGACGACCGGGAACATCGGGAGGTCCGACCGGATGGTGAAAGGGATACGGATGAATTGGAGCTATCCCTTTCGGAACAACATAAAGCTGCCGTGGACTTCATCCGGCACTTTCTCCCTCAAGTTGTTCCGTCGGGCCAGACTGCTGCGCTTCCGGATAAGAGAATTATAGCGTCATTGGACTCTGAATTTTTTGAGCGGTTCAGGGACATCGCTCCCGAGTTTCCGTCGCAGTCCAATAATGTTGCAAGAACATTTGAATTATTGAACGACGCTATTTTTAAACTTGCTTCCAGGACGGGGAAAGCAGGTTTCTTGTCCGCAAATACTCTCAACCTGCCTTTCATTAATGCAAGGAATAAATTCGACACGGCAGGACAGGGTATACCGAGAGTTCCTCTGCGTATGGACGACGAGGCGGAAGACTTGGAGCTATCATTACCGTCGTCAGCTTCTATTCCAACCGCGGTGTTGGAAACAGCTATTGCGTCTAACAGAGCCAATTTAGATGCCTTATCTTACGCAGATCACCTTACTAAGGCGTTATCACTGCGCCTTCAAGGGGAAGAGTTTCAGGATATACAATCCTCTTTAAGACTTCTTTCAAGGGCAGTAGCTTATTCCACGTGTAACTCCGCCCTTTCAGTGGCAAATCTGGAGTTGGTTAGACGTGACGCAGCCCTGGCTACATCCACACTAGTGGATTCTAAGGTGAAGAACTCTCTTAGAGTCGCTTCGGTCTCAGGAGAACTTCTCTTTGACGGCAAGCTTTCCACTATTTATGATAATATTAAAAAGAAAGCTAATGATTCTCTGTTGTTCAGATCCGCTCCTAAAAGGTCGGATACAGCAGACACGAATAAGGCGGGCACTTCTGGGTCTAATGCGCCCAAGAGAGGTTCCTATAGAGGTTCCGGTGCGTCCTCTTGGTCTTATTCGAGAGACCGTCAGGATAGCGACTCTCGTTCGGGACGTCCTTCAGGCCGGGACAATCGGTCGGACGCCCCGAGGTCGACGAGGCGAGGTGCGGGTCGTGGAAGACGTGGTTTCTCTTACCGCAGGCCTCGCAGGTCCAGGAGGTGATGGCTTAAACCTCTATCGCGTTCCGGTTGGCGGAAGGTTGTCGAGTTTTTCACAAGAGTGGGCGTCGATTACGGACGATCCGTGGGTGAGAGGAGTGACTTCGGAAGGTCTAAAGATATCCTTCAAACGAAAGCCTCCATTAACTCGAAGTCCAAAGTGGACTCATCTTCCGTCAAATCCACAGAAAAGAGATGCTCTGTTATCAGAGGTGCAGTCTCTTTTAATGAAGAATGCGGTAGAGGTCGTAGAAAACCAGGAATCGCTGGGATTCTACAGCCATCTGTTTCTGGTTCCGAAACCAGACGGCTCGTTCCGTCCAGTCATAGATTTGAGCTGGATAAACAAGCTGATCGTCGCTCCGAAGTTTTATATGGAGACGATTCGATCGGTCAGAGCGAGTATTCGGGTGAACGATTATGCAACGAGCATAGATCTCAAAGATGCGTACTTTCACGTCATGGTACATCCGACATTCCGAAAGTATCTACGCTTCGCAGTCCTAGGAGTGGTGTATCAGTTCCAGGCCATGTGCTTCGGATTGAATCTAGCACCCTGGGCTTTCACTCGGGTAATGAACTCGGTAATGATCTACTTCTGAGCTCATTCGTCTGCGGTAACGTCGGCCTACCTGGACGACATTCTTCAGAGGTACGGCAACGAGTTAACGCTTCAGAACGATGTTCAGAATCTTCTTCTATTGCTCCGACGTCTCGGTTTCATAGTAAACGAGGAGAAGTCGGATCTGGTGCCGTCCAAGTCATTCACTCATCTGGGAATGAGCTTCGAGACGCACAACAATCTCGTTCGTCTGCCGTTAACCAGAGCGAAATTAGTCAGTTGTTACGCTCGCTATTGTCTGAATGCAGACAAAGTCACAGCGAGAGAATTTATGAGACTGATAGGTCTGTGCGGAGCCGCCGCGGATCTCATTCCGATGGGACGGCTACGCACACGTCCTCTTCAAATTTTCCTGACTCAGAATTGGAGTGTGAAAATTCATTCGCTCGATGTAGACGTTCTCTTGTCAGATCAAGTGAAACAAGAGATTCAGACTTGGGCAAACATTCAGTGGTTAACTCAAGGAGTTCCGCTGCAGTTGCCGGATCCGAGTTTTACCATTATGACGGATGCCAGTCAAACAGGTTGGGGTGCATCATTAATCCCAACGGATTCGAGATGCCAGGGTCTTTGGGATCCGCAATTCCTGTGCAAGCACATAAACATCAAGGAAATGATGTCAATTTGGCTTGCGTTACGTCACTGGATGGACATTATTCACGATGCTCATGTCCAAATCCTATCCGACAATACGACAGTAGTGGCGTATATACGGAATCAGGGAGGCACTCATTCAGTTCCGTTGTTCAATCTAACGGAAAGAATCCTTCTGTTTGCGTTGGAACATCACGTTCTTCTTTCGGTCCGTCACATACCGGGTCGTCTGAATGTGCTAGCAGACTCCCTTTCACGAAAGGGTCGCTTGTTGCCGTCGGAGTGGACTCTCAACAAACAAGTATTCAATCAGATTTGCTACCAATGGGAACGGCCAATGATAGACTTATTTGCGACACATCTCAACAATCAGTTGCAGACGTATGTGTCCCCGTGTCCGGATCCAAGAGCATTTGCAGTAGACGCTCTGTCGATCCCTTGGGACGGAATGATAGGATATGCGTATCCTCCAGCGCCGTTAATTCAACAAGTATTGCTAAAGATAAAACAATCTCAATGCAAGATTCTGTTGGTAGCATCTCTGTCGCCACAGAGACCGTGGATAAATCTACTCAGGTGTCTGTTGTGGGACCTACCGCGGAAGCTTCCTCCACGAGAGGATCTTCTTTCGCAGGGGAAATCGCGCCAACTCCATCACAACCCGCAAGGTCTCAACCTTCACGTTTTTCCGTTGTGCGGTCCTTCTTGCATGGCAAGCACTTTACAGGACGAGCAGTGGACGCGATTTCTAACTGTAGGAGGACCTCCTCTTCGCTAAACTATGCGGCTAAGTGGAAGGTTTTCCGTCGTTGGTGTAGGGATCATTCTGTAGATATATTTGATCCCTCTATACCAGACATTGCAAACTTTCTAGTATACTTGTTTGACGAAATCAAACTGCAGCCTGTTACTATAAAGGGTTATAGATCTATGTTATCTGATACCTATGCACATCATGATAGTTTACAAATTGGATCTAATGTCTCTTTATCGAAATTGGTTAGAAACTTTTCGATAAATAGACCCAGAACTCTTAGATTAATTCCTAAGTGGAATTTAGCTTGGGTTCTCCTTAAATTGAAGGAAAAGCCATTTGAACCTCTTGGGACAGTAGATTTCAAATTCTTATCTTATAAGACAGCTTTTCTCTTAGCTTTCTCTTCTGCCAGAAGAGTCAGTGAGCTTCATGCACTATCGGTGGATGATTCTCATTATCGTAGTGTTGGGAACTCTGTCACCTTCACTACTAATGTGGGTTTTTTAGCTAAGAATCAGGCTCCTAATAAATATCCGGAACCTATTGTTATTAAGGCTCTTCCGTCTTCAGACGGGCGTAGGCCTTTACTCTGTCCTGTTAGAGCACTACGTATCTATAAACAGAGATCTCAGTTCATCAGAAAGGGACGGAAACGTTTCTTTCTGTCTTTGATGCCTAATAGAAAGGACATTTCAGTCCATTCTATTGCTAGATGGATTCAGTTAACTATCCGTACTGCGTATGAAGATTTATCTTCTTCTCAGCAGTCTGTGCTTAAGATTTCTGCTCATGAAGTAAGAGCTCTTTCTACCTCCTGGGCTTATGCTAATAGTGTTGCTATTACAGATTTAATGAAGGCTGCTTATTGGTCTCAGCCATCCACATTTACTAATTTTTATCTCAGAAATATTGAGTCCATTTCTGGAGACCTGCATTGTTTAGGTCCGTTATCTGTTGCTCAGAATGTCGTCCACTAAACAGTTGCAACTATAGTTATGCAGGCTTTCTGTTCCGGCAGTGACTCCGTCCGGCTGCCCTCTTCGCTCTGGGCTATTTGACCCAGGGCAAGGGGAAGGGGGGGGGGGGGGGGGGGGCGGGTGTTCCCTTAGGTCACCTGCTTTATAGTGAAAAGCAAGGGAATGCCTCCTCCAAGACAGTATTTCTGAGTCGCTTCCGGGATGGTTTTAAAGTGTAATATTAATGTTTAATTTCATTCATGTCTTATTTTTAAAGTGTAGCTCGGTCTGAAGCATTTGTATATGTCAAGTGTCAAACGGGCTTTAATATACAATACTCGGACACTTTTAAATGATTATAAAGAGTCTCAATTCTCTGGACTGCTTTATTTATTGGCTTGCTTTAAAAATAATTAGTATAAGGGTTATACTGAATGTTAATAGAGAACATGAATGTTATTGTGCTCAATTATTAAGGGTAGTGTATCTTTCTAATTTAATATTAAATAAGAAAGATACATGTAAAGCCTAATACTCCTTTTCTCCTTAAGGGGTTACCTCTTTATTATATAATTGAGCTTATTGGATTTTCCTCTATGTCCTAGGCCCTCCAGCCTGTTTACTATTCAGCTAAGTCTGGGTCATTGGTACAGTATAAAAATGTTAAAAAATTTATAGTAATTTATATATTTTTTATACTTACCAATGACCCAGACGGGGATGGCCCTCCCTGAGTTGGGAACTCTTGCCTCCCCGCTGAGTACATAGCGCTGACCAGGCACTGCCAGTAAGAATGATATTTGGCGCCAATTTCGGGACGACTGCGTCACTGCGCATGCGCAGTAGAGACGTACTATGGAGGTCCTTTAGGACATGATTTCTTTTTGTTTTGGATGCAAATTTTGCGGATTGGGGGGCAAAATTTGTGTTTGGCCCTGGTTTTTGTTGGAGTTAGCACCAGCTAAGTCTGGGTCATTGGTAAGTATAAAAAATATATAAATTACTATAAATTTTTTAACTTTCAGGGAGATTTTTTTTTGCGCGTAGAAGCCACGTGTGGATCAATTTTAAATACAAATTAATACCAAATACCCCCCCACCCCCACAGACATAACAGGAAACAGTCCAACAACAATACATCAAAGGAACATACGCCAACGTTCTACTAACCGGTGGTGAGTGACCCAGACCTGTTAACCTCTCGAGGTGACTGTCAGTGAGATTTTGATGAGCTCCCAGTGAGACTCGGATGCTTGTCAGTGAGATTTTTGCACGTGGGCAGCACATCAATAATTTCCATGTTACCACCCCCCCCCACACACACATACATTAAACATTCCACCCTAATGTGTTTTATTTGAACAATTTGTCCTTTCAAAAGCCAAAACATAGAAATATAGAGAAAAACAGAAATCATAAATATGGATGTGGTCATGTGCCAATATTTGAGTTGTTCCAATGACATCCATATTTCAATGGTTTTATGTACAAAATGTTTGGAGATATTTTGGACCTTTTCAGCACTATATGTTTTGATGCTGTGTTGAAAGTTTTGGATCTATTTGGGAAATTATGGGTACTTGCGGTGACCTGCGGTAACCTGCGGCAATCTGTGGTGTTTAGGCACACCCCGAGCCCAGTTGTTGTGGTAATTCGATCTGCCAAAGCCCAGCGCCCCACCTAACCACACCGGGTACTCACTGGAAGTAGTTGGTCATTTACGAAGGTGATTTGGAATGGGGTGATCATTTTTCAGTGAAACGTGAACATTATGCCACAGCCAGCCCAGGAACATCTCCGGGATATTTAATTTATTTTGTTGTCCATTTATCACAACGAATGAAAAAACGTCCAAGTGCCGTAAATTAGCAACTTTTTAGAGATTTTTTTCACCAAAAACATAATTTTTTTCACAGCCTGCTTTAGAAAATTGCGAATCGGAAATTTTTCCCAATATACTGAAAATTACGGCAACTCATATGTTTGAGCCGTTTGTCTGCAAAATTGGCTATAATTATCTGACGTGAAAGTGAAATCCAAAATGCACAATAATAAATTTGTGCGTATTTTTGCACATGTTCGATTGGACAAAATTTATGCGTATGGAACTTATTTTTCGATTTGACTGCTACCTGTATACAAGCAAAGGTGTGCCTTTGATATATAATCAATTTCAGCAATTATCCTGCATCTCAAATTCATTTAAACCGCCTGTCAAACGTGTTGCAAATAATCACAACACGGCCATTAACAGAAATGAGATTGGTCACCAGTTCTTACGTAAGTGGTGACGTTTCACACAAACTTAATGACCTTGCCATTGAGAGTAGAGCACATGCTTTTGTATTTGTAAACAAAAGCTGGTGGATTCAGTTTTTGTCTGGTATGTCGACTTTCCGGGAGATTTTGGCCCAAATTGACTCCCGGGCGGGAGGGGATAGCTAATTCCGGGAGAATCCCGGGCATTCTGGGAGAGTTAACATGTCTGCTTATAGTATGCAATGCCAAATAAGAAGCAGGATAACAACAACCAAAATTAGTTTTTTTTCTTTTCTTTGAGGTTTCGTCTAATACAAATGATGAAAAAGTGAGAAAAATTTTACTGTTTTGCAACCTGTTTCCATTTCTACTGTGAGACAATTACAAAATATATTGTAAACATTCTTTTAGATTTCTGTTATCTAGCCGCATTCGATTCTCTTGGCTTACTTAACCTTGACCCAGTGAATTGGACTAAACCTACCCAGGACTAGAAACAAATATTGCTGTTCATTGTGCTCATTTCAATGATGGCCATAAGTGTTGTTTTTTAATCAAAACTGAAAAATTTTAGTTAGATACAAAAAAAATTAATGCAAATGTCTGTAAGTTGTGTAAAGATTCAAGTATTTTATTATGAAATCCAGTTCTTTTTCCAGAATTCAAGTTTAAATACTTGATGATATGATGTTAATTGACACTCTGTTGAAAGAAGCTCCAAGAGTTGCCTCCAATTTATACTGAAGAATCTCACCCATTAGCAAAGAAATGTGAGAACATTGAATCTGAGATCTTAATTTGTTTGGATTCTATGAATCTTGATTTCACAATATTTTCTTATTGCAATCTTGACCCACTGTGTAAACTGTGACATGCACAAGTCATGTTCTTATTGAGGTAAATATCACTTTTGTGGTCACAGTACTGTAGACATTTTACTTATTTTTAATTATGAATAAAAATTGTTTTTGGATTGGTTAAAAAAACTTATCATACACTTCTCAAACATTTCGCATTTAATTGTCAGTAACATGATTTCGGGTTTGTTTTAAGAATTCACTGGCGCTGTGTCAAACAAAATATAATTAAATAGAAGAATTCTCAGTTTATTCCAGACATGTTAACCTCCCAAAATTTTTTTCAGGGAGATTACAGTCACAGCCTCACAAGTTCAACTTTATAGAGGATGAATAGCCTCGTGTGAAGGGGTAACATCACAAAATTCACCCCATGTGTGACCCTATTGAATAGGGTCACACATGGGGTGAATTTTGTGATGTTACCCCTTCATGAAAAATGACAGTATGCATTTTTGGAATTTTCCTGACCAGGCTGACCTATACCTGTATTTCCATCTCTGGACATTGATATAAAGTTGTGTAGACATAACTGAAATATGGGTGTGATCAGACTTGATTAACTAAAAACTTCAAAAGTAGAACATAAAAATAAAGTTTAGAACATAAAATGATCAAATCACAGCTTGGCAAATTGGCAACCTGGGTTCTTTGTTATATGTTATGTAATCTGCATGAAAGAGAATTGATCTACTTCGTCAATATGATTTGGTATAAATTTTACTTGCTCCCGGGGAACCGTTTTCAGTCTGAACCCCAAACAGACCATTGATTACTATCTGGAACAAGGCTAATGAGAGATGAAGAAAGTTCAGTTCACATCTGAAAAAAATAGTGCATCCTCAAATGTGTTCTGTTTCGTAAGGGGAAAGGATTTTATTCAGAATATAAGTTTTCAGGGTTTACCGGGAAATGATGTTTATTTTATTGAGAGAATGAGTTATATATTCAATGTTGGTTTGCTTTATTACAGTAAAGAACTCTGACGATCATTAGATTTGAGTGTGTTTTCTTTCAGTAGGAAGAAAAATTAGAAATACATCAATATCTCTCCTGTTAAAAGAGTAGTCTCCCTTACGCAAGTCTGTTCAAATCTGAGAGTTCTGAAGCTTTTCACATGCCATGAACATCGTGAATGCTGTGTCATGCAATCAGGCGTGTAGCCGGGGATTCATTCAATTCATACTTCATAGTCATGAGGTGGGTGGGCACCGGGCAATACCCGTGGGTGGGGATGGGGAATACACAGCACACTCACTCGATTTGTGTTTTGTGCAGTTCATCGGAAATCGTCGACATTTCACGGTAGGCCTGTCAAGTGGACTGTTTGTTTTGGTGGTGTTTTTCTCTTCGATTTGAGATTTGGATAACAAATACAGTGAATAAATAATCTCAGTCAAAAGATATATTTCATTTTATTCCCAGAACATATATGTTTCATGCAATTAAACGCTACTTATATCAGCGTGCAGTTGAATTACAGTGCGCGTAAGTTGCCCATTTTCGTTTCAAATTACCACCAATTTTTCTCAAATCTGACATGATTTTGTCTGGAATTCCGACTTTCCGGGAGATTTTGGCCCATATTGACTCCCGTGCAGGAGGGTAGGAGGATATAGCTAATTCCGGGAGACTCCCAGGCATTCCGGGAGAGTTAACATGTCTGGTTTATTCAGAAAATAGAAAATGAATTGATGATAACATGATCTGGGATTCGCAACACAGAGTTTATGTTCGGCCAAGATGCAGAGCATCGAGGTTGAACATATGCTCCGAGCCACAAATCTCAGACCATGTTACTGTCAATTCATTCTAATAACATATATGCTACAATGAGACACTTCCCATAACTCAAAATCCACATCGTAAAAAGAACAAGGCAACTTATAATGATAGCAAATTTAGTGAATAAATCTCCCATGGTGAATAAATCTCCCATGTATCTCACTGGACAAATAGTCAATAAATCAGATAAAGGTCAAGGTCACTCCATCTTAGTTCAAATCGTAAACTCATATATGATTTGAACAACACTTTATTCACAACATGGTTGGCTGCACGCATGAAAAATCTAGAAAAATGAAGTGATTTGCAAGTCACGCTGTTGATTTAATAATTGTGACATGGGCAGCCTCATTGTGAGGGCAAATGGTAACATATGCTGCTGGAACCGTAAACATAGAAAAATCTATGCAACGTCTTGTCCATTCAGAGGGTGAGAACTTTAGTCTTACTGGAATATATTTGAGTTATTACAGCATAAAAATGCACTTTCCAGTTGCTCGACCTCTGCCACTCCCTCTGTCTCTCTCTTGACAAGCAATTGAATACTTGTGCCATTTTTTGTGATATATCCAAAGCTTTTGAACGAATGTGGCATTAAGGACTCCTCTTTAATTTTCAGTAATACGGAATATCTGTCCTACTCCTTCGATGGTTGTCAGATTATCTGTACAATCGACAACAATGGGTACTTGTCAATAGAACTTTCTCTAATTATCAGAAACTTGAAGCAGGTGTTCCTCAAGAATCTGTCTTGGGTCCCTTTCTTTTCCTGGTATATATAAATGACATATTGGAGATTATTGAAGTTGTTACGAGAATGTACATTGACGATACATGCCTTATAAAATCAGAACCCATGTTCACAGATCTTGTATCTCGGCTAAATAAAGACCTTGAAAACATAAACAAATGGTCATGCCATTGGTTAGTAACCTTTAACCCAAACAAAACTAAAGCTATCAGATTTTCATTAGGTACCATAGTTGACCACAACCCCAGTGTAGAATTCGATAACAGCCCAATTAGCATAGTTGACACACACAAACACCTTGGTATAGTATTACAATCAAATCTAAACCGGAACTCTCAAATTAACAAAATATGTAAGAAAGTGAATGTCTGGCTAGCACAAATGTGAAAACTTAAATTTAAACTTAACAGGAAAATCCTTGAACAGGTATACTCAGCCTATATTTTGCCGCTCATGGACTACAGAGATAGTATTTGGGACTGTGCCCCCTGTTACCTACTCGACGACCATGATAAACTGCAATATGTCGCAGCTCGTGTCATTTCTTTGCTTGGCCCCATTATAGCGGTCTGAGACTAACGTTTCTAAACAGTCTGCACATGCTAGAGATTCTCCTGTATGGAAAACCAGAGCTCACTTAGTAGATTGGTCCTATAGAAGATCTCCTGTATGGAAAACCAGAGCTCACTTAGTAACAAAACAAATTAATTTTCAAGAAAACCCAGTTACATATTACATCCAGAGGGAGGTTTGCATAAAATTCTGAGCAATGTTTGCATAACCATTGTGTACAATGTTACTCATTGTTAGTCTCCTTTTAGTTAGTAGCATTGATGAAGGCAACCTCGGTGAATTTTAACCCCTGTTTTTCTGGTTTCTTTCGGGGGGTTTTTTCTCCCTTTTCTTAGTTTTTTTTTTTTTTTTCCATTCACACAACCAGCTTGTTGCCAATATTGTTTCATAATTATGATCATATGTTCGGAGAGGAGTTGTTAATAAGTTGAATAACATGCACTCCAGTCCAATTCTGCTTTATTCATGGAGAATAAAATATGTTTAATCTAAACTAACATGCAGAACTAGTTTTCCATTTAATATGAAACCATTCAAAATGTATATCTATTTATTTATACCTCAAACAAATCCATTTACCTTATCTTTCTCCCGTGGGAACCCTGGAAAGTGGAGCAGTATTTGTTTACTGTCTCAAACAACTTCTGTTTTAAAATATAAAATAGTACCCGGCATCAACGCCAGGAGCAGAAGTCCTCTAAAGTGAGCAGCATTGGTATAAACGATTTGCTAAAGTTGATGTCATACTTATTATGTGGTCATGATATCATCAATTATGCTGAAAGTAGCCTTAAACACCAATAAATAAATATCACACCCGCAGTGCATATCTGGGCTATTAATTGCATTAGGTCAGAGAGAAAACTCCTGTTAGCTGAATAAATAAAGTTGTAATATATCAAGAAATTACCCTGACAATCACTGAATATTCCTTGTTTACAAACCTCTTTGGCCTTATTATATCAAATGAAACCATTTAATCTATTATATCTTGTTTGATAGAGCTTCATGAGCTCCATTGCTATTCAATAACCTCCAAAACTGTCAGAATTATAACATGTCAAACTTGACGTCATGCCTGTTATGTGGTCAAACATTGTTTGACAGAATTCTCCAGGTTCTGTCAAATAAAATAATTATTGTTAGTTATATTTCCATTTCTGTTAAAAGAGACAGCATGCCACAAATTTGAAATAAAACTTTTGTTGTTCGGTTGACATAATAAATACGATATGTAAAAGTGCCGTTTTGTTCAAAAGGTTATTTGGTTGAAATAACCTAGTTTTATGTATTAAATGTATGACAGGCTACCAAGTAAGTTAGTTACACAGACTTTCTCACATTTCAGTTTATTTATAAAGCCAAAATGAGCAATTTCAATTGCTGGAAGCCACCATAGTGGCTTTTGTTCTGAGTAGTAGTTTTACAAATGATTCACCACTGTTAAATGCATGTTTTTTTATAGGAATAAAATTTTTTTGGTACACTGGAGAAAGCCTATGGCCATTCCCCATTAAACCTAAACAAATTTAACTTTTATGAACAATAAGCCTTATAATTAATAGTTCTGGTTATGGAGATTATTTATGATCCCTGTTTGGTGAGAGTGTGAGAAGTGGGAAATCTCACCCTCTGGCAAGATATTTGGGCCAGTCACGAGACTTGCCTTGTGTCTGGACCAAATATCTTCTACTGAGGGTGAGATTTCTCCATCTCACACCCACCCCAATCAGGGATATTTAGCTCACCTGACTGAAAGTCAGGGTGAGCTATTCTGATCACTTTTCGTCCGGTGTCCATCGTGAAGGTGGTGTTTGGGCCTTTTTCTCCCAAACCACTAGCCGCATACTAATGAAATTTCATGGGAGTAGGGGTTATATAAGGGCATTTTGATTTTTTGTCAAATTAGGTTTCGGCTCACATTGAGCAGAGGGATGGGGCAAAAATGCTCCAATTCTTAAAAAATCTTCTTCTCGAGAACCAGCAATAGCAGAGACTTGATATTTGGTATGCAGCTTCCTTTTGAGGTGTAGACTCAAGTTTGTTCAAGAGAAGTTGGAGGGGCTATATTTGACGATGTTAAAGGAGGGGCAAAAATTTTGACCCCGCCCCAAATTTCTATTTTCCAAACCGCGAGGCAGATTTGAACCAAATTTTACTTGAGTGCTTATTGGGTCATAAGTACCTAATTTATGCCAAAATTTTTTTCCCTATAGCCCCGTGGGAACCACAGGAGCTAAAAAGAGAAAAAAATTAAAACGCCCATATCTCCAAAACTACACGGCACTGAGAATTCTTATTTGTTGTGAAGCTTCCTTAGGACCAACAGAATGGAATGGTAAAAAAAAATTGCCATCAGTTTTATCATGGGGTACTTTTTGGGGACTTTGAAAAAGTGCTGAGTCAGCATTTTTTAACACTGCGGGTAATGGGAAAAACATAAGACTACTTTTCTCTGAAACCACTGCTCCAAAAGCTTTCAAATTTCACATATAACATCTTTGGAAGATTGTTTCACATGTTTATTGAAATGAATTGCCTGGGTCGATATTTGGGCTCTCTAGGGGAGCCCAAATGTTTAAATTAGTGCAGTATGAGGAGTATTTTTGAAAAATCTTCTTCAGATCTCCCAATAAGAATGTTTTGATATTTGGTATGCAGCATCCTCAGGGGGGTGAGATTCAAGTTTGTTGAAGCCAAATCCCTGGGTTCATATTTAGGCTGAAAATTTGGGGTCCCGTTGCGGACTTCGAAATTTTGGACCAAAATCCGAAAAAAATTTTTTTTGTTTTTTCTGCGTTTCGGTCAATTACAAAAAAAAAAAAAAAAAAAAAAATTTTTCCCTGAAAATTTGGGGGCCGGGTGGGACTTAGAAAATTTTGGACCAAAATCGAAAAAAAAATTTGGGGGTTTTTTCTGCGTTTTGGTCAATTTTAAGACCAAAAAAATAATTTTTTTTTCCCCTGAAAATTTGGGGTCCAGGTGGGACTTAGAAAATTTTGGTCCAAAATCAAAAAAAATTTTTTGGGGTTTTTTCTGCATTTCGGTCAATTTTAAGACAAAAAAAAAAAAAATTTTTCCCCTGAAAATTTGGGGTGCGGGTGGGACTTAAAAAATTTTGGACCAAAATCTGAAAAAAAATTTTGGGTTTTTTTTCTGCGTTTTGGTCAATTTTAAGACAAAAAAAAAAAAAATTTTTCCCTTGAAAATTTGGAGTCTGGGTGGGACTTGGAAAATTTTGGTCCAAAATCCGAAAATTTTTTGGGGGTTTTTTCTGCGTTTCGGTCAATTTTAAGACCAAAAAAAAAAAAAAAAAAAATTTTTTCCCCTGAAAATTTTTGTTAGATCTTGTTCTGATATTATAATTTCAAAATGTGTACATATTTTTTGCTTGTCAAAAAGCCAATAAAGATCTGAATTGAAAAATATTTTTTGTCTGAGTGAATTTTTTTCATGAAAAAACCTGTCAAACCTGGAATGTCAGAAAAAATAATAATATGGTACACAAATCTAGGGATCCCCTCCACACCATGAATAGTCATGCCTGATGTTATCAATGTTAAAAAAAATATTGGGGGGGGGAGATACCCAGGGTGGGGGGGAAGATACACTAGTGTATCTTCCCCTGCGGGGGGGAAGATGCACTAGTGTATCTTCCCCCGGAGGGGAAGATACACAGGGGGGGAAGATACCGTGGGACACCGGGTAGGACTTAGAAAATTTTGGACCAAAATCCGGAAATTTTTTTTTTTTTTTTTTCTGCGTTTCGGTCAATTTTAAGACAAAAAAAAAATTACAAAATTTCTTCCCTGAAAATTTGGGGTCCGGGTGGGACTTAGAAAATTTTGGATCCAAATCCTGAAATTTTTTTTTTGTGTGTTTTTTTATGTGTTTCTGTCAATTTTAAGACAAAAAAATTTTTTTTTTTTTTAACACCGAAAATTTGGGGTCCGGGTGGGACTTAGAAAATTTTGGATCCAAATCCTGAAATTTTTTTTTTGTGTGTTTTTTTATGTGTTTCTGTCAATTTTAAGACAAAAAAATTTTTTTTTTTTAACACCGAAAATTTGGGGTCCGGGTGGGACTTAGAAAATTTTGGATCCAAATCCTGAAATTTTTTTTTTGTGTGTTTTTTTATGTGTTTCTGTCAATTTTAAGACAAAAAAATTTTTTTTTTTTCAACACCGAAAATTTGGGGTCCGGGTGGGACTTAGAAAATTTTGGATCCAAATCCTGAAATTTTTTTTTTGTGTGTTTTTTTAAGTGTTTCTGTCAATTTTAAGACAAAAAATTTTTTTTTTTTTACACCCAAAATTTGGCGTCCGGGTGGGACTTAGAAAATTTTGGACCAAAATCTGGAAATTTAGTTTTATCGTTTTTTATGTGTTTTAAGAAGAAGAAAAAAATTTAGGCTGAATGTATTTTGTTTGGGAAAAAAATCTGTTTTTTATGCGTTTATCTCAATTTTGGGACGTAAAAGTGCAGGAACTGAAAATAGAAGGAAAATCCTGTGTATTGTGTGGGCACAATCGCTTCATCTAGTTGGTATATGCTTTTCTTGGGAGGGGGTGTATGCAGCTTATTCAAGTCAAGTCCCTGGTTTGATATTTAGACTACCATGTTAGGTGAGTGCCCTCAGGCCCCCTGGGGCCTCTTGTTTTTCTCCCCCCCACCAAAACACCCTGAGGTCATCAGAAGTAATTCAGAGGCACCTGCTACTATATCGAACAATTTTGTTGTCCTTTTCGGGAAGAGCACACAAAAGTTCAGTATATACCACTGGTATGCACCACAAAATTGATTCCCTACACCGGCAAGACAGGGCTTAAAGATTTGTAGCGAAATGAACATTGACACATTCCGATGATGTCATATTATGAATTCTGCAATGTATTCGCATAACTTTTCAATGGGAATTTCATGCAACTCACTCCACTCATAATGGCATTCACCCAAAAATTTATATAAAAGAATCAAGTGTCCTTTGGTTTTGTGGTCTTTGTTTTTATTTCTATATTTTTTTTACAAATGTTCGTCTGCTAATATTTCTGAAAACTCACTGTGTTGTGTTTGTTTACAGAAGAATGTGCATCATTGAATAGTCCTGCGCTCATTAAATATGCTAATAAGCAGGTCTCGTGGGTCATGTGATGAAGATATCTATCTTCCCAATGGGGTGGGGGGGGGGGGAGAAGAAATAATTCAGCACTCTACCAATTAATTATCAAGTTTTATCCAACTTATATATAACATAATATCAAATAATAAATTACTTTCATTTTTTCTAATGGTTTTTGCTCTCTGACTCTGGGTCTCATCATCAGCTTCCGATATAGGCTACTTACTCCACAGATCGTAATTATTAATAACACAATTGACAATTCCTATATTGGAAGTATCCATGAAGAAGTCGACAGGATAACTAAAGATATATATATATATAAACAGTGGATGCAAATAACTATCTCTGAGTTTATACTTCTTATTGTTGGTCTGACACAAGCTGAAGCTGTACAGCTAACAGGGAGATGACAGGTAGACAGCCAATCTGGCTATGCCATCTCCCTATGGTATACCCTATTATTTGTATTTCTTTACAAAGCAATTGTTTTCTATTACTTTTTACCACTATGTTCATTGTGTTTTCTGCATTTTTTCTCTATTGTGTATACCGTAAATTAAATCATTTAAATCAATAAATCAATTGAACGATGTAGGAAATATATGAGGGTTTGGTTGTGTATAGAGTTGATTGTTTTGTTTTATCCTTTTAGCTAATGTATTGGCCCAATGTTGCTGGCACGATTCACAAAAAACGCCGATCAAATTTTAATATTTCTTCATTGTTGCATCAAAAAATTCTTATGGTCACTCTTCCCCCTCCCCACACTGGAAAAAGCTTGTTTCAGTTAGGGGCCATAAGCTATTTATGTGAATCAAAAAGTGAAAATTTTTAGATATTCAAGATCGTTTTTTTCTTTCTTTTACAATTGTCATCGCCTGGTCTTCTAATGTAAAGAGTCATCCCTTTACCTAACGAATCAGCTGCAATTGCGTACGTAACTTGCAAATTAAGCTCATACCAATGAGGGGGTCACATGATATGGTTTTGTTGAAATTTGTGAACAATTTGAAAAATCAACAATTAAAATAATAAATTTTGCTATCATGTGCATTGGGTAAAGGTTTAACCAGCTGAAAACAGAAAAATGGGAAATTTCCATCACATTGCCCATTTAACCCTAAAGATCACATTCCGTCTTCGACAAACTCTGTGACCTCAGAACAGGCCTGCAAGTAAACAAACATGAGGAACTTGTTCAAAAAATAGTCGAAGCACTCTGGCAGGGGTTTGTAGTCATGTCTTGGATGTCAATACAGGCCTGCTGAACTGAAAATTACTGGCAAGCCACTGTATCTGCAGGGTGTACTATGCAAGAATTTCCTTGAAAGTTATCCAGGCACTTATGGTTAACCCCTTGCCTAACATTACTGTATGGCATCACCAGCACAAAAAATCCTTCAGTAATTAATATTTTCCATTTTATTAATATTCAGTTTGAAAGGTGATTTTTAGCTCAACTTGACAAAGTCAAGCTGAGCTATTGCCATCACTTCTCGTCCGTTGGCGTACGTACCGTACGTACGTACGTACGTTAGTATGTTAGTACGTTAGTACGTACGTCCACAATTTCCTTTGGCACACCTCACAGGTCGCATTTATGATCAGATTACTTTGAAACTTGGCATGCTTGTTTGGGGTGACCTCTAGATGGGAGCTATCGATTTTCTGCAATTTCCCTCAATAAATGTTGCCGCGGCCAACATTCTTAGAACTTAGTTTAGTCAAACCACAATATTTCCCTTTGGCACACCCTACAGGGCACATTTATAATTTGATTGCTTTGTAACCTGGTATGCTTATTTAGGGTGACCTCTAGATGGGAGCTATCGATTTTCTTCCATTTCCGGCAAAAAATGTTGCCACGGCCAACGTTCGTAGAACTTAGTTTAGTCAGACCTCAATATTTCCCTTTGGCACACCCTACAGGGCACATTTATGATCAGATTGCTTTGAAACCTGGTATGCTCGTTTGGGGAGACCTCTAGATGGGTGCTATCGATTTTCTTCAATTTCTGTCAAAAAATGTTGCCGCGGCCAACGTTCTTAGAACTTAGTTTAGTCAGAAGACTCAATATTTCCCTTTGGCACACCCTACAGGGTACATTTATGATCGGATTGCTTTGAAACCTGGCATGCTTGTTTGGGGTGACCTCTAGATGGGAGCTATCGATTTTCTTCAATTTCCGTCAAAAAATGTTGCCGCGGCCAACATTCTTAGAACTTAGTTTAGTCAAACCACAATATTTCCCTTTGGCACACCCTACAGGGCACATTTATGATTTGATTACTTTGAAACCTGGTATGCTTATTTATGGTGACCTCTAGATGGGAGCTATCGATTTTCTTCCATTTCCGGCAAAAAATGTTGCCACGGCCAACGTTCGTAGAACTTAGTTTAGTCAAACCTCAATATTTTCCTTTGGCACACCCTACAGGGCCCATTTATGATCAGATTGCTTTGAAACCTGGTATGCTTGTTTGGGGAGACCTCTAGATGGGAGCTATCGATTTTCTGCAATTTCTGTCAAAAAACGTTGCCGCGGCCAACGTTCTTAGAACTTAGTTTAGTCAGAAGACTCAATATTTCCCTTTGGCACACCCTACAGGATACATTTATGATCGGATTGCTTTGAAACCTGGCATGCTTGTTTGGAGTGACCTCTAGATGGGAGCTATCGATTTTCTTCAATTTCCGTCAAAAAATGTTGCCGTGGCCAACGTTTTTAGAACTCAGTTTAGTCAGACCACAATATTTCCCTTTGGCACACCCTACAGGGCACATTTATGATTTGATTGCTTTGAAACCTGGTATGCTTGTTTGGGAAGATCTCTAGATGGGAGCTATCGATTTTCTTCAATTTTGGTCAAAAAATGTTGCCGCGGCCAACGTTCTTAGAACTTAGTTTAGTCAGACCACAATATTTCCCTTTGGCTCACCCTACAGGGCACATTTATGATTAGATTGCTGTGAAACCTGGTATGCTTATTTACGGTGACCTCTAGATGGGAGCTATCAATTTTCTTCCATTTCTGTCAAAAAATGTTGCCACGGCCAACGTTCTTAGAATTTAGTCTAGTCAGACCACAATATTTCCCTTTTATACACCCTACAGGGCACATTTATGATCGGATTGCTTTGAAACCTGGCATGCTTGTTTGGGGAGGCCTCTAGATGGGAGCTATCGATTTTCTTCGGTTTCTGTCAAAAAATGTTGCCACTGGCAAAAAAAATGACATTTGTACCAGTGATCTTCAATTTTGCCATTTCATTTATAACTTACCAAGTTCAGGTTTGTCAAGTTGAGCTACAGTGTCATTGACACTTTCATTATGAAAAGCTATTGCTGGATATAACCATTACTACAGGTGATGGTTTAACCTTTGCCCAGTGCACTCAATATCAAAATTGGTTATTTTTGTTATTTCTTTTTTCTACAAATTCAAAAAAAAAATATCAACAAAATCATATCTTGTAATCCCCTCATTGGAACGAGCTTGTTCCAATGTGGGGTTCACATGATATGGTTTGTTGACATTTTTTGATAAACAAAACTTTTTTAACTGTTCAGTTTGTAAATTACTTGGGCAGATGCGGGCAATTTAAGGTAAAGGGTTAGTATGATTGTGTTTGACATCCATGAGTAGTGAGGTTGGTAAATTAAAGTCTGATATATATAATTGAAAAAATGGCTGGTTTATCTTTTAAAATTCTATTTTCATTCCAGTCAACTGGTCACAAGGACATAATACGTCACATGGCAAAGATGGTAGATAATATTACTGTGCCAATGGCTAGAGCTAGTATTCTGTGGCTTATTGGAGAATACTGTGAGCGGGTGCCAAAAATTGCCCCAGATGTCTTGAGGAAGATGGCAAAATCATTCATTAGCGAGGTAATTTGCTACCCATTGGCCTTGGGCATAACAATTAGTTCAGCAATACTTCTTGACAAGTGCAATACCAATGTTAACTACAAAATTGATTGAAGTTTATTATGAAACCTGCCCTCCCTGCAACCCCAGAAAATGGAGTACTGTGGCAAACAAGTTTCGCTTCACTGGAGTTAATAGGACCCCTTAACTAAGCCAGGAGTTAGAATCCTAAAGTGTTAATGCAATTTTAAACAACTGTCTCACTTGACTGTACTTGTGTTGTGGTCACAATATAGCCATACATTATTTCAGAACTCCCTCAAGTATCAACTACAGAGGCTTCTATTATCAATTACAAGCATCCTATTAATATAGGCCATGTATAGGCTTAGTCACCTGTCACGTTTCAGAGAACAAATTTTTATTTAGAATTTAACTTGTTCTGAAGTGAATAGCAGATTTGGGGGTTCTAATATTCATTTTAAATAATTGAATAGTATTTGAATATTGTCCCCACTTGTGCATTTGCTTTCAGCTAACCAGAGGGCAGAGCGAGCTTAACGAATACTTGCCTATGTTGTTGTCCATTGTCCACTTACATTATCAACATCTCCTCAAAAACTGCTGGGCCAAATTGAATCAAATTTAGTATGCTTGTTCCTTATCATATGTCAATTCTAGTTTGTTCAAATAAACATGCCATGCCCACAGAGGGCACCACAAGGAGCACAATTTTGTTAGCATCCACAAATTATTTTTTAAAATTCTCCTCCAGATTATGATTTGTTCAACTCATGTCCCTGGGCTCAATCTTGAGTTCCCCATGGGAGCCCAAATTTTAACTAGGTGCAATACGAAAATTTAAAAATTTTGTTCAAACCAAGTCCCTAGGTTAATATTTGTGCTCCCTATTTGAGCCTGAATTTTAACTTAGGCTAATATGAGGAATAATCTTTAAAACTCTTCTCCTGAAACAGTAGTCAGAATCTTTTGATATATTGTATATAGAATCCTTAAGAGGGGTTGGATTCAAATTTATCCAACTCAAGTTCATTGGTTAGTAATTGGACTTTTTAGAAGAGCCCAAATTTTTACTTATTGCTATATGGGAAATAATCTTTTAAAATCTTCTTTTTCAGATCCACCAATCAGAATCCTTTGATATTTGGTATACAGCATTCTTTGGGATGTCAGATCTTAATTTGTTCAAACCATGTCTCGGGGTTAATATTTGGGCTCCTTATTGGGGCCCGAATTTTAACTTAGTCTATTATGTAAGGAATAATCTTTAAAAGTCTTCTTCTCCAGAACCACTAGTCAGAATTTTTTGGTATATGGTATACAACACCCTTGGTGGGGAGATTTAGATTCAAGTTTGTTCAAATCAAGGCCTTTGATAAATATTTGAGCTCCCCAGTGGAGCCAAAATTTTTATTTGATACAGTATGAGGAATATTCTTTAAAAATGTTATCTTCTCAAGAACCCCCAATCAGAATCTTTTGACACATGGTATACACCACTCTTATGGGAGCCAGATTCAAGTGTGTTCAATATTCTTTAATTGAGAACCACCATTCAGAATGTTTTGATACTTTGTATACAACACCCTAGCAGGGCTCAGATTCAAGTTTGTTCATATCAAGTCCTTATAGTCTCCCTATAGGGGCCCAAATTTTAACTTGGTGTAATATGATGAATACTCTTTAAAACAATTTCCTTCTTCAGGTCCACCATTCAGAATCTATTGATGTTTGGTATGCAACATTCTGGCGTGGAGGGGGAATGGTCAGATTCAAGTTTGTTAACTTAAGTCCCGAGGTTGATATTTGGTAGCATCTCAATACAAGAAAAAAATCATCTGGCATGTACCACAGAGTTATAAATAATTAAATAACTTCATTCCTCTGTAGTGTTAACTAGCCATAGATACTAATTAAATCCTTCTTTAAACAACTTAGATCAGGTGAGCGCCTCTGACCTCATGGGGCCTCTTGTTTGAACTTAAAATAGCTCAAAATCACATTTGGTCATCTTCACATTTTCTTTTCCAGAGTTATTCACCTTTACATAGTAAAACATGGTATAATTTATTTTTTGAGACTACATATATAAAGTTTGCCTTCATAAAGATTTATGGTAAAATATGGTCCTTAGTGTCCTTTTAACTCATATGATGGCCTGCTCTGTTGGTGAGATTGAGTGGTGGGTGAATTGGGAGAAGAGCATCTTCTACAGTGGGGCGGGGCTTGTGGTCATCCATGGCATTATTCTAGTTCTCATTTTTATTGTGACCTTGTCCTTCCCTCCTTTTGTCTGAATTTTGTCTATCCTTTTGGAAAATTATGTCTTAGTCATAACTCAAATTTATTATCAAGACTCTAACTTGACAATGTTTTGGTCTAAGATAATTAAATATCACAGGTACAGTACACGCCAGGGGGATGATCCCACGATCACCCATCATCGATACGAGGAAAAGAGATTAAAGTGACCCTGCGGCATCCGGCGTCGATGCGGTGTCGAATTTACCACAGCGATCTCCAGGATGAGAGATTAATGCTCATTAGTACAGTAGCGATTCTGATGTATCAAGTGCTAATATATTTCCCATGCATTATCGCTCATCACCAAGTTAGCATTTTCTAATGTAAATGTATTAATGCAAAGCAATGTCTGAAACACAAGTAACCAACTCAAAATTGAATATGAAGCATGTTGATTCAATTTTATCGACATTAAATATTTTTTCTCACCACTGTCAAGACAGCAAACACACCCTACAACCTTTTCAATAAAAGTTCAATCTTCTTCAGAAACGCCTCGGGACGTTTCGAAAATGCTGAAATCAAACATGGGAAAAGTTGTTCTTTTGGGTAATCTGCTGCTCCGAATATATATATGAAGGTGATATTTTTAGACAGAAATATGTTAAGAACGATCCTCGTCTGACTGAAAACAAACAGTGGTCATTTTCCGTTATTTATTTCTACAAGTAACTCAAGTGTGCTGGAAAAAACATCATTGTAATGTCAACAGCCATGTGCCTCAAACTGTGCAAATTGTTTTCAAATCCGGCGATTCTGTTCCATCAACTCGAAATTATTTTCTCCTCATATACCGCAGCATGCTGAATTATGAATAAATCTGTGTTTAGCACACTGAAATAATCAAAAAAGAAATAAATAAATAGTAGGCTAAATATTCATTGTTGATGTTTCAAGGGCCTGGTCGGATCCTAACATGTATCGGCAAAGAGGAGAATTCCAATCTTCTCAATGTTCACGACTTTAATATTTTACCTGTGGCGTTCACGTAGAATGCGTGAGTACTTTGTTAGCTGCATAGCCTGGCATAATAAAAGAAAAATCATTTGGGATTATTAACCTGAACTGTATTCACACATTTGCAATTTTAGCTTCAAAATGTTGTTTGAGCCCACATGCCAGTTGTCTTCTGAGTGATCTCCAAATAAGATCGCCTGCATCACGTTCTCAAATTGGAAAAATGTCCTTCTTAATTTTTAACTTTGAAAAAACGTAAATACAGCGGGATTTGAATTTGAGAGGGCATACTTACTAAAGACGGAAAACGGTCAATCTCATTCGCTAAATGGAACACGGAGTACAAAAAACAAAGTTTACAGACTGCGTATTTCTGTCTCACTGCATGGTTCCAACTTCTTTTGCATTGAAAATGCAATGCGTAATGAAATATAATATTTCTTGTTGCAAGATTTCCTTTCGTTTTGTGTACTAGAATCAAGTGTTCCGTGAATCTTTCGTTTATACATGCATGGGTCATTGAGCAGATTTTTTCTTGTGGAAAATGCCCCCCCCCCCCCCCCCACACACACACATACACCTCCCCTCCCAAGTGATGCATTGCCCTTGCCCCCCTCCCCCTCTCCCCCCTGCCACACCGATTCTCTGGCAACAGAGGGCTGTAGACGTCCCGGCCTCATATGCCTATGGTTCTTGAAAAAAAAATTGAAACCACCCCACCCATCATAAATGAGTGGTTCTGATTAAACATGTTTTTACGCTTGTGGTATAAGTTCACCTTTCTCTCTTCATGTCAAATGTCTTTGGCTGCCAGATTCTTATTGTCCTGCGTTTGTGTTTTGAAGTAAAATTCGAGCAAAACCATCCATATCAATAGGCTATTAAGAATAACATAAGGTTTATACAATAATCAGTAGCTGTTTAAACTTCTGATCACTAATCCTATTGCGGATCTGTCTAATTAAAACGATTATTGCCAATGATTTTAATTGCTGAACAAACTACTAGAATTATTAATTATAGTTATATATGTGCTAACTCTATAAGGATGTTGAGGTGTGACTTCTCTATCCAAAGTCGATTAATTGGGAATAAGTGTCAAAATTATCAGCTGTCCGAATTCATTGAACTATTTCTTGAGTTGAAGAAAAAAGCCTGATTCTAAATTTCATCTGTCTGTGTTTTCAAAGCAAGGCTGTTATCCAGAAGCAAAGTTAGGATTTCTTATTGCGGGAGGGGGGGGTCATATCCGATGGTCATAGGCCTGAGGTTAGTGTGGCCTTCCCGCTGGTGGAGCTTCGATGGAATTATAGATCAGTCCTACTTTGCTATTTTTGAAAGTGCGAAGTCTCTGACAGAACTTTTATTTATTTAAGTGCAGGGGATGTAAATATATCAGGTGCACAGTCAGGGGATGGGGGTGGGGAGTCTTGCATCAAGTCAATTTTTTGGGGTGGGGGAACAACAACACTGAATTTTACTGGTTATCCCCCCCCCCCCCCCCTCCACCGGTCTTCTACACATGATAATGTAGTCTCTCGACTACATGCCTGAAAAAGACTTCGGATTTGGACCAGGACCGTGATGCGAACCACCAATATTAGCATTGTTGATGCAGTGCTCAACTGTGCATGTTCATGATTCATAATTGCCATAATTTGGCTACAGTGCACACTGAGTGGCTGGGATTAGGGGTACATGTAAGGGTGCGCGGACATTTCCCCATCGGACATTTCCCCATCCAGACATTTCACCATCGGACAATTCCCCATCCGGACATTTCCCCATCGAGGGCGGACATTTCCCCATCAGAGGCGGACATTTCTCCACCGGAGGTGGACATTTCCCCGTCAGATATTAACACCTTTCCCCATCAAGGACGGACATTTCCCTGTCAGACTTTACCCATCGGAGGTGGACATTTCCCCATTGGGCATTGCCCCATGTCCAATGTAGCTGACAGCTTCCACATGTGAATGAGTGACAAGTAACTCTTAAAAAGTTTTCATTTTTAGCTCAACTTTGACAAAGTCAAATTTGAGCTATTGTCATGGCCCGTCGTCCGTCGTCCGTCTGTCCGTCCGTCCATCTGTCCGTCTGTCCGTACGTCAACAATTGGCTATGGCTCGGGCTAGAGGTCGTATTTATGAACCGATCTTTACGAAACTTCTTGTGTACCTTTGTTATGACCCTGGGACGGGAACGAGTGTTTTTAGGTGTGGTCCGAAATTCAAGATGGCTGCCAGTGGCCATTTTGTACCGATGATGCAAAAATCAGTTTTTTGTACAGAACTTCTGTATGAAAGTTCTGATTTGAATAAAGTTTTGTATAAATGTTTAGTACCATGGGATACATCACATATAATACGGGTTTTTTTCTCGTGCGTAAATTATGCAAATTAGACTGACTTTGATTTATTTAGTGTTACTTTCAGAGCTGTAAGTGCCAAGCTACTATGGCTCGGGCTAGAGGCCGTATTTATGAACCGATCTTTACGAAACTTCTTGGGTACCTTTGTTAAGACCGTGCGACGAGAACGAGTGTTTTTGGGTGCGGTCCGAAATTCAAGATGGCTGCCAGCTGCCATTTTGTACCGATGATGCAGAAATCTGTTTTTTATACAGAACTTCCATATGAAAGCTCTGATTTGAATAATTTTTTGTATGAATGTTTAGTACCATGGGATACATCACATATAATACGGGTTTTATTCTCGTACGTAAATTGTGCAAATTAGACTAATTTTGATGTTTTTTGGGGTTACTTTCAGCACTGTAAGTGCAAATGCCAATACGGCTCGGGCTAGGGGCCGTATTTATGAACCGATCTTTACGAAACTTCTTGGGTACCTTTGGTATCACCGTGGGACGAGAATGAGTGTTTTTGGGTCCGGTCCGAAATTCAAGATGGCCGATGGCAGCCATTTTGTACAAAATTAGGTGCAATCAGATTTTTGCACAGAACTTCCATATGAAAGCCCTGATTTGAATAATTTTTTTGTGTGAATGTTTAGTACCATGGGATGCATCACATATAATACGGGTTTTTTTCTCGTGCAGAAATTATGCAAATTAGATGAACTTTGATTTTTTCAGTGCGACTTACACACAGTAAGTACACATGTCAATACGGCTCAGACTAGAGTCTGTATTTATGAACTGATCTTCACGAAATGTCTTGGGTACCTTTGTTATCACCTTGGGACGAGAACGAGTGTTTCTGGGTGCGGTCTAAAATTCAAGATGGCTGCCAGTGGCCATTTTGTACCGAAATTAGGTCTAATCAGTTTTTTGTACACATCTTCTATACAGCTCAGACTAGAGGCCATATTTATGAACCAATCTTTACGAAACTTCTTGGGTACCTTTGTTATCACCGTGGGATGAGAGCGAGTGTTTTTGGGTGTGGTCTGAAATTCAAGATGGCCACCAGCAGCCATTTTGTACCAAAATTAGTGCAATCAGTCTTTTGTATAGAACTTCTGTATGAAAGTTCTGATTTGAATAAATTTTTGTATGAATGTTTAGTAACATGGAATACATCACATATTGTAAGGGGGTTTTTTTCGTGCAGAAATTATGCAAATTAGATGAACTTTGATTTATTCAGTGCTACTTACACAATGTAAGCACACATGTCAATACGGCTCAGGGTAGAGGCTGTATTTATGAACCAATCTTCACAAAACTTCTTGGGTACCTTTGTTATCTCCTTGGGATGAGAATGAGTGTTTCTGGGTACGGTCCAAAATTCAAGGTGGCTGCCAGTGGCCATTTTGTACTGAAATTAGATCCAATCAGTTTTTTGTCACAAGTTCTATACAGCTCGTATTTATGAACTGATCTTCACCTTGGGACAGGAACGAGTGTGTTTTGGGGTGCCTTTGTTATCACTGTGCTATGAGAACAAATATTTTGGGGTTCAGTCGGACCCACTCTGAGTCTCAAAGATTTTTTTCTAGTTTAGCATCTGACTGTCACCCACCTTTACAATACTTTACCTATACATTTGTTACAGGCAACGGTCAGTATTTATGTACAGACCGTTACAATACTTTATATGTACCTTTGTTATCAGGTCATTACCTAGATGTTTGTCATTGCTGTGTCACATACTATACATGTACATGTCTTTGTCTTGACAAGTTGAGCTACAGTGTCATTGACACTTTCATTTATTCTTTTATAACTCGAAAAAAACAACATCTCGGTATATGGTATAGGCATTAGCACATTTTAGCACAATCTGAATTTCACAACAATGAAAACACAACATCAGTAATAAAAAACAAGAATTTTTGTCTGGTTACAAGTGTATGTATATAAATATGTTTGCTTATAAATCTCTTACACATGCTTCTTGTTGAGTTGTTTGATAAACACTGATGCATTCAGTGACATTTACTTCATTGAAGACGTGACTGTTTATCAATCAACTTAACAATATTTTTGAACGAAAGTAGCTTGACAGAAAGAACAAATATTAAAATTGCAATGAAAACATCCATATTGTTCAATCCACTTGTGTGATAAAAAGTGATGTATTCATTGAATTTCACATCAGTGAAGACATGACCGTTTATCAGTCATCTCAACAAAAAAGTTAACTGTAAATTGCTACGAAAACAGAACACAAATGTCTTATGAATACGAACAATTCAAACAATATTACCCATGTTGGCTTAATAAAAAGGGAATGATACACAACAAATCAATTGGAAAATTTCAAACAAACAGACCCACAAAAAATTAAGAAATGGATGGTGAAAAGTCCGCATTGGGAATTGTCCGTTTTTCTATTAAGCAGAATGGGGTAATGTCCGATGGGGAAATGTCCGTCCTAAATGGGATGGGGGTAATGTCCGGATGGGGAAATGTCCGATGGGGAAATGTCCGGCGACCACATGTAAGTATTGGTTGATTACAACAAAAACACTCATGTGGTGGAGTTTCCACTCACACAGTGTGCTCAGGTTCTGTGAAAAAAGCTTACAGCACACTGGAGACATAGTTCATATTTAAAAAACACACTTTCTGGCGTGTTCTTTCATATGATATTAGTCAGTTAGTGATAAATAGTCAAAATGTACGATCACTGTTATTCTTTCATTCGAATGCGCTTTTCTTTAACCATTTATCTCAGAAATGCATGTCCGATCAGAATATTGATTCACCCCAAAACACCCGACCTTGTTGTGAGAGAACATCCAACCGTAAAATTGGCTTTTGACTGATTTCTGATGTTGGGTAAATAACTTCTGTTTGAAGTAATTTGGATATCACCGATAGACATGGCTGCTTTTTATTTGTTTATTTTTTTATAATAATTTTACCAATTGACAGTAATGTTTCTATCGACACCCGAACTGTGGCAGGGGGGGAGGGGGGGAGGGGTGTCAGCAATTCAGATACAACTTTTTTTTGCCCAACCCCCACTTTTGAAAATGGAAGTAGTTTTAATCATTTAATTATTTCTTAACTCTTGGCTGCATTCAATGGTAGGTTAAACAGATAGTTATGTAAAAAGCTCAGCCAAGTCTAACTGAAAAAAATCTATTTTTTTGCATCAATTTAATTATAGCTCAGGTTGTGAGCTCTCGTTGGACCGACCGCATTCCAGTTAGGAGTCTACAGACATGTTTTTTCAGAAAATCATTTTTAAAAAAATAATTGAATCTACCTAGGGATCGGGTCATCACTTTCTTTTTTAAAAAACAATTAAGCCAATATGATTTCATTTTCACTTTTAACCGAAACTTGGGGCAAAGTTGGCCTGTATGGCACACCAAACTATATTTTGTTGTGGGGGGGGGGAGGGGGGGTACTTATATCCTGTTGAATCCTTCATGACATTCATTGATGGACCTTGAAATACTCTGCTTCTCTCAGCTACCAGGGATTTCGCAAAGTACCATATAGGCTATATTTCCATAAAATAAAAGTCGGGTGGAGTTAAGATTGTAGGCTTAATACTTTTCGTTCCAAGTGTGATGCGCTGAGGATTTACCTGCACAGACCAGGTCTATTCTTGTGATAGTGTTGACCTGTTCACATCCATTTACATCTCTGCACACTTTTGTTTCAAAATTTTTACTTTTTTCAATTTGAAAAGGGGGGGGGGGGGGGGGGGGGGGGGGGGGGATATTTCGGTTTCTCTAAGTACATGTAGCCAACTCTGTGTTTTCTTTGGAATTACGGTTATGGATTTAACACTTGTTCTTGTGTTTCCATTTCGTTTGTAAAGTTAACTTTAATGTCACCAAACTTTCGATAAATTGGAACTTTTCGGATCCACGCTGCGTCAAATGTCAACATTGTGTCAGTCACGGTATTTCTTATTTTTATTTCCCGATTTCAATTGAATGTGAGATTGCTGCCTATACTGCCTCAGTCTGAGTATTTTCATTCAGATCACGTACACGTTGGAGGTTGAATAATATCGCTTTTTAAAAATCTTTTAAAGTTTTTAAAATGCTGATGAGACTCAATCGGCCCACAAATTCGTTCCTAAAGCCGATTTCTGAAACCTACAATATGATCAGAAATATAGTTTGTTTGCGTTTCCCACGGTGTTTGCAAATGGGCGTCAACGGCGTTGGGCCTTTGAGTTCAAAATTCTCGTGAATAATTTATTGTTCAGCTTTCACACAAATGCATATTTTTATTACGGAACACCAACTTCATGTGTGTCTTGAAAATTAAACTTTCATTATAAATAGCGGAACATTCCGAATTCGCTCGCAACATTTTCGTCGATACACTGTCAGTTTGGCATTATGTGGAGAGCGTTCTTTCTTTCCAGCCATGCCTTTTTCTCCCATAGTTGCTCCATTAGAACGTCTGCGATTAATAGTAGGCTAATAATCTCGAAATGCAAACGTCTTTACTTCTGCATCTCCTACTCCTACTGTCCTCTACCAAAATACTGGGTGCAGGATCCCATTCCTGTGTGGTTGCGGGAAATCCACTCTTGTCTTCAAAACGTATAAATTTTCCACAGGCCACAGCTGTTCGATGCTCTTTCTTGTTGTTTCTTGATGAAGAGAAATGGCTCGAAATGCGACGAGCAAAACTTCCACATGTGATACAGACATCTTTTGTCAAATTTGTCACAAATAGTCGCTATACGAAATGCGGTGGCGATGCCGGGTTTTATTCGGAAGCTGACAGTTCTCACCTACAGCAATTATCTGTACCTGTTGATTAATCGGACTAATCTTTTATGCACCAGGATGCAGGGTCGACGCTGGGGTCTTTTTCCCGGGTCATCCCAGGTTTCCACAGGTTTTTCGAGAGGAAAATGAAAAAATGTCCCGGTGATGGGCGATCACTGGATCATCCCCCTGGCGTGTACTGTATACTACCTGTGAGAAAGGGATGATGAACCCTATTGATTTGTGGGTCTTAAAGTGAAGGTTACAGGGTGCTTCCAATTTGGTTTCCGTTCTCCAACTTGACAATGCTTTGGCCCGGGATCATGAAACTTAACAGATACACTGCCTGGGGTGAAAAGTTCAAAGGTCGAGATCACAGAAATCAATCCAAAAAACAGTGTCAGGACTCATAACTTGAAAATCCTTTTGCCAAGTACAGTGGAACCCTGTTAATTTAATAGCCACTTTGCCAATGAAACTTATTCAATTAACAGGAGTACTCAATTAACAGGGATTGCTTCATTTCTTATCAACCTACCCTACAATTGTTTACTGCAGACTTGCACTACAATGGAAGCCCCTAACTCAGAAAATATACTCTCTATTTTGATCTTTCCCAAGCGATTTGGGAAAGAAAAGTGATGCAAAAGCACCAAGAAAAAATAAGACAAAACTGGGTCGAATGCTACTGGCGCACACCCAGTTGGGGATGCTCTTCTAGTACAGATCCTCGGCTACCGGTACCAGTACACAGATGTGTAACCAATGGCTCATTCTATTTTCTTCCGTCATCTTGGGGAGATGTGCATTCATTTGCGTTAAGAAACAGTGATAATTCAGCTCGTTGATAATGGTTACCTATGACTAGAATTATGGATCTAGTTTTATATGTCTGTAAAGCTAGACATATAAAACTGTTTTTTATATATTCTCGCTATTAATTTCAACCACATTTTCATTGTATTTTGTATATTCTCCGTGTTCGCACGCAACTTTCGTGTACCGTGCGGTTCGGACATAAAATTTTTTGCTTGATAAATTTATGTTATCCTTTTGGATATTATTATTTTTATTGGAGTTAGGTGTCAGTGGGGGGCTGTATGGGCAGGATTTCTCCTCTCCGTTGAGGGTAGAATTTCTGTTTTTTGAGTCCCTGTCGGCCGTCTGGGTTCAGTTGTGTTCCGCCGGTACTTTAATTTCAGCCACCTTTCTCTCATAGTTGGGGGTGTTCTTCTTCTTTCTACATCTACTGAGTTCACCTTTTCATCTACTGCTCTCACCTCTGTTATGCTCAGGACTGTTCCTTGTTGGCAATGCCTTTTGCCCAAGCATGTGGACGATTCCCATGCTTCTTGTAATGGGTGTTCTAAAGATTGACCCTGTGAGCTCTGTGGGTCTTGGTCATCCACCTTTTGAGCTTCTGTGAACCATGTGGTGCATTCTCGTGGCCGTTCCTCCCGCACCCTTGGGAAAGGGGAACGCTGTCATTCGGGGCCTCACGACACGACCATGTCTGGTGAGAGTTATACCCCTCTGTGGTGGATGTGCAGTCTTTTCCTGTGGTGGATACTGTGGAAGCTGTTGAGCTGTCCTGTGAAGAGATGCCTGGTTCCGGGACTGTGGTCCCTCTCCAGTCGACATCTGAGGATGTCACTTGGGTTGTGACTCCTCTTTTGGAGAGGAGCTCGGAAGCTCTCTCCACTTTTCCACCAGTTTCAACAGCTCCCGACATATCTGCAGCTACTGCTGTTGCATCTGCAACATCATCGGTCACCGTTTCAGCCGGCCTCGGCTTATCGCTGCAGGGGTCTCTGCAAAGATGTCTGGTAGTGTGGACGTGGGATATCGGTCTCAGCCTTCCCTGACTTCAACTCGGTGAAGTTGGAAGGGGCTGCCGGCCGAACCCGCTGCTGTGATCTCTCAGCTGTCGAGCCCAGCAGCTTTTTCATTGGATTCAGATGTTCATGGTGGCGTCCCATGGACTCTGTTGTGTTTCCGTCCACACACTCTGGTCCTACGGCCAGTTTTGCGGGACCGACGCTTTTTGTGCAGCCTGGACCTTCTGTCCCTCAGAGGTCTTTGGCGACTCTCCTGAGTTCCTGCAGATCCTCGGGTATTTCAGGCCCCTATAAGCATCAGCCTTCAGATGTTTCGGCTGCCACCTGTCGCCCCCGGTGTACTAGAGGATTGTGACCCTTCGCTGGTTAAAAGGGCCAGGAGTGAAGCCACTTTGGCGGTTCCTTCCCACATTGAACTGGCTAACTCGGGACGTGAGCTTAGGGAGGCCCTCTTCTTGCTCACTCATGTTCTTTCCAAAAGCCTTCCCGTTGCCTTCAGCGAGGCTAATAAGGGTTCCAGGTGCCCCCTGCGGGCTGGTCCCTGGGATTGGAAGCAGGCCGCTTTCTGATCCCCCTGGTGTGCCTGCACCATGGGAGGCATCGGCTGGTTTGTCTGTGATGGGCTATGTGCCTTCCGACTCAGAGGATGGGTCAGACATACCTGGCGTCAAGAGCCAACAGTCTTCTGACTTGGGGTCAGCTCTTGACTTCGTGTTTGGGTACCTTCTGGATCTCAAACCGTTAGACCAGCCAATGGTGTCAGCCATGCCGCGATCATTGGTCAAATTTTTACAGCCTGTGGAGCAACTCGCTTCTGGGCACCTTTGACCTTGCCAGTCGGTACAGGTGGTTGAAGCGTTTGCAGATTTGGACTCTTAAGACGAGTTCCAAGGCTATGAAGACTTCATATTTTTACACAGTATACCAATGGCCCAGACATAGCTGGTGCTAACTCTTAATTATCTAGGGCCAAACACAAATTTTGCCCCCCAATCGCCAAAACTTGTATGCAAAACCGAAAATTAGAAGTCCTAACTGGTCCTCCATACATTACCCACTTTTGTGCTTTTTAAATCTCAATTAATAATGATGCCAGACACAAATCAATGGTTAAATTGGTGGATCCAAGGACACAATTGGATGAAGGAGGGAAGAAACAGTGGTTTGAAAAAGTTCCAGGCTGTAATTTTATAATATTTATAAAAATTAGTTCATGTTTCCTAATTTCGGGACATGAGCCTGACGTCATCATTGTTGATAATGATTTTTCCAATGTTGGTTAAGTATTCCTTCCCTAACCTCCCTTGATCCCCCCTGTTAAACTCCCAAGCTTTTTGGCTTGTTTTTTTAAAATTTTTTATATAAAATTTCTTGGGAGTTTAACGTGTTATACAGAAAGTTTTTTCTGTATTTCCCCAGGGTTACGTCCTCACCCTTAGGGTGTTTAGGCATTTTTAGTCATGCATCATACTTCCAATGTATCGTTTTTTCTTCTGATGAAGATCTTGCCTTACATCAGATAGTTCAAAAATCTGTTACTGACTTTGGGCCATGTTGCCTGGGGTCTCGTTTCCGGTTTTTAGTTTGACGTTGTTTACATTAGCAACGTTTGTTATTTATGTGTAGGTACCTATTTCTGATAAGGTAGGTCTGTTGTAAGATACATTATACAGTCCCGTAGTGTGGCAGTTAATTTTTGGGAGGAAAAAATTAATTTTGTCCACACTTGGGCTCTTTTGGGATACATTTGGGTACTTCGTTCCCTTTTGGAACTTGGGCTCTTGTCAAAATTTTTTCGAAAAACTTTTTGGTGTAAACTATTTTTCGATTTATATTTTGAATGTTTTTGTTATGTATCTTTTTATTTGTATTTAATGTGGAATTGGTGGGAGTACAATTGACTTAGTCTGCTTCATTATGTAAGCATATTGCTCTTAAGCAAGGCGAGGAAGTCGTTCCTCTTATTTTCTTGTAGGTTGCCTTGCTTGTAGTTGATGTACTTCTATTAATTCTTGCTCATATGTGTCGCATGGGATGACAAACGTTGCTGACGGGTGTCACGGTACATTGTTAGCGAGGGACCACTGCCGGTCCTCTCGTTATGAGAGGCTGCCTCCGGTCCTCTCGCCCTAGGTTGCGCTAGTTTATTAGTTTATATTTACAGAGGAACAAGAACATGGTGATGTTTATGTGACGCTGTCAGATAGTGTGCTTCCGTCATCACATTAATTAGTCAATCAGAGCTAGCGGCAAAAGTGCTCATGAATATTAGACAGGGCAAAAAACCACAGTGTGGTTTCAAATCCCTGTCACCAGCTAGCTCAACCGGTGAAGCGGTACACTGCCTGAGGGTACCGTGACACCGTGTGTCTGTTGCGGTCAAGGAGAATGGAAAGGGTAGAGTGAGCACTATAATATAAAATCAATATACGGCTCACCCTGCGACAATGGAAAGGAAGAAGCCGGCAAGTTCGGCAAGAAGCTCGGCGAGGTTTGAATGACCACCACAACCCCCCCCCCCCCCCCACTCCCCCGCCCCCCCCCCCCCTTTCTCTTTTATTATAACATCTGTGGCCAGATGTTATGGATTGGAACTTGCGTCAGTCGGAGCATACGTCCACACCTCCTGTCCGGGATGCTCTGTTCAGTTTACATCCGGGGTCGGCTATAATTACGGCTCCTTCAACGTCTACCAAGTACACACGACCGCATCTTGGCTATGTGACTTCTGATATCCTTCCTGCATCACCAAGCGAGTCACTCTTCATCAGTGAAGTCACACCATACAGTATCCAAGGAGATGAGGCCTCATTTATAGGGACGTCCTCAAAAAAGAGCCATCTCGGACACACTGTCCCAGGAGCAGCCGGCGGCCATGCAATAGAAGACCGCTGCTCCTTAGGCCTCCGTAACGGACTTGCTGTCACAGATTGCGCAGCTCATCGCAGCATCCCAGCAGATGCAGAAGCAGATGACGGCAGTCTCAGAACTTGAGCTGTCGGAAGGTGCTGGCTCGGTCCAGTCATCTGCGCGTTCAGATGTCGATGACTGTGAGTATAATCTGATTCAGTTGGAGGATGAAAGGGTTTTGGAGGCGAATTACCCTTCCCTTTCGGAACAACAGGATAGGGCGATAGCGCTTATGCATCTATACTTCCCTGAGTTTGTTCCTGAGAATCAGAATGCTGCGACAGCTCGAAAATAGCACTTTTCAAATAGCTTAGACGAGACCTCATATATCGGGACGTCCAGAGAAAGTGCAGTCTCGAACATACTGTCCCGGGAGCAGCCAGCTGCCAGAAGACTGCTGCTCCTTAGGCCTCCATTACGGTTTTGCTGATGCAGATGCACAGCTCCTCGCAGCATCCCAGCAAGTGCAGTAGCAATTGACGTCAGTCTCTAAATCTGAGCTGTCGCATGGTGCTGGGTCGGTCCAGTTATCTGCACGTTCAGATGCCGTTGACCGTGATTTCAACTGATTCAGACGAATGATGAAGGGATATGGAGGGGATTTACCCTCCACATTTGGAACAATACATGGTTGAGAGGATTTATTCCATCAACACTACCCTGAATGTGTTCCAACGAATCAGAATGTTGTGACTACTTGCAAGAAACTGCTAGCGTTGTTGGACGCTGACTTCATCCAGAAAAAGAGGAGGAAATGTCTTTTCCGGTTAAGTGTAGACAGGTGTCGCAGGCTTTTGGTCTTTTAGACGACTCAGCATTCAACTTCCCAGTGGAAAGAAGTAAGGCGGTTTCTTGTCATCTTCTTCTGTAGTTCTGCTGGTCGGAAAACAGTGAAGATGTATTGAGAGTTTCTCTGCATTTGAATGAGTAGGCTAAGGACCTAGCTATGGCCTTACCTTCGTCATTCATTATTTGCTTGGTCACAATTGAGACAACATTTATTCATTCAGAGCGAATTTAGACTCACTGTATTACCCAGATCACCTTCAAGAACTGTGACGCTACGTCTCTACGGAAAGGAATTGGAGGACGTTTGTACCTCATTTAGAGGCCTTTCCAGGGCTATATATTTATCACATATAACTCTGTCTTAACAAGTTGCTAATTCAGAGTTAAATAGACGTGACAGAGCCCTTGCGTCGTCATCCTTAATAGATGACAAGGTGAAAAACTCTCTTAGAGTCGCTCCGGTTTACGGACACTAAGTTTTTGACGATAAGCTTTCATTGGTTTATGAACAAGCTACAAAGAAAGCATCAATACTTTGCTCCTTATGTCGACGTATATTCAACACGCATTAGCAGAAAGGTGTAAGGGAGGACGTCCTAGACAGAAGGTCGCCTATAAGGACTCCTCATGAGAGTATAGTTTACTCTCCTGTAATTACTCTAGGGATTGTCATATAGCGACTCGAATACAGGGCTTACGTCTGATCGAGACTTCTGATCAGACGCCCCTAAACTGCTGGGTCGAGGCTCTTCGCAAATGAGACGCAGTTCCTCCTTCCGTAGGCCTCACAGGACGCCCTAGACAGAAGGTCAACTATAAGGACTCCTCGTGAGGGTATAGTTTACTCTCCTATAATTACACTAGGGATCGTCATATAGCAGCTCGAATATGGGGCTTCCGTCTGATTGAGACTTCCGGTCAGACGCCCCTAAACTGCTGGGTCGAGGCTCTGCGCAAATGAGACGCAGTTCCTCCTTCCATAGGCCTCGCAGGTGCTACAGGTGTGAGTTAGGACCTCTGTTGTTTTGAGGTTGACGGATGGTTATCAAGATGAGCATCAATCTGGATAACTGTTATGGAGACCAGTAGTTCAGAAGTGTGGTTTCGGAAGGCCTGCAGCTATCTTTCCGAGAGAACCACAACTAATTAATGTCTGATGGACAATGCTTCCTGTATAATCGTTGTATAAGAGTCTCTCCAATTGGAGATAAAGGTTCTCTTGACAATGATATTAATAGAGGTTGTTGAGAGTCAAGATTCTCTGGAATTCTGTAGCCACCTGTTACTGGTACCGAAGCCTAAGAGCTTGTTCCAACATATAATAGACTGGACCAGGAGCTTGTTAACAAGTTTATCAGAGCTCTAAAAGTTTATTTATAGTTATCATTTAGTCGGTTAAAATGAGTGTTCGAGTGATTGACTATGCTATAAGCATAGATCTAATGATAGCTTTGGTCTGGAGATAGCGCCCTGCGCTGTCACTCGAATATTAACTTGGTAATGTCTCATAACAGTCTGGTTCATCTGCCATTATCCAGAACGAATTAGTTTTATGCGACTGATGGAGATACGCTGAGCGGCTATGCATCTTGTTTAGATGGGTCGCTTACGCACACACCCCCCTCCAGTTATTCTTACACAGAACTGGAGTGTGACAATGCATTCGCTCAGGACCAGTATTGTTTTAATGGATATAGTAAACAAAAAGGTCCATATTGAGGCAGATTTTCAGTGGTTAACTCATTAGTTCCGCTGCAACTGCCAGATCCAGCTTTCACGATCATGACGGGTATGAGTCAATAGTTTGAGGCACGGCCCTGAGCCCTACAGACTATAATTGCAGGAGTCTGAGACCCTCGGTTCCTGTAGAAACACATAATCATCAAGAATGATGTCAATATTGTTAGCGCTATAGCTCCGTAGAGGTTTTTCGAGATGAGCAGTGGAGTGCATTACTTCTTCAAGGTGGCACTCCACTGGTTTAGCCTATGCGGCTAAGTGGAAGGTCTTCTGTTGATGGTGTGCTGATCACTCTGTTGATTATGCCAATCCTTCGCTAACACAGATTGCAGAGTTTCTGGTATATCTGTTTGATTCTCGGTGTTTCTAGCCTGTTACCATCAAAGGGTACAGGTCCATGCTTTCAGAGACCTTTTTGTATGTGGGAAAGCATTGTTTCAGCACTAATCCATACCTCTCCAAGCTTATTCGGCACTTTTCTTTGAAAAGGCCTAGGATTTTGCAGCTTACCCCAAGATGGAATCTTTCTTGGGTGCTCCTTTGCTTGGAGGTGGGGGGGGGGGGTGTTCAAACCTTTATCCCAGGTGGATATGCATTTTCTCACATACAAGACAGCTTTTCTGATGGCTCTTGCCTCAGCCAGATGGGTTAGTGAGCTTCACGCCCTCTCGGTTGTTCCAGCCTTTTTCAAGAGCTCCGCCAACAGTGTTACTTTTACCACTGATTGCTCCTTTCTGGCCAAGAATCAAATACCAGGAACAACTCCACCTCCTATCTGTATCAGGGCTCTTCCTTCTGCTGAGGGTAATCGCCCTTTGCTCTGTCCAGTTCGTGCACTTTTCATTTATCTCAACTGGATGCAGTTCATTAGGAAAGGCAGGAAACGATTCTTTCTGTCTCTTTTTCCTCGTCGACAGAAGATCTCTCCTCAATCCATTTCTCGATGGATTTGTCTTGCTATTTGCATGGCCTACGCTCATTCCCGACTGACAATTGTATTACCAATTGTATTTCTGCCCATGAGGTGAGTGCCTTTTCTACCTTCTAGGCTTATGCTAACTCCGTCAAGTTGTCGGATGTTATGCAGGCAGCCTACTGGAGAAATGCTTCTACTTTCTCTACCTATCTGCGTCAGTTGCAGGAGCAGTCTGATGACCTTTTTTCTGTAGGCCCTCTTCTGCTCAGGCTGTTGTCTACCCTAGCCATTAGGCTTCTTACCAGGTCAGTTCCAGCCCTGTGCTGTTTTACTGTCCTTTCTGTCTGTGTGTCACGCAGAGCCATACGCCTCATCTCGCATTGTCTTTTACTTATGTTTGTGATGCTATGGTTTGATAGGCCTAGGGAACTCTTTTTCTGCCCACGGTTCCAGTGCAGTCGGGTTATGTGGGGGTTGGTTATGTGATTCCCTCCTATTGTCTATTCAGCCTGTAGTAAACAATTGTAGGGTAGGTTGATAAGAATTTAAATTTTATAGTAAATTTCCTTTCTTATTATACTTACCTCAGTTGTTTCATGGAGGCCCACCAGTCTTCTTATTCGGGTAAGATTCCTTCCTCTCCACTGATCACATAACTCCAATGTTGGTGGATTCAAAAGAATGAGTCATTGGTTACATGTCTGCGCACTGGTACCGGAAGCCGTGGATCTGTACTAGGGTTATTCAGTTAAGAAATATCCAATTAAGTGGGCTCCACTGTATCATTAAACCTCACAATTATATTGCTTAGATGAAAAGGATGAACCCTATCAATTTGTGGTGAGGGGTGTCAAAAGGTCAAGGTCCTAGGATGCTCTAACCCAGTTTCAGGACTAACTTGACCTTGAATCATGAACTTGACCTTGAATCATGAACCTCAATGGGTACACTGCTAGGAGAAAGGGATGAACCATAGCTATTTGAAATCCATTGATAATTTAATTAAGTCATATTTTATCATCATATTTGCAGTGTCCACCCCTTATTCTGAAGACTCCATAGTTCAGATGGTTAGGGTTAGAGAACCCTAACCCTATCAAGTCTTTAGAGAATTGGCCCTTTAGTCTAGTGGGCCTTCATAATATTAGGTAGGCACCATTTGTGGGCCCTGTGATAGTCACCATCACAAATGTTTTAAATTTTTACTTTTGTTGTGGCAACTTTTAGCTGGGGCTTTTGCACTTTGAGCCTCATAAAGAAAACTGAAATGTTGTCAGCTGGGCAGACATATTCATTTTTTTTTTATGTGTCCACCTCGTGAAGTTGAACAGTGTTTGTTTACCATGGCAGTAAAATAGGATTCCATAACTTAAAATTAAAGTTACAGTTATCAAATTGTGACCCGACATTCTGGAAGAGGACTACATACAACCTCCATCTCTGTATCTGTGCGTCCAGATTTTTGTTACCTTTGTACTGTAATCAACTCCTATAGTTTTAAATCTAGAGATTTGAAAAGTTAGGACATTTTTTACTTACATATTGAAAATATGTGCTTATGTTCTAATGCACAACACATGCATCACAGAGGTACATATGACAAAAAGGGGATTCTGTAACCACAGACGTTTCCCAAAAGGGATTCTGTTAGTGGGATTACATAAGTGGAATTCCAAGCTCCAAAAAAGCTTCTGGTGGTCTTACCATCGACTTCCACCATGTCTTCAACTATCTGTCCTATGATCAGCCTATGATCTATTGTATTCACCATTACTATAGTGTTCTGCGAGCCTTGTACCGTTACTACTGACTTGTAACATTTCTACAGGTTTGCTAACTATCTCAGATCACAATCTCTTCCCTCAGCCAAGTCCTAGAATGTCAAAATGATACAGAGTTGACCATCCAAAATGACGTAAACTCATGGGTTCAGTTTACCATATTTATTACAGATATTATACCAGTACAACCAGTAAACCCTGAAAATATACATAAATTATCATAATACCCCATCCACAATAATATTGAAATATACTTCATACCATATAAACTATGACATGGGGTTCCCATTCAAATAAATTACTATGATCGTCTTAACTTAGTTTCTTAATTAATATATGGTATTCCAGAGGATAGCATTTCATCAATACAAACTGAGCATCATCCTAATATTAGAATCTGCTACATGAATAGTTAAGGTATAAAACATACCTCTCCAAAAGTGAATGTTGGGGAAAAACCTATCCCAGAAAACTATTTGTTTCATTGGAGTTAAGTATCACTAAAAACAGCAGTCTACAAGTGTGCACTAGCACTTTTAATGTTTTATAGAATTCACTACTAAACATATAGAATGGTCTACATCAGTACTATAATCCTTTCTTTACAATAACTTATAAAATTATTATCTGAGCTCTTCATTGTTAGCTCACTTGACTGAAAGTCAGTGTGAGCTATTGCCATTACTTGGCGTGCGTCGTCCGCCTTCCGTCGTCCATCGTACGTTAGCTTTTACAAAACAATCTTCTCATCACAAACCAATGGCCCAAATTGAAACATATATGGGCCACATCATCTTGAGGGTATTCTGTTTTAGTTTTGTTCAAATGGGGTCTCCGCCCTTTTTGGGCATGGTCTTATGCCCAAATATGATGAAATTCTTTAAAAATCTTCTTATGAACCACAATTGGGAATGCTTTGATATTTGGTATGACACTTTCTCTGGTTTAATTAATGTAAGCAATAAAGGTTTTAACCTGAAGGGATGCATTACCTCAAGAATCATAACACATTATTAGATATATCACTATAATTAATGAATTTATTTATTTAAAAACACTGCACCCAATTATCTACTGGAATATGGAATATGTATCTGGTCATAAATGGACCTAGTATACTACTTGCTTACTTTTTGTACGTTCATTCCAAAAGAGGTTTTTTAAAGAAAATAACAACTAAGTATTATCAAATTATACCCTATTGGTTAAATAGAGGTCATTTAACTTTTCTGCATGATGAGAATCGTTTCAGTCAAATTCAATTCAAATCTGTAATACAAATAATGCTCTTATTACTGATATGTAAACACAAGTTATTTCAACTGAAATCAATTATATTTGTTAAAACTATAAAACAACATACTTTACAACAATTAGTCCTCAATCCACACTTGACAGTAGAGATTACATGGGGGGGAGGGGGGATTCAGATTGCTGAACTAGCCCCCTAGATATTACTCTTGACCCCCCCCCCCCCCCCCCCCCCCCACCCAACTTTGGATATCCTGGCTACATGCCTTATTTCTTTATTTTGATATATTTCTTCGTTTAGCCTATTCGTCTTTTGGGAGGGAACAGTAATTCTCCGAAGTCCCTTTAGTGATGAACTGAATGATTTATTTTGTTTGATTGATGGTGGGACCGTGGGAAGGACATCAATTTTTACATCAGCTATCTAGGCCCTACATCTAAAAACCTGAAACAATTCCATGATGGCCAACAACCATAAGGACAAGTCCATGGGAGGTTTGTGTTCAGAATTCAAAACATCATCACTGGGTTAAAGGTACTTACTGACCTTGTTTTTTAATGAGTAATTAGACCTAGATGACTTCAAAATTCAACCGTAGAGAGTACATCTAGGCATATTTTTCCCTCTTGCACAATCGCAAAAGATATAGGCAAAACCCAAGAAAGGTCGCCTACATAGGCCTAATGGTAATAGATTTTAAAAAGTGGTGTAGCTGTCTTTTAAACTGCAGAAGTGGGGATTACGTAAATAGCCCATCCAAAGTAATGTAAGTCATAAGGGAAGTCGACTATCTTCAATCAGTCCCATAAAGTAGTTGTTAAAATTGGAATGGTTGACCTCTGTTCATAAATTTTGAAATCTGAACACCCTCCCCCCCCCCCCCCTCCCCCCAAAACATAGACTTGACCTTATGGTTGTTGGCCATCATGTCATTGTTTTGGGTGTTAAGACATGGGGCCTCATAGGTGCCGCTGGAGTGGAATGGGGAATTGTGTGGGTGTGGGTGTGGGGCTGCGAACGAACCCCCTTTTACATTTTTTTCAAAAAACGAAGAATGCTAATAAATTTCCAAAAGACCACCAGAGAGCTCCATTTGATACTAAATTAAAAAATTTTCCCTGAAGGACATGTCTCACCCCCTCCAGTATGCTTGTGCCTTTGGCAATCATGACAGATTCCTTCGGCACCTTCCAAGTGTAACCCCGGTGTACCTTTTTCATCAAAGTCGAACCCCTTTTGAAAACTCCTGGCGACGCCCATGGGCCTAGATATAACGATCGTTGATGAAAAAATTGACTCTAGGCCAATGCCACAGGTGTACTTCTCACGGTTCCACCCATGAAGTAGTCCAAATAAAAGCATCATTTGGATTTTACAAACAAAACATGAATTACTTGTTTTGTCGCAATGGTCAAGGGTATTTTATAGCATCTGTTGTATGTCATATATCATTTCTTGCATGTCCTATGTCTGTCGGTCCAAGATTTACGTACAATTTTGAGTATTGGAGAAATTTTTTTTTCAGGAAGATATTGTGAAATTGCAGATTTTAAATTTGGCAGCAAAACTTTGTATTACCAATCAGAAACAGACTAAGTTACTCTGCCAGTATGTGTTTAATTTGGGAAAATATGACCAGAATTATGACATTCGGGACAGATCTCGCTTTCTGCGTCAGTTGATTCTTCCAGGGGAAAAAGGGAGTGCTTTCTCGAAATATACAAAAAAAATCTTCCTATCAACGAAGCCTGCTCCAGTACTGGAATCAAAATTTAAAGGTAAGTATGAGGATTTGTTATAAAATAAACGGAAATGGAATGGAATTTACCTATTTAACTATCAAGATTATTTTTCATCAATGATAGAAGCTTGGTGTATTTTTGGGAGGGAAAGATGTTTCAAACCACTTGTCCAGCATGTCAAATTACCAAATGATTTGATTGCCCATCAATTAACAAATCTCACCTTCATACATAAGGCCTTCTTGAGCCCAGCATTACTGTCTCTAAGTATGAAATTCTGTGAATTTAATCTATTATATCCAGTTTAACAGAGCTCCACGAGTTATATCAGACCAGATGCAATAGAATAAATACACAATAAATAAAATATAATAAATAATATAATAAATAATCAGTTTATCAACAGAATTCAGAAAAATGATCAAATCCCAGTTAATTGAATAACCTTGTTAAATCAGTATTTTTCACCAGAAGAGTGGGTGTTCAGTCAACAGGGTTCAACTGTATAATATTTTTCTACTCGCAAATATGTTCTACTCAAGGAGGAGAATTTTCTGCCTATAGGTGGTTTTCTGACTTTGTTATTCCCAAAAAGTCATTTTTGAGATACGCACAAAACCATTGAGAACATTGGAGGGGGGGGGGGGGGGGGGGGGGAGGGAGAGGGGAGGTTCCAGCATTCAAGAAAGAATAGCATTGGAACTATAGTGACCACACATTATATTGTATACCACCGGCTCCATTTTAGCATCACATTAAGATCACTGTGCACATTTTCAAAGCCGACATAAAACACTCAGGTTCATTGGTTGCCTGCAGCAATACATGAAAAAATGGTACAGTTCTAACCAATCAAATGGTGTCTAATGTGATTTCTAACAGAGAGGGAAATGTTCTTTTGTGAATGAAAATAGTTGAGTTTCAGTCGATTCTTTTTGACAATGGAGAAAATAATTGAAAGAGGTAGCGAAGATCAGATCAAAAAAATTGACAGAGGTGTGAAAAAACAGATTTAAATGGGACTGGTTGGAGAGAATAGTTGAATTTTCGATTGATGGACATTCAGTGATGACCCAATTGGAAGAATATATCAAGGAGATCGACAAACCAGGTCAAGTTCTTTGTGTATTAACTATTGTGTACGGAATTTCTGAACTATGCATCATGAGGATGAAAAATGATTGAGCAACATCTTAAGATGGCGAAGCACATCAGAAATCTTAAAGTGCGACAAATTAATCACATGTTGCCAGCAACATTATGTGGTAAATTTGTATAATAATAATATTTAATGATATAGACATACAAATATTTAAATCTTGCCCTCATCTCAGTGGAAATCTGGCTTTGCTCTGTTGGTCGTGACATATATTCTGGCTGGAGGGTGACATCACCAGCCTTCCAATCCAAAGCTGTAAAAAAGCCCCACACTTTGGACGCAGTAAAACCCATCCCAACTGACCTGTTTTGCTGTATATGAGTGGAGCTATCACCGGTATGCTGTGGCTGTCATATTTTATAGATGTGTTGAATGCTTCAATATATGATGACATTAACCCTTGGCCGGACATATTTTTATACTGTATACCAATGGCCCAGACTTAACTGGTGCTAACTCAAAATTATCAAGGGCCAAACACAAATTTTGCCCCTCAATCCCCAAAATTTGCATGCAAAACCGAAAATAAGAAGTCCTATCTGGCCCACCATACATTTACTCCCCGCGCATGTGCAGACGCCAGGAAGTCACTGAAACTGGCGCCAACATCATTCTTTGTTTGGCCCTTCAGTCAGATAACATCAAACTGACTTCTGTGCTTTTAAATCTCAGTTTCAATGACGCCAGACACAAATCAATGGTTAATTTGGTGGATCCAAGGACACAACTGGATGAAGGAAGGAAGAAACGGTGGTTTGAAACGTTCAGGGCTGTAATTTTATAATATTTATAAAAATTAGTTCATGTTCCCCAATTTTGAGACATGGGCCTGACATCATCATTGATTTATAAGGATTTTTCCACTGTTTGTTAAGTATTCCTTCCCTAACCTCCCTTGACCCCCCCCCCCCCCTCCCCCAGTTAAACTCCCAAGCTTTTTGGCTTGTTTTATTGAAATTTTTTTCATAAAATATCTTGGGAGTTTAAGGTCTATGGTACCCACAAAATCGACATGTTGAATAGGGGAAACGAGGAAGTATTTTGTCTAAAATATGTTAAGATCATCTAAAATACAATAAAATAGCATTGCTTCATAAAAAAAGGTACCTTAAAATGAAAGTTGGAACTTGAAAATTGATCTTTAAATATGTATCTGTAAAATCAGCAAAACAGCAAACTCCAATAATAAATCTGGAATAAAAAGCAAGAAACAGAATGCTTTATTGCCAGTCTACATGATATAAGATGTTAACAAATGATATTTGAAATATTTTACCCAATAAAATGAAATTGAAAATAGTTTAAAAAGAACCAAAAAATGAGTGGGAACTTTTTTCTTTTGATTAAAAAGTATGGCTGCCCACAATAGCCATAAACCTAGTATTTGGTTTCAAAATAATCAATGCTACATCTCTGTCCAAATTCAATGGTTTCATCAATAATACAGTGGAACCTTGTTAAATGAATAGCCACTTGGGCATGAGAATTATGCAATTAACAGCAATGTGCAAATAACAAGGAATGGGTCACTTTCCTGTCTTATGCATATGCTCTTAGCATTTATTCGATGATATCTTGTGTCACAGAGCTCATAGGCTCTGTGAAACAAAATATAATAGATGAAATGTATATATTAGATGAACTGAGGCCAAATATGGCCATACATAAGGGAAATTTCAAAATGATCATGGTAATTTTCTGACATTTTTCATTAAATTTGATCAGGAGTTTTCGTGGCTAAACTTTGCCAGCCTGATATGCAATAAATAGTCAAAATTTGTAATGAAGTTATGGTGAGAGGCTTGGTGTTTGAAAATTATATATATTCAATCAACAGTGATATTGAATGAAGAGATATCCAATAAGGTGTACTCAACTTTATATTATGAAAAGGTGATACAAACATCAATAGAAGAACAAGAAATATTTAAAAGCATTAGTGTTTCTTTTGATGATGTTTTGGCTGAAAAAGCTGAGTGTTCCTGTAAAGCTGGAAGTGTTGTCCTCGTCTGTAAACAAGACTGAAAACATATTTAGCATGTTAATAGAGATAGTGTGAATGAAAGGGGAAAATAATGAAGTTGAGAACATTCAATACCATTTGAGTAAAGCTATCTCCTTGTGCACATTTGTGAGGAACTGGTTAAAAGCTGACAACAATTGAAATTTGAGGCTGTGATAGTTTTTCCTTAACCCTTTACCCAAAGTAATTAATGGGAAAAAAAACAGACAGTCAGTGCTGAATATAAAAGACCCTTATTCAAATTAGATTATATTTTCAATTTTTGTCTGACATAAACCCCCAGAGCTTCTGACACCTCATTGGAATGAGCTTGTTCCAATGAGGGGTCATAAGCTACGTTTTTGATGCAAAAATTGAAAATTGGTAGCTATTCAATGTATTTTTGCAGTGTCGTCTGCTATCATGTTGGTTGGAGAGTAAAATTGTTATTTAATGAGAAATTATTGGAGAGTTTATCCATATGCCCAGCAACAATATTTAATAAAACAAATGTGCCGGAACATAACATTTGCATGACAAACATTGACTGAAAACTGAAATGTTATTACTCAGTACTTCAATGGTGTCATTGTGAACACCAAAAGGTTGAAAGAATCAATAATGATACATGTACATGTAAATATATTACATACATTTAAACATCTAAAAATGTTAGACTTTTCCTGGTAGTCCTCTACCAAATGGTCCACTTCAAAAGGAACATCATAATGGTCATACACAACTGCATAGAAGCACTTGTCTTCTCCATCAACTCCATCTAAAACATCAATTACATGACCATCATACCACTCGCTTCTCCCAAAATCATCTATCCATTCATGTGAGATGGATCTGTGCAGAAATTTCTGGGTGTGTGTCCTACTTCTGGAGGATCGAATGACTGGTGATGTCTGTGATGGTGGTGGGGTAAATGGTGTAGCTTTGGAAGCAGTCTTGACATGTCTTTTTACAGCAGTTCTCTTGAGTTCTTGTGAATGCTGAAATGAAATAATATGAATGAGGATCACAGTTGAAATCCAGAAGCTGAACACCTTGCATTGATGTCATGATGTCAGTACGCCATGCAGCAATTTTTCACCTCTTGCAATGATGAATTTTACCAATTCAATCTTGTTTAATTGAGCTCAGTGAGCTCTGTCATACAAGACTGAATTGCTGAAATCCCTATATTACAATGTCAGAAATACGTGTAGCTTGAAATTTTGATTTGTCAACATCAGTGTGCAGATGGTTTCATGCATTCCAATTGTATTTTTTTTGTGTGGGTAATGCACTCTGGACAGTTCTGGACATTCTGGAATTGTCCTGGTAGAACATATATTCTACAAAAATGAAAAACATGTGAAGTGAAAATACAGTGCTTAGTTGTGCTCTACATACATGGGCATGTGTAAATTGACTTCATGCTGTGAATACAAAAGGAAATAGGAACTTGGCTGTTAACCCTCTACCCAACAGTAATGTGTAAAATTCTTCCGTTTTTCTCAAAAACACTGCTGATGACCCCTGGAGACAATAAACACAATGAGTTTGCTGCAATGAACCAGCATGAAAAATGTTTTTGCAGATAAAAACAGGGTTGGTGATTTTTTTGATTAGCCACGTAACAGAATCTCTTATTATGGGGGTGTGGGGGGGGGAGGGGGGAATAAATGTAGAGTAGGGTTAGGGCATTCCAGGGTGGGGTTTAGGGGTGGGGTGGGGGTCAGTGAAGGGTGTTAGAGTTATGTGGTTAGGGTTAGCTTAGGGTTAGGGGTGGGTAGGGTTAGGGTCAGTAAAAGGTAGGGTTAGGGTTAGCTGATCCCCCAAAAATTTTCCCCCCAAAATCTTGTTAGCTCATCTTGACAAAGTCAAGCTGAGCTAATCTCATTGCTTTTCGTCCGTCGTCCGTCAACACCATGTTTTGGTCTTCTCCTCCAAAGCCACGGGGCCAATTCAAGTGAAATTTTGTGTGAGTGATGGTCCCAAAGGAGCATTTCATTTTTGTTCAACTCAGCATGCCCAGCCCCATAGGGAGGGAGTGGGGGAAAATGCTCCAAAATATTTTTAAAATCTTCTTCTCAAGAACCAGTGTGTACAATGACTTGATATTTGCTATGGAGCTTCCATATGAGGTGTAGAATCAAGTTTGTTCAAACGAAGTTCGTGAAGTAATATTTGGCTTTGTAATAGGAGGGGTAAGATTTTTGGCCCGCCCAGAATTTCTATTTTCTGAACCGATGGTCCGGTATGAACCAAATTTGGTTTGTGGTAGTATTGGGTCATAAGTACTTGACCCATGCAAAAAAAAAAAAATTCCCGCATCCCCATAGGAACCCTGGGAGCTAAAAATAGAAATATTTTCAAACGCCCATATTTCCCAAACCCCATGGAACAGAGAGCTTTTATTTGGTATGAAGTATCCTTATGACCAGTAGAATTGAATGGTAAAAAAAAATTGCCATCGGTTTTGTTAGGGTGTTCTGTAATGGGCATCGAAAAAATGCTGAGTCAGCATATTTGCAAAACTTTTTAAAAATCTTTTCTCCAGAACCAATCATCAGAATCTTTTGATATTTGGTATACAGCATTCATAGTGGGGGTCAGATAAAAGTTTGTTGAAATAAAGCTCATTGGTTCATATTTGGGCTCTCTACAGGAGCCCGAAGTATTAACATAGGGTAATATGGGGAATATTCTTTAAAAATCTTCTTCAGAACCACCAGTCAGAATCTTTTAATATTTGGTATACATCATTGATATGAGGGTCAGATTCTAGATTGTTCAAACCAAGTCCCTAGGTTAATATTTGGGCTTCCTATGGAAGCCCAAATTTTATCTTTGTTCAATATGGAGGGTAATTTAAAAAATCTTCTTCTTCAGATCCATCAGTCAGAATGCTTTGATATTTGGTATGCAACATCTCTATGGGGGTCAGATTCAAGTTTGTTCAAATCAGATCCCTAGATATATATTTGGGCTCACTATGGTAGCCCAAATTTTTACTTAGTGCAATATGAGAAAATTTCTTTAAAAATCTTCTTCTTCAGATCCACCAGTCAGAATGCTTTTATATTTGGTATACAACATCTCTAGGGGGGGGGGGGGGGGGGTCAGATTCCAGGTTGTTCAATTCGAGTGAGTGCCTAGGTTAATATTTGGGCTCCATATGGGAACATGAAATTTAACTTAGTACAATATGAGGGAATTTCTTCAAAAATCTTCTTCTTCAGATTCACTTGTCAGAATGCTTTCACATTTGGTATACAACATCTCTAGGGGGGTCAGATTCAAGTTTGTTCAAATCGGATCCAAAGGTCAATATTTGGGCTCGCTATGGTAGCCCAAATTTGAACTTAGTGCAATTCGAAGAAATTTCTTTACAATTTCTCTTCTTCAGATCCAACGGTCAGAATGCTTTCATATTCGGTACACAACATCTCTAGGGAAGTCAGATTTAACTGTGTTCAAATCAAGAGCCTGTGTTAATATTTGGGCTTTCTTTGGGAGCCGGAATTGGCCATTTTGCTGAAGAATTAAAAATTTTGTATTCAGTACCCTCTAGAGGTACTAAGATTAATCCATATAGGTTGTATCAAGGGGCTTCATAGGGGAGCTCTACATTTTACTTATGATCAACTGAAGAAAAGGCATGATGCCTAGATTATTTTTGTCACTCCTGAGGGACTCAAGGATTGACAGTGTAGCCTATGGAGATGGCTTGCTTAATGTAGACTCATTCTTGGACTCTGTTTAAATTGTGTTCTGTACAAGATGAGTGCTTCAGGCCCTGTGGGGCCTCTTGCTTTATTATGTTGGACATGTGTTTTAGGTTAGCCACTTAATATGTCCATAAAATAGCCACATAAGTAGCCATTTGTTAGAACGTGCGTCTGTCCGTCCTTCGTGCCATACACACGGCTTGGGCTAGTGGCCGTATTTATGAACCGATCTTTACGAAACTTCTTTGGGTACCTTTGTTATCACAGTGAGACGAGAAGGAGTGTTTTTGGATTCAGTCCAAAATTCGATGGCCGCTGGCAGCCATTTTGTACAAAATTAGGTGCAATCATATTTTTGCGCAGAACCTCCATATGAAAGCTCTGATTTGAATAATTTTTTGTATGAATATTTAGTACCATGGGATACTTGTGCGTAAATTATGCAAATTAGACTAACTTTGATTTATTTAGTGTTACTATCAGCACTGTAAGTGCAAATGCCAATACGGCTCAGGCTAGAGGACGTATTTATGAACCAATCTTTACGAAACTTCTTGGGTACCTTTGTTATCACTGTGGGACGAGAACAAGTATTTTGGGGTCCAGTCTGAAATTCAAGATGGCCGCTGGCAGCCATTTTGTACAAAATTAGGTGCAATCAGATTTTTGCCCAGAACTTCCATATGAAAGCTCTGATTTGTATAATTTTTTGTGTGAATGTTTAGTACCATGGGATACATCACATATAATACGGTTTTTTTTTCTTGTGTGTAAATTATGCAAATTAGACTAACTTTGATCTATTTAATGTTACTTTCAGCACTGTAACTGCAAATGCTAATACGGAACAGGCTAGAGGCTGTATTTATGAATCGATCTTTACGAAACTTCTTGGGTACCTTTGTTGTTACCGTGAGACGAGAACGAGTGGTTTTGGGTGCAGTCCAGAATTCAAGTTGGTCACCAGCAGCCATTTTGTGCTTTAGTTAGTGCAATCAGTTTTTTGTACAGAACTTCTGTATGAAAGTTCTGATTTGAATAAATTTTTGTATGAATGTTTAGTAACATGGAATACATCACATATAATACAGGTTTTTTTCTCGTGCAAAAATTATGCAAATTAGATGAACTTTGATTTATTCAGTACAACTTATACACAGTAAGTGCATGTGTCAATACGGCTTGGGCTAGAGTCTGTATTTATGAACCGATCTTCACAAAACTTCTTGGGTACCTTTGTTATCACCTTGCGATGAGAACAAGTGTTTCTGGGTGTGGTCCAAAATTCGAGATGGTTGCCAGTGGCCATTTTGTACAGTTTTTGTTACAGGTCCGATCAGTTTTTTGTACACAACTTCTATACGACTCAGGCAAGAGGCTGTATTTATGAACCGATCTTTACAAAACTTCTTGGGTACCTTTGTTATCACCGTGGGAGGCCGTATTTATGAACCGATCTTTACGAAACTTCTTGGGTACCTTTGTTATCACCGTGGGATGAGAACGAGTATTTTTGGGTGCGGTCTAGAATTCAAGATGGCTGCCAGCAGCCTTTTTGTACCAAAATTAGTGCAATCAGTTTTTTGTATAGATCTTCTGTATGAAAGTTCTGATTTGAATTAATTTTCGTAGGAATGTTTAGTAACATGGAATACATCACATATAATACAGGTTTTTTTCTCGTGCAGAAATTGTGCAAATTAGGTGAACTTTGATTTGTTCAGTGCTACTGATACACAGTAAGTGCATATGTCAATACGGCTCAGGCTACAGTCTGTATTTATGAACCGATCTTCACGAAAACTTCTTGGGGTACCTTTGTTATTACCTTGTGAGAGGAACGAGTGTTTTTGGATGCCTTTGTTATCACTGTGCTATGAGAACAAATATTTTTGGGTCCAGTCAGACCCACTCTGGGACCCAAAGATTTCTTTTCTAGTTTAGCATCTAACTGTCACCCCACTTTTACAATACTTTACCTATATATTTGTTACAGGCTACGGTCAGCATTTATGTACAGACTGTTACAATACTTTACATGTACCTTTGTTATCAGGGCATTACCTGGATGTTTGTCATTACTGTGTCACATACTATACATGTACATGTCTTAAGCAAGTTGAGCTACAGTGTCATTGACACTTTCATTTAAAAAATCAAAAAAAATCTATTTTTTTGATTTGAATCAGATTTCTTTTTTTTATTTAAATCGATTTATTTGATTTTTATTTCCATACTATAAATTATTCACCAGAAGCTACGTTTTCTCACATGATTCCTTTAGATAAAAAGAAACTTGAGTGTATTGGCAGTAGTTTGTATCAATGGCCCAAAGCATGGACACAAATAATTGATACTTAAACATTTACCTATGTTAACCCTTTACCCAATGTAGACGGTATCAAAATTTATTATTTTAAATATCATTCGTGGAAATTTTTCAAAAAATTTCAACAAAACAATATTATTTGACCCCTCGATGGAATGAGCTCAACAAGCTCGTTCCAATGAGTTGTCACATGATATGGTTTTGTTGAAATTTTTTGAAAAATAATATTTTTTCAACTGCTGAATTTGCATATTACGTGGGCGGATGCGGCCGATTCGTTGGGTAAAGGGTTAACTATTTCAGTCTTTTAGGTGGTATGAGGGGAAGAATTCCAAAATATATTTGGCACAGAATAGACATTTGGCATACATGGCAATAGAGAGAAATCATTGAAACTTGTGTTTTCTCATTGCTACAGCATTGCTGGAAGGAAGATGGCTTCTTGAAAATCATTTTTGATACTTTTGATACTTAAATCACTGATCGTTGTTCTTGGAGTTGATTTCATATTTTTGACGGGTTCACTGAAAGATTATCATATTTATGGTTTAAAATCTATGTTCACTTAAATATAGTTTTATTCATGTTAGCTGAAAATTATATAAACTTATAAAAGATTCAGGAACATTTAATTTCCTCACAGCATGTTTCAGCAGTCAAGACACAGTGGGATGTATATTCCCACTCCATAGATTAATTCTAACTGTCATAAACAAGGGCTACTAACTGTATTTCCACATTTAATATGCATTCCATCTTGTTTCAGCTCATTTCCAAGTTGTTTTGAAAATATTTCTGAATATTTGTAAAATTTTATTTAAATCAAAGATTTTTTTATAAAAAAAATCATTGATTTAAATCACGCCAACCCTGGATAAAAATGAGAGAAATATGAAAATGTAAATAGTGAGTTTAGTGAATAGCACACTTAGGTGTTTGCTGTTACATTACACGTAACCCTTTATCCAACGCAGATGGTAGACGACACTTCAGAAATTACATGTAGTTCTTGAACAATTACACAGTTTTATTTATTGTCTCAAAAACTTAGCCAATGACCCCTCATTGTAACCAGCTCGAGAACCCCTGTTCCAATGAGGGTTCATAAGGTATGTTTTTGAGCAGTAATTGAAAACATAAAAATGGAAAGGTGAGTTTGGGGAATAGCGCTGACTGTTTTGAGCCGATTCATTGGATAAACTTACAGGGTGAATTGGCTTCAAGATTAACTACATGGCCAAATGTAAATAGTCACAAAGAACACTTCATTGAACAAATCGAGCCCAATCCATGTGTAATATATTCATCTCTAGAACAATGACACATACAAATGTTTTTTCTTCATATTTGTTCATCAAAAACCAGGTTTATTGGAATGAGCCTGCTGAGTGCCATGAAATTGTAATATGGGGTATGTTCGGCTGTTTAGATGACAGAAATGAGAAAAAAAAATTATTCCTGAAATATAATTGATTATTGTCTTGATAAAATAAAACAATCAAATTAATTTTCTATTTACCCATATGCCACGCTCTCTGATGCCTGGATATTTACCAAATCTGGGTGATGCTAATTCTGGTAAAACAGCATTCATATAAAAGGAGGTTAATTTCGGGACCATGGCATTTTTCCACAGATGCTCATCCCTGAATATCCTTTCAACAAAAAGCTGATGTGGATCTGTCCTCCTTACAACAAAATCCAGCCAAGCAAACTGCATAACATTCATTTGTCCTTGAATTTGATGGAAGAAGCAATGATTAGTTTTTAAATGTAGTTCAGAATTTTGCAATTCAAGACAAAATGTCTTATCATTCAGTTCAGCCTGTTTGAATGATGAAGTCTGTTTCATTAAAACATGTTTAATTTCAAGAAGACCATTTCCACATATATCACTGTTAAGTTTCTCATCAGTGCTGGCAGCTAAATATGGATATTTACGGGAAACAAACAAACCCATCTGCTCAACAGTAACTATTTCACCCTTTGTTTCCTTGTACTGAATATACTCCTGAACAATGATTTTTTCCAGTCGCAGAGCCCTTTTAGTTAACCTATTTCCTGCAAATGAAGAGTAAAGCAGCCTCTGAACAAGGAGTTTTACAGGAATTTTTGGACTTCTTTTCACAATGGCAGAAAAATTTGATGCAGTAAGATGCTTTTGACGTTCTTCTTTCCACATTCCACTTAGAGATTGCTGTTTTGTACTGATCTCAATGTTGTCCATCATTTGTTCAGTAATATTGATGTGTTTCTAGAAAAATATATTTATTTCCTTTTGAAGTTCCTCATTTGGCAGATCAGGAACAACATCAATAGCTTCCTCCCCATAGTCCAATTTAGCCTTTATTGAAGTGCCTTCCTTTAATGCCTTAAACTTTCTTTTCCACCTCACACGTTTGGCTTCAAGCTTGGACTGATTTGCATGACTGAGAAGGGTAGCAACTTTTTTGGAGTGATAGTATTTATGAAAGTTTGATCCTGCATCAGTTCCAATCACATGTTCCCAAATAAAAGGAGCCCAGTCAGGGCCGAAATTGTTTCTCAGTGCAGCTCCATAGTAGCGGAAATTCCAGGAGCCCCTATTGCAATGGTTGAAAACTTTTCACCCATCAAATTTCATTCGAATATACATCCAGTTTTCAACAATGTTAGTTGTAGCATTCATCAAGAGTCTATCAGCTGTTTCAGCTATTGAGTTGAGGAATAATGACACTTCTTTGAGAATTTTATTTGGAATTGTTACGACTGGACCATCTTGTTGAAAACGAGCATCTTCTAGATCAGTTTTGTCCATACCTTCACACCACTGGTCAATTATACATTCAAGAACATTATTTACTTGATCTGGAACAGAAGTATTCTCTTCAGTCTGAGGATCACATGAACTTTTTACAGATGAATCACCACACTCAGTTATTCTATTTTTACAGAAGTCAGAACACTTAGAATGATCATTAAAAACATGAAAAATTGAATTTTTAATATCCTGAGGCAGTAAATGAACACACTCTTTCTTATTTGATGAAACAGGGTTGTCTGACCGATGACGGATAATTGGGCGGACGGTGCTTACTAAACGTACTCTTGTTACTTTTGTGAGTTTGTTTTTACCTTTATAATTGGGATTGTCGGTCACCAGTTTTTCAAGCTTACTTCAGAAACATTTACAAATATGGTTTGCACACTCGACTTTTTCACCATCTTTTCCCCACACAGGAACACATTCTTGAACTTTTACAAACACAGAGCTGTACCCATCACCAATCATTCTCATGTATCTAACCCCATGCATTGTTTCTGCCTCTAAAAAGCCGTTTAGTAGGATATCAGTCTCCGTAGACTGACTAGACTGATCCCAGTTTTTAAAACAAATATGATCCCTCGGTTCCTTTCCTTTATTTGAGGTTTCCACACACACCGAACAGTACTTATTTCTGACTCCAACATAGAGTAACTTGCCTGTCACTGCACCAACAATAATTGCAACTCCTCCTAAAGCATTGCATGTATGCTTATGGGATCGTTTCGACCACCCACCATCACAAACAACTGTTATCGCTGGGACACCTTGGTGAAAGTCATTTCTTTCAATTGCCAATCTCCTCTCCAAAGCAACTGCTGCTAACATGTCATCGTGAATGACAACCTCCCACATTTTACCAATTTCCAGTTCGATTTGTGAAAATGACTTCTTCGACAATGATGGCACATCAAACGTCACTGATTGCTGATTCAATGATGCACATCCTCCTCCTGTAGCGATTGTATCCCAGACCCCTCTAACATTGATGTCATATCTTTGATTATTTGATGAGGTGATGATTGTATCACTGTTTTGTATTTTGAACGTTTTCGTACACCTTAAACACTTTCCAAGAAGAGTACAAGCAAGTCCATTATGCTTAATGTCCTGTATCAACTCGAAAGGTTTGAGGCCCGAACACACTCTGTCTATTGCAGATTGGCATTAAGCAACATGTGCGGCAATCCTGTTAAAGTGATCATTCAATAAATTCACATTCATTAATCTGTAACCACTTATTTTGGGTGGTTGCACTCAATTCAATGTAATTTTCACATGTTTGGGTGAATCTGATTTTGATGAATCAGTGCATGAATAATTATCACAGTGTAGCTTTTTGGTAGTATCAGTTCTTGTGAAAAGAAGTTTCAAATTATTTTTGGACAAACTAATAATACGATAATGCACATCATCAAGTCTATTCTCTTTACTTTCTGCTTTCAGTTTTCGTTGACTGTATCTATATTTATAACTCTGCCTGCCATGTGGTAAGCCAAACCTGCGTCTTCTTTTGGAGCGTTTTCTCCTTCCCATTTTTAAGTTCACATAAAATTAATTTTCAAGTTGTAAATGTCAAAAGTTTTCTTCCCAGCATGTACATTGATGAATAAAGTGAGCATGTATTAATATTTTGGTTGTCAAAAATCATTCAGGTACCATATACCTTAACGTATTATACAGAAGATTATTCTGTACATCCCCATGGTTACGTCCTTACCCTTGGGGTGTTTAGGCATTTTGGTCATACATCATACATCCGACGTAGCGTTTTTTATCCCATAAATGGCCGTTTATTTGAACAGTAAAGGCCTTTGATAAATTTTTGCTTTAATTACCTAGTAGGGTGATAAATTTTCCTGATAGGTTTAACACACGAAAAATTTATCACTCTAGTAGGGAGTTGGAAATGGACTATACTATGTTGACCTCCGGCGTTCCTTTTGAAAGGTCGGTATATCTTGACCTGATTTACGCATATCAGAAATCTGCGGAAACGAAGCAACGATCATCACTTAAACTTAATTAAATGAGTTGTACCGGTCTAACATTATATGCGAACAAACAATAAAGAATACTCATAATTAATTAACAAAAGTATTCAAAAATAAAACTTGATTTTGAAATACCTAATGCCAGTAGTGACTGGTGTAGTGTTAATTTGGATTTTGCCTGGGGATGTACATATGCCCGATGGGCGGTACCTGGCATCGGTAGAAGATAAACAATTATTCTGTTTCAGGAGAGAGAGAACATGAACGATGTTCTTTAATTATGAGTAACCTTACCTCTCCTCCCAGCGCAGCAACACGTAACACGAAGTACACTCTGCACAATTCCAATACAACTGAATTCACACATTGTCAAAATAATTTGAACACACCTGTATCATGTGCTGTTGAACCCATGGCTTCCACACACGAATTTCGGGTAACCGCAATAACTATTTCCTCATTAGAACGAAATGGTGACACAAGTGTTAACATTAACGACTTCCATTTGCAGCATACTGGCCTCTCGAATCCAAGCATATTATTGAATAGTTTATTTCACGGACGTATTTACATTAATACTTTAAACATCAACATACAAAAATGAACTGACATTCGTGGCCTGCTTTGAAAGTGGCCCAATTGCTCTCACCCACTCAATGCTACTTGAACGCGTTGTAATGTAGCATAATTAACAGTTCAATTGTTGTTTTCTTTGAAAGGTTGGAAAGTATTACACAATGCCAGTACAAAAGAATATAGATTGCTCATTTAATAAAGGATTTTTGCAAGTTTAGCTGACGTTTGTTGGGGAATTATTTTTAGACAGAAATGTATCACTGCGCCTTATTTTTTTTTTTACAATGTTCTCTTGTCGATCGAAATGAACAATGTACTCCTCACTTCGAACTATGTTTTGTAGCAAATAACAGCCCAATTTTGCCACAACTTCTTTGTAAAAGATTTATGGGATAAACAAAATAAACGTATAGTGTTTTCAAGTAAAAAATTTATTTTTTCACTTGAAAACACTGTACGTTTATTCTATATTTCTTCTGCTGAAGATCTTGCTTTACATTGGATAGTTTTATTTCTGTTACTGACTTCAGGCCGTGTTGCCTGGGGTCTTGTTTCCGGTTTTTATTTTGAAGTTGTTTACATTGACATTACTTTATTTGTATAGGTAGTTTCCTATTATTTTTAGGGAAACTACGGTTATAAGTAACATAAAATATTCCAGTAGTGTGGCAGTTAATTTTTTGGGTATTATTATAATTTTGTCCACACTTAGGCTCTTTTGGGCTCATCGTTCCCTTTGGGAACTTGGGCACTTATATAAGAAAAAAATTTTCAAAATATTTTTTAATTTTTAAATTTTTTTTTCTTTTGGGTGCATTTATTGCTTCGATTGTATAATTTATGATTTAATGTTATCTTATATTATGTAGATTTGGTGGTGGTACAATCGACCTATTTTAAGTAATAATATTTATTAAATAGCAGGGCAAATATGAGGAAGCCTATCCTCTGTTTACATGGTCGTTGTCTTGCTTATAGTCGATGTTCTACCTCAAATTCTTGTACCATGTGTCAGATTTTGACAACGTTGGTGACGGGTGTCATGGTTTGTTGTTTGGCGAGTGGACTCGAGCAGTCCTCCTGCAGCGAGGGGACACTGCTGGTCCTCTAGTGTGCTTCCGTCATCGCAATATACAATTAGAGCTAGCGGCAAAAGTGCTCAATGAAATAGACATGGGCCTAGATCACTATCATGGGATTTACGTCCTTGTCGCCAGCTAGCTCAATGGAGCGTCTTTCACTCAAGGGTCATGACACCGGATAAGTCTGTAGCGGTCGAGGAAAGGAAAGGGTGTTGCGAGCACTATAATATCGAAACATGCTCACCCTGTGACGATGGAAAGGAGGAAGCAGACAAGTTCTGAGGTATGCTCGTCCAGGTCTTCCATGACCGCGAGCAAGAGAGAGGCCCCTCTCTCTTACAAAGTTCTGAGGTATGCTCGTCCAGGTCTTCCATGACCGCAAGCAAGAGAGAGGCCCCTCTCTCTTACAACAACATCTGGTGTCAGAGGTTGTTGGTAGGAACTTGCGTCATTTGGAGCTTACGTCCATGCCTTCCTGTCCGGGACGCTCCTTCTAATAGACTGTTGGGGTCGGCTAGTCTTACGGCTTCCTCTATGTCCGATAAGCACACCAGACTGCACAAAAAGTCTGTTGTTGCATTTAGACAGGGCTAAAAACCATGGCGTATGGTTTTAGTTCCCTGTCACTAGCTTCCTCGACCGGTGAAGCAGTTACTCAGGCCTCTGAGAACTGACGCAGTTGGACTACAATATACAATTAGAGCTAGTGGCGAAGTGCTCAATGATATAAGACAAGGCCCCAGATCACAGATCATGTGATTTTTGTCCTTGTCACCAGCTAGCTCAACCGGTGCTTCTTTCACTCAGAATATGGGTGTCATGATGCCGGATAAGTCTGTAGCGGTCGAGGAGAGAACAAGGGTGGAGCAAGCACTATAATATACAATTATGCTCACCCAGCGATGACGGAAGGAGGAAGCCGGCAAGTTCCGAGGTACGCACGTACAGGACTGCGAGCAAGAGAGAGGTCTCACTCTCTTACAGCATCATCTGGGGCCAGATGTTGTTGGTAGAAACTTGCGTCAGTTGGAGTTTACGTCCATGCCTCTTGTCCAGGACGTCCCGTCTAATAGGTAGCCGGGGTCGGCTAGTCTTACAGCTTCCTGTACATAAGGCTAAAGTGCTCTTTATATTGCACAGGGCTATAAACCGCGATGAGTGGTTTCAGTTCCCTGTCGCCGGTGAAGCGGTTATTCTTGAATATGAGGACCGTGACACTGGGTGTGTCGCATTTACATAGTAAATCAGAGCTAGCGGCAAAAGTGCTCAATGATATAAGACAAGGGCCTAGACCTTAGAATAAAGGGTTTATGACCTTGTCTCCAGCTAGCTCAACTGGTGCTTCTTTCACACAGAATATGGGTGTCATGATGCCGGATATGTCCGTACCGGTCGAGGAGAGAACAAGGGTGTAGCGAGCACTATAAAATCCAATCCTGCTCACCATGCAACGAATGAAAGGAGGAAGCCGGCAAGTTCCGAGGTACGCTCGGCTAGGTCTCCCTGGACCGCGAGCAAGAGAGAGCCCCCTCTCTCTTTTTACAACATCTGGGGCCAGATGCTGTTGGTAGGAACTTGTGCCATTTGAAGCTTACGTACATACCTTTTGTCCGGAATGCTCTGTTTAATTCGGCTTCTTCAGCGTCTGCTAAGCACTCTCGACCGCACCCTGGCTACGTGATTTCGGATATCTAGTCTGCATTGTCAATAGGTCCACTCTTTGTCAAGTAGCCAAGGAAACGATCCCTCATTCATCGGGACATCCACAGTTAAGAGCCATCTCGGACACACTGTCCCAGGAGCAGCCGGCGGATAAGCAATACATGACCGCTGCTCCTTAGGCCTCTGTAACGGACTTGCTGTCGCAGATTGCACAGCTCATCACAGTATTCCTGCTAAGGCAGAAGCACTCAACGTCAATCTCAAAACTTGAGCTGTCAGATGGTGCTTGATCGGTCCAGTCATCTGCCTGTTCAGATGCCGAATTATAAAACTGATTTAGACGAATGATGAAAGGGATATGGAGGTGGATAACCTTCCCTTTCGGAACAACTCATGGATGATTCTTTCCAGGCCTATTTATCACATATATCTCTGTCTTAACAGATGTTAAGTGGGAGCTATTCTGATGTGACTGAGCCTTGCGTCGTCATCATTAATATTTGACTAGATGGAAAACTCGCTACCGGCCGCTTTAGTTTTCCAGACACTAAGTCTTTGACGGTAAGCTTTCATTAATGTAGGATTAAGCAACAAGGAAGCATCAAGTCTCGGCTCTTTAAGTTGGGGTCTAATCGACCAACACCAGCAGAAAGAGTAGGAGAGGTTGTCCTAGATGCAGATCGTCTATAAGGACTCATAGCGAAGGTATCGCTATCCCTCCTATATATTACTTTAGGGATTGACTATACAGCCACTTGGATAGGGGGTTTAGGTCTGTTTGAGTTTACTGATCAGACACTCCTGAGCCGGTGGCTTGAGGCTCTTATAGAGCTCGGTCTGACCAATAATAAACTGGAACTGGATAACGTGTTTATTATGGCTCTAAAGGTTATTTCGGATAATCATTCAATTGAAAAAGCGAGCGTTTGAATATTCGACTGACCGGCAATTATAGTTCTTAAGATCACTTGAAGAATGAACTAGATAATGTCTCATGGGATGAATGATAGGACATGTATCCTATAATCCATTTTCAACAAGGTGGCTCGTTTGTTTTTTCATTGACCGAATTAGCCAGTTGTTAGACTCACTTTTGTCTTCTATCAGACACATTAACAGTGAAGATTTTATGCATCGGATGGGATTGTGCAGAGCGGCTACGAATGTTATTACGATGGATCGCTTACGCACATGTCGCCTCCAGTTAATCTTAACTGGAGTGGGAAGACGTTTTTTTGCTCTGGACCTGTATTGTTTTAACGGATCTAGTAAACATAAGGTCAAGTTTGGGCAGATATTCAGAGGTTTGAGTTCATAATTGGGTTACAACCCTGAGTCAGATGGATTCTATATGCAGGGTTCTTGGGACATTCAGCTCTTGGAGATCACATATTCATCAAGAATGATGTCTTACTGTTTACGCTACATCATTGGATTATATTATTAGCGAACATGCATGTGGGATCGCTCCATGATAGTTAAGTTTGTGACGCATAGGAACAATAGTTTCCTTCATTTGTGTTGCCAGTGTTAGACTTTTGAGTGCATACAGTTGACGTTCAGCCGTATTCAGGGGAATGAATGGTAGGATAAGTGTATCCTTCAATTCATTTGATTCAGTAGATTACGTTAAGATTTAATAATCTCAGTGTGATTCCTACTAATAACATATCTGTCGTCACAATATCCTTCTATCAGGGGGCGCGGTGGCTCAGTTGGTAGAGGTGCAGGCTGCAAGCCGAGAGGTCCTCGGTTCGAATCCCACCTGCGGCAACCGCGTTGTGTCCTTGGGCAAGACACTTCACCCCGATTGCCTACATAGGGGCACGATGACGCTGTGTACTGAGGCGTACTGCACGTCGATGGTGCGCATGTCTTCAACCAATCTAACCCTGCCTGTGCTGCGGAGCAGAGTTCAGAGTTACGATGTTGGAGAGCTGACAGCTGCTCGTCGTTGCTCGGTGGTTCTCTCCGGGTACTCCGGCTTCCTCCACCCGTAAAACTGTCACGGTCACGATTAGCCATTGTGCATAAGTATGTGACCTTAAACACCAATAAATAAATAATAATCCTTCTATCAGTTTTCTAAAGTGCCTGTTATTGAACATTTGCAGAAGCTTCTTCCTCGAGAGGACCATCTTCTTCAGGGGAAGTTTTGTTTTTCGCATCATTCTCTGCCCATAGTGGCATAAGGGAGTCTGTTAGACGTGAGGGAGCCTTTAGGGTTCCTATATTTTTGCTGTCTGGACCTGCAATGATTAAATAATGTGGATGAGGTGGTTTCGATATGTCTTTGAATCCCCCCCACCCCCCCCCCCCCACACACACTCACACTCTGTCTTGTATATATATATATTTATACATACATACTATGCTTTTGGGGTCGTGTTGAATGGTGCCCTCATAGGCATATGCGCAGTTTTTGTTGCATTAGTTTCCGGTGTTTATTTTCTGATTTCTGATATACAAGCGCTTATTAAATCATCATAATTGCTGCTGTTTGAGTTCATAGGTGACTGCATAACCAGTTAGTGGTTTTTAGATGATTACATGCTGGATTTTAATGCACTCGCGCAATATTTTATTAGGCTATCGCTTTGGTGGACCTTGAAATTAATATATATTTCGGGGGCGATTCGTGTTGGAGCCTGTTAATCATACCTACCTCCATTTCTAGATCCTGGTCTCTATTTTGTCGGTTCTCAAATCGCATATTCTCACGTGTTTATAGTTGTAGATATCAGATTCAGATAGTACACATTGGAGAGCGTTCTTACTAGATTTTATTGTACAGAGGCCGCCTGTGGATGATCTTTGAAGTGTGATTTCTCTGCAGAGATTGTTCAATGTATCTCGTTTTAATATGAGTATGTTATATTTTATACCACTGATTTCGTCGTACCAGTATACACCGTCTGCAGTGCATATTTTGGAGCGGACAGTATTATTTACCAAAATCGTCACTATAGCCTTGGCTTGTGAAGTGGCATTAAGCACCATTTATTATTCATGAATTACTTCCTGAATGCCTGATCGATATTTATTTATATTGTTTTCTGGTACCGCTTATTGATTCTAGAGCTCTCTCCTCTTTCTTTTGAAGATATGTTAAAAAAAAAAGTGGGGGGGGGGGGGGGGGGGGGGTCATTTTCTCCACTTCTCGGGCTTATTGGGTATGTAACTATGAAGGAAGCTGTTTTATCCATACTGTATTCGGCATTCAGCTGTAGTGTTATTGTATTGGTGTAGGTTTATGGGCAATTTTCTGTCATTCTCAAATATGCCATCCTAATTTTTAGGGCTTAGTCCAGACTAGCCTTAAAAATTGTGAACTCGTTACATCCTAATTAGCATGATTTCATGCTCAGATTTAGGATTTATATAATTGGGATCCATATTAGGATATGTCTCCTCTATTATGGTATAAAGAGACATACATGTAAATTCTAATTATTCTAATTTCCTTCATCATGGATTGAAGGATTTGATCTATGTTGATCAACTATTTCGGAAGTTCTAGGCCCTCCACCTTTTTACGATTCAGCTAAGTCTGGGCCATTGGTATACAGTATAAAAATATGAAAAAATTTAAAGTAATTTATATATTTTTTATACTTACCAATGGCCCAGACGGGAATGGCCCTCCCATGAGTGGGTAGCACTGGGCACTCATACCTCCACGCTGAATTATTATATTTTAATCTTTTTTACAAAGAATGATGTTGGTGCCAGTTTCGGTGACTTCCTGGTGTCTGCACATGCGCATAGAGTAAATGTATGGAGGGCCAGATAGGACTTCTTATATTTTTATACTGTACCAATGACCCAGACATAGCTGGTGCTAACTCTTAAAATATAGGGCCAAACACAAATTTTGCCCCCCAATCCCCAAAATTTGCATCTAAAACCAAAGAAAACATGTCCTGAAAGGCCCTCCACACTTCGCCCCTACTGCGCATGCGCAGTGTCAAGGACGTTCCGAAATTGGCGCCATTAATCATTTCTAAGTTTGGCCCTTCATCAGTTAACATCTGACTGATCTTTGTGCTTGTAAATCTCAGTTTAAATGATGCCAGACACATAAATATTAGTGAAATGGTGATTCTAAGGAGGATAGAGAAGGAGGAGAGGAAAAATGTGTGACAGAATATTATCAGGGCTGTAACTTAAAATTTTTTAATGAAATTATGTTAAGTTACCTATTTTCGAGGCAGCAGCCATTTTGTTGTCATTCTGATTGTTTAGTTACACTGTTTTTTAAGTGTTTTCCTCTCTCCCTGTCCTTTAAGTCCCCCCTTGCTATTCTCCCATGCTTTGGCATAGTTTTTGTAATTATTATTACTAAATTTTCTTGGGAGTTCTAGCTGAATAACAGAATGAATTCTGTTCTTTTCCCCATGTTTACGTCTTCACCTACGGGTGGTTAGGCGTTGTGTTCTGCATCTACCATCTGATGTTCTGCAGTTTCTTCCCTGGAAGTCTCTGTTTTGCATCAGATAGTGTATTTTTGGTAACTGATTTCGGGCCTGGGTGCCTGGAGTCTTATTTTAGTGTTTTTACACTCATTGTTTACATTTACAACAGCCCTCTGTGTGAAGGGGGATTTCTGGAAAATAATATCTGGATGTTATTTTAATCATAACTAGATACTTTATTATTGTTCGTAAGTGTTGAATAAATTGTTTAAAATATTTTTAAAATTTTTGTCCACACTTAGGCTTGGGATCCATTGGGGCTCAACGTTACTTTTCAGAAACTTGGGCTGTTCTGAAAAAATATTTTTTCAAAATATTTTGATTTCAATTATTTTTTCTATATTAATGGATCATATTATTATTATGTATTTTGATTGCCAGGGGTTAGTGCGAGTACCAGGACTTGTTTTCTTTTCACATTGAAAGGATATTGATCAATTGTATTAAGAGGAAGTCTTCCTCTGACTTTATATCATTCTATATGTGGTCAGTGTACACGCATTAACTCCTGTTCTCTATCGTATGATTTCGATGACAATATGGGAAGCGTATGTCACGGTTTGTTATTGGGGAATTGGACACTCCGGTCCTTTCCCCGCAGGGTCACTCTACTTTATCAATTTCTATTTCAGACGATCAAGATTAGGGTGATGTATCTGTGATGTCTTCCAACAGTGTGCCTCCGTCGTCACAATTAATGAAGGGCTAGCGGAAAAGTGCTCATGTAAATACGCCAATTGCCTAAGAGGACCCTAGTAGGTTCGACGGCCTTTGACGTCCGCTAGCTCGCCCGGTGTAGCGTCCATTCACCGAATGGTTCGGCAGCCGGGTTCGTCCGTTGCGGTCTAGAAGGAATTTTGGGGTGATGCGAGCACTATAAATCAACCTACTGCACACCCAGTGACGGCGGATCGGAGGGAGAACGGAGGAAGCCTTTTAGTCCGGTTCATTGCTCGTTCCGGTCCATCTGGACGGCAAGCGAGAGAGGCCCCTCTCTCGTTCAACAACATCTGGCCCCAGATGTTGTGGTACAAAATGTGTCGCAAGCAGAGCATACGTCCGTCGCTCGGGACGCTCCGTTGTATAGGCAGTCCGCGGAGACTGCTAAGGCTTCCTCTTCTCGTCAGCGCACACGACCGCACCTTGGCTGCGTGACCGCCGATATATTACCAGCTTCGCCGATCAAGGATTCTTCGGCGACCAGGTCACACCATCCGGTAGCCAGGGACACGAGGCCTGCAGACTCCGGACGTTCGCATAGGAAGTGTGTGGGAGTCAACGTACACGGAGCTTCCGGCGGCAATGCATCGTAAGACCGCTACTGCACAGGCCTCGGGAACGGACATGCTTTCCTAAATAGCGCAGTTTATCGCAGCATCCCAGCATCAACTGAATCTGTCGCATATTTTTTATCCGACGATGCTGGGTCGGGACGCTCCGCGGAAGCGGGTACGGACGTCCGAAAGTTTCATCCGGTCCAACGGGATTCCGAAAGGGATTTGGAGGATTTCGAGCCTTCCCTTTCGGAACAACATATGCTGTTGTGTATGTCATCTGACTTGGTCTTCTACAGCTTCTTTCGTCGGACCAGAATGCTGCGATGCCGGATAAGAAACTGATAGCGTCGGTGGACTTAGAAATTTTTGGTTCGGTTCAGGGACATCGTCCCTCAGTTCCGACATAGTCCAATAATGTCACACAATCTTTCGAATTATTGAACGACGCTATATATATTATTATTTTATGCTTGCTATAACCAAGCATTTCTGGTTTCTTGTTCGCAGAGTTACGGAGATGTCTTTCAAAAGTGTGCCTCTGTCGTCATAGTTAATGAAGAGCTAGCGGCAATAAGTGCTCATGGAATATGTCTATCGCCTATGGAGTGACATTCGCTAGCTCACCCGGTGTAGCGTACATTCATCGAATGGTTCGGCTGCCGGGTTCGTCCGTCGCGGTCTAGGAAGGAGATTTGGGTGATGCGAGCACTTTAATTACTTTAGTACTCACCCAGTGACGGCAGATTGAGGAGAGATCGGAGGAAGCCTGTTAGTCCGGTTCCTGGCTTGTCCAGGTCCGTCCGGGCTGTGAGCGAGAGAGGTCCCTCTCTCGTCCAACAACATAGGGGACCGCATGTTGTGGTTCAGATATTTTACATTCGGAGCATATGTCCGTTGGTCGGGACGCTCCGTTATATTGACAGTCCGAGAGACTGTCCTTAATGCTTCCTCATCCTCACAGCAGGGCACACGACCGCACATTGGCGACGTGACCTCGAGTATCCGATCAGTTTCGTCATTCAGTGATTCCACGGCGAATAGGTCGCGCCATCCGGTAGCCAAGGGACACGAGGCCTATACACTCCGTTCGCTCGCATATTGGTAGTATGCACGGGGTAACGATCACGGAGCTTCCAGCGGCAATGCATCGTAAGACCGCTTCTCCTCAGGCCTCAGTGACGGACGTGCTATCCGAGTTAGCACAGTTGTTTCGCAGCATCCCAGCAATTGACAATTTCTCGGTCGAATCAGGAATTATCGACGGCGCTGGGTCGGTGCGGTCCGCGGTTGCATCAGGTACGGACGACCAAACGCTTTATAGGGTCCAACAGGATGGCGAAAGGGATTCGAAAGATTTCGAGTTTTCCCTTTAGTAGTATCGGAAGCTGCCTTTCATATCTTCTGGCATTATCTTCCAGTGATTGTTATTTCGGACTTCATTGCTGCGATCTTGGATAAGAGACTTATAGCGTCATTGGACTCAGATTTTTCGATCGGTTCAGGGACATTGTCCCTGACTTACCGACGCAGTCCAATATTGTCATTACAACATGTGTTTTATTTTCGACGCTATATATATATATATATACAAGCCTGCTACCAAGCATGATAGTTTAGTTTCTTGTCCGCGCTGCTCATTTCTGTCATTTTATCATTTATACGAATAGTTTATTTTGGCAGAGCAGGGCATACCGAGAGTTCATATGCGTCTAGACGGTGTGGTTAATTCTGAGCTGTTATTGGGATGGTTGTTTAGTGAGAAGTTTAGGTTTTTAAAATTCATTCAAGTCTTAGTTTTTAAAGTATAGCTTTTGGGAGTATAAGAGTCTCTATTCTCTAGACTTACTTTATTTATTGGCTTACTTTAAAAATTATTAGTATAAGGATTATACTAGATATTAATAGAGTTCATGGATGTATGATGCTCAATTTTGCAAGGTGTTGTATCTTTCTAATTTAACATAAATAAGAAAGATACATGTAAGGCCTAATACTTCTTTTTCCCTAGAGGGGATGACTCTATTTTATATAATTGAGCGTATTCCAACTTGCTCTATGTCCTAGGCCCTCCAGCCTTTTTACTATTCAGCTATGTCTGGGTCATTGGTACAGTATAAAAATGTTAAAAAATTTATAGTAATTTCTATATTTTTTATACTTACCAATGACCCAGACGGGGATGGCCCTCCCAGGAGTTGGGAACTCTTGCCTCCCCGCTGAGTACATAGCGCTTACCAGGCACTGGTTTTTAGAATGATTAATGGCGCCAATTTCGGAACGTCCTTGACACTGCGCATGCGCAGTAGAGGCGAAGTGTGGAGGGCCTTTCAGGACATGTTTTCTTTGGTTTTAGATGCAAATTTTGCGGATTGGGGGGCAAAATTTGTGTTTGGCCCTATATTTTAAGAGTTAGCACCAGCTATGTCTGGGTCATTGGTAAGTATAAAAAATATAGAAATTACTATAAATTTTTTAACTTTCGGTTTTGCATGCAAATTTTGGGGATTGGGGGGCAAAATTTGTGTTTGGCCCTAGATAATTTTGAGTTAGCACCAGCTAAGTCTGGGCCATTGGTAAGTATAAAAAATATATAAATTTACTTTAAATTTTTTCATTTTTCGGAGATTTTGGACTTATTTAATGCAATGTTAAGACTTTTTTGTCAGTGTGGACTTAGAAAATTTCTGACATCTTTTCCTATACATGAGTGGAGGCTACCACCGGTATGCTGTGATGCATCAATATAAGATGACATTAATCCTTGGCTGGACATTTTTCTGAGATTTTTTACTTTTTTCATGCAATGTTAGACTTTTTTGTCACTGTGGACTTAGAAAATTTCTGGCCTGTTTTGCAATGTTAGACATTTTTGTCAGTATGGATTTAGAAATTTTCTGACCTGTTTTTTGCTCACCTGAGCGAAGCTCAAGGGGAGCTTTACTGATCACTTTCCGTCCGTCGTAATCATTACAAAACTGACTTCTCCTCCGAAACCACTAGCCCAATTTTATTCAAATCTTGGGTAAATGTTTATTACCAAATGCCAATTCGGATTTGTTCAAATGAAGTTGCCTCTCTCCCTGGGTGCTGCCACGCCACCAAGGGGCACCAAAATCTTTAAAAATCTTCTCATGAACCAGCTGTAGTAGAGACTTGATATTTGATGTGCAGCTTCCTTTTGAGTTGTAGACTCAGATTTGTTCATGGGATGTTCGAGGGGCAATATTTGCCATCGTTATGGGAGGAGCAGGAATTTTGGCCACACCCAAAATTTCTGTTTTCCGAACCAAGGGGCAGATTTGAAGCAAATTTGATATGAGGGCTTATTGGGTCATAAGTACTTAATTTATGCAAACAAAATTTTTCCTGTCGCCCCATGGGAACTGCAGGAGCTAAAAATAGAAAAAAATTAAAACGCCCATATCTCCAAAACTACACGGCACTGAGAATTCTTATTTGGTGTGAAGCTTTTTAGGACCAACAGAATGGAATGATAAAAAAAATTGCTATCAGTTTTATCATGGGGTACTTTTCTGGGACTTTGAAAAAGTGCCGAGTCAGCATTTTTTAACACTGTGGGTAATGGGAAAAACATTTAACACTACTTTTCTCCCAAACCACTGCTCCAAAAGCTTTCAAATTTCACATATATCATCTTTGGAAGATTGTTTCACATGTTTATTGAAATCAAATCCCTGGGTTCATATTTGGGCTCTCTATGGGATCCCAAATGTTTAAATTAGTGCAGTATGAGGAATATTCTTTAAAAATCTTCTTCTTCAGATCTACCAATCAGAATCTTTTGATATTTGGTATGCAGCATGCTTAGGGGGTGAGATTCAAGTTTGTTCAAGCCAAGTCCCTGGGTTCATATTTGGGCTTACTGTGGGAGCCCGAATTACAACTTAGTTCAAAATGAGGAATTTTCTTTAAACATCTTCTTCAGATCCAGCAGTCGGAATGTTTTGATATTTGGTATGCAGCATCCTGAGGGGGGGTGAGATTCAAGTTTGTTCAAGCCATGTCCCTAGGTCCATATTTTGGCTCACTGTGAGAGCTCGAATTGTAACTTAGTTCAAAATGAGGAATATTCTTTAAAAATCTTCTTCTTCAGATCTACCAATCAGAATCTTTTAATATTTGGTATGCAGCATGCTTAGGGGGGGGGGGGGGGTGTGAAATTCAAGTTTATTAAAGCCAAGTCCCTGGGTTCATATTTGGGCTCCCTGTGGGAGTCCGAATTATAACTTAGTTCAATATGAGGAATTTTTCTTTAAAAATCTTCTTCAGATTCAGCAGTCAGAATGTTTTGATATTTGGCATGCAGCATCCTTAGGGGAGTGAGATTCAAGTTTGTTCAAGCCAAGTCCCTGGGTTCATATTTGAGCTCACTGTGGGAGCCCGAATGATAACTTAGATCAAAATGAGGAATTTTCTTTAAAAATCTTCTTCTTCACATCCACAAGTCAGAATCTTTTGATATTTGGTATACAGCATCCCACTGGAGGTGAGATTCAAGTTTGTTCAAGCCAAGTCCCTGGGTTCATATTTGGGCTCCCTGTGGGAGTCTGAATTATTACTTAGTTCAATATAAGGGATATTCTTTAAAAATCTTCTTTTTTTTTTAGATCCACTGGTCAGAATCTTTGGATATTTGGTATAAACTTTTCTTAGGAGAGGCAGATGCAACTTGGTGAAAACAATTCCCTGGGTTGATATTTAGGCTACCATGTCAGGTGAGCTCCCTCAGGCCCCCTGGGGCCTCTTGTTCTGTACATGAATGGGGGCTACTACCGGTATGCTGTTGCTTTTATATTTCATATATGTGTTAAATGCATCAATATAAGATGACATTAACCCTTGCCTCACCAACGAAGTTGTATGAGCTTATGTCATGACCCGAGGTGCTTTGACGTTAACACTTGTGTTAAAGTTATTGTACCAGTCCACTTTGACTCTCAGCCCTGTTACTATGCACCTCATACTGTGTTTCTATGGCTTACAATTACCCACGGACCCTTAACCAGTGATATTTTATCGATTTTTAGTGTTTTTGCAATGTTAGACATTTTTGTCAGTGTGGACTTAGAAAATTTCTGACCTGTTTTTCTGTACATGAGTGGGGGCTACCACCGGTATGCTGTGACTTTCATATTTCATATATGTGTTAAATGCTTCAATATAAGATGACATTAAGCCTTGGCATTTTTCAGAGATTTTGGACTTTTTTAATGCAATGTTAGACTTTTTTGTCACTGTGGACTTCGAAAATTTCTGGCCTGTTCTGCAATGCATGTGCATGACCGGACATTTTTTGCAGATTTGTAATAAGCCTAGATTTATTGCATGCCATTTGTTGGTGAGCTAATGGGGATGGACACACCCTTCTTGTTTCAAAATCTCATATTGCAAGTTAAAAATCATTCAACAGTGCTTCTGAAAAATATCTAAAATTGTTGTCCCAGGTGTCACCAGAAGCTCTATCTGACCATAAAAATTAAAAAAATTTCCACGGAGAGCCCCCAAATGAGAGGGGTTTCCCAACCCCTTTCATACTCTCCCTGACTTGTGCCTTCTGCACATGGAAGAGCCTTCAGCTCTTGTCCTAGTATTTCAGTTTTTTTCAGGCTTTTTTCTAAACTGCATTCTCATCCCTGACAACGAGCCGAGCATTCTCGCACTGCATATGGTGAGAAGGTGCCAAACTCAGTAACTGTTTTCTTCATGTTATTGGTTGGGAGTAAACAGAATAGTATGTTATCATTGTGAGTAAACAGAATAATATGTAAGCTAGATGGCCTTGTTAATTTTTGGACAAGTGGAAATCTCTGTAGGGATGAATTACAGGTTTGTTCAAATCAAACTACTGGGGTCATATTTTAGGGTGTCACATGGGGCTCCGCTGATTTCAACACTGTGGATAGTGGGGAGAACAATATAAAAAATATTCTCCCAAATCCAGACTCCAAATGCTTTGTTGTTTGTTGTGTAACATCTTGGTAAGAATGGATTTCAAATTTTTTCAGATTGAGCCCCTTGCATCAAATTTAGGGGTGTTATGGGACCTCAGGGTTTAACTGGTAGAGTGCTGGAAGCCCATATTTGGGCTTTATTCTGAAGTGCAGGTACCACAACGTGATGGCTCATATTCAGTGGATGTGCTTGTATTGTCTTTGAAGTGATATTATTTAGTCTGTAAGGGCTTGCCTTGTTACATTTTATTGGAGAGTGCCCATAGGCACTCTCCAATAAAATTGTAACAAAGCAAAGACATGTGTACAAGATTTGATGGACAAAAAAAAATTCAGCCCCAACTCCTGCTCCAAATACTTCCGTGTTTGATATATAACACTTTTGTAAGAGTGATCTATAAGTTTGTTCAAATCAAACCCATGCTATCATGTTTGGGATGTTGGTGGGGTGAGGCGTATGTAGGTGGTGTGGGTGGGCATACATTTCAACACTGAGTAATAACTACAACTTTAAAAATGTAAAAATTACCAGTAAGGCAATTGGGATATTTTAACTGGTAGAGTGCTGGAAGCCCATATTTGGACTTCCTTCAAAAGTGAAGGTTCCACAGATTAAAGTCTCAATATTCTATGGAGGTGCTTCATATTTTCTTTAAAGTGCAGTTATTCTGTCTACAAGGATCTACCTTGTTACAATTTATGGGAGTGTGCCTATAGGCACACTCCCACAATTTGTTACGAGGTAAAGACTCGGTAACAAATTCTGACAATCAAAAATAATTTAGCACTCTACCAATTTAGGAGTGTTCAGTTATTTTAATCACAAGTGTGGATTATAATCATAGGTGTGGTTACTGAACTAAGGCGCTATTTCTGGTAGATCAACCACTCTTGGCAACACCTCTATTTTGTTGTTTAGTTTTGAATGTTTACAAAATCAATTTATCACTACTTGATGTAACTTCACTTAACCTTTTAGATCGAGACCAATTCCAGCTTGGTACCTTGTCACATATTCTGAACATGAAAGCAACTGGTTATCAGGAACTTCCTGAGTGGCCTGAAACAGCTCCAGATCCATCAGTTAGGAATGTGGAAATTGCTGTATCATGGCCAGATAAAAAATCTTCAAAGAAGAAACCAGAAACAACTGCATTTTACACTGATAGTGAATCCGGTAAGTTTTATTTTAGATGTCTGCTAATATATAATTTTTTAGCTCAGGGTGGGTCAGATTCAAGTTTGTTCAAATCGAGTCCCTGAGTTAATATTTGGGCTCCCTACGGGAGCCGAAATTTTAACTTAGTGCAAAATGATGGAATTTCTTTAAAAATCTTCTTCTTCAGTTGCACTGGTCAGAATCCTTTCATATTTGGTATACAACATCTATAGGAGAGTCATATTCAAGATTGTTCAAATTGGGTCCTTGGGCTAATATTTGGGCTCTCTATTGGAGACCAAAGTTTAACTTAGTGCAATATAAGGAAATTTCTTTAAAAATCATCTTCTTCAGATCCACCAGTCAAAATCCTTTAATATTTGGTATACAACATCTCTTGGAGGGTAAGATTCAAGTTTGTTCAAATTGGGTCCCTGAGTTAATATATTGGCTCTATGGGTGGGGGTGGGATGGAGGGGTGACAGGGGGAGCATGTTAGGTTCTGGTTTGTTCAAATCCATTCCTTAGTGTTTTTCCATAAAATTTGTAGTGTTGATGAACCATGTCTAACTGAATAGGACCCCAAATACTTCTTTAAACCACTTTGGCAGGTGAACGATTAAGGCTCCTTGGGGCCTCTTGCTATTCTTATAACAGGGATTTTTTCTATAATGCATATGCATTTAACAGGTCAAATTTGTGGTGAAGGTGTGGTTTGGGTTTGACAGTTATATGCGGTTAACAGGGTTATTCTATTAGTATGCTCATAAAATGGTGCCAATGTATTTTCAGAAACCTTAATCTTTTGGTAGTTTTGTCATTTTTTGTATTTTTCCAAATATTGGTTATCGTGATTACATTATATTGCTAATACCTTCTGTGGCATATCAAACCATGTAAAGTAAAATGTTCATTTTGACTATCTGATGATGAGTTGTGTTTGAAGGCATGCATAATCATCATAGCTTATTGTATAGAGTCTGTGATACACTAAATTTTAGCATTTTCTTTGGAGGCTTTTCGGCATTGTTTCATTACAGCTCATCATCATTTCACAGAGAGAATTTCTGGAAATGGACTGGAGTGGTGTCTGCTATTTAACCCGTTTTCTAACACAACTACAGTACTGTGATCACAAAAGTACTCTCTTGTGATCAGTTTGCAATCTGGTCATGTCAGACTTATACCAGTTGGGTCAAGGCTCCATGAATAAAATATTGCGAAATGAAGACTGAATTATTGAAAAACAAACAAAAAGAGCATATGAGATTCAGTGTTCTTGCTTTACTTTCAAGGCAGGTGAACATGGAGAGGAAAATGGACAGAAAATTTTAATTGGACACAATATTGTCAACATTCTTTATCCACTTCTGTAATTTCAGTATTGCAGTGGATGACTTGAACATTTCTTTTGCTTCTAAAACTTGGCTTATGATTTATCCTGATGAGCCATTCCAGTGAGGGAGTATAAGCTATGTTTTCAAAACAAAAATTTCAAAAATTTAAATTTAACACTTAAGGGCCTAGAGATTTTTACATATTTTTGCTATACATTGACAGTATACATACATCCTGTGACTTTGTTGCTGTTTTCGGCAAGTCTTGGCTGCCTATATTTGGCTGCCTATATAGGCAGTCAAGACTTGCCTAAAAAAACTACCAAGGTGCTTAGAATGTAACTTGTGAGTCATCTCAAACACTGCATGTAGGGGCACCTGTTCTGTTGCAAAAAAATGTGATCAAAGTTGGAATTAGGCCCTTAAGGGTTAAATGGTGATATTTTTACACTGTAAACCAATGGCCAAGACTAGCTGGTGCTTAACTAGTTATCAAGGGCCAAACACAAATTTTGACCCCTCCCCTCCCCCCCCCCCCCCCCCCCCCAAAAAAAAAATTTGCTTGCAAAGCCAAAAATTAAAAGTCCTATCTGGCCCTCCATACATTTACTCTACGCGCATGCGCAGACGTCAGGAGGTGACCGGAATTGGCGCCAACATCATTCTTTGTTTGGCCCTAAAAGTCATCAACAATGAAATGACATCTGTGCTTTAAAATCTCCTTCCATGAACCCTCCTGTTAGACTCTTAAGCTTTTTGGCTGTTTTTTATTGAAATTTTTTTGGAGTTTAACAATTATTGCAGAATATTATTCTGTTTCTTCCCCAGGGTTACGTCCTCACCCTCGCAGTGTGAGGCCGTTTAGTCTTGCATCTTCTGTCCAATGTATCGTTTTTAGCTTAACTTGACACAGTCAAGATAAGCTATTGCCATCACGCATGCGGAAGTCTGTGAGTCTGTGAATCTGTGAGTCTGTTCACATTTTCCTTTAGCACAGGCTACACCCTGTAGTTCTTGTCTGATCGTCACAACATTTCATATGCAGGTTTGGGGTCATGTCTAAATGAGAACGTCCCCTTTTGGTCGTGATCGGTCAACCGGTATGGCTGCCCAAGCCCAAAACCCCAAAACCATTAGCACAGTCTACAGGTCGTATTTATGAAAGGATTTCATTGTGACTTGGTAGGATGCCTCTGTACAATGTCTAGATGAGAACGTCCCTTTTGGTCATGATCTGTCAACCGTGATGGCAGCCCAAGCCCAAAACCCAAAAACTTTTAGCACAGTCTGCAGGTCATATTTAATATGGAGGGATTTCATTGTAACTTGGTAGGATGACTCCGTTTGATGTCTAGATGAGAACTTCCCCATTTGGTCGCGATCTGTCAACCGTGACGACTGCCCGAGCCCAAAACCCAAAAACCTTTAGCACAGTCTACAGGTCATATTTATGGAGGGATTTCATTGTAACCTGGTAGTTTGACTTCATATAATGTCTAGATGAGAACGTTCCCTTTTGGACGTGATTGGGCAACTGTGACAGCTACAGGGGTCCCAAGCCCGAAAACCTTTAGCACAGTCTACAGGTCATATTTATGAAGGAATTTCATTGTAACTTGGTAGGATGACTCCAAATAATGTCTAGATGAGAACGTCCCCTTTTGATCGTGATCATTCAGCCTTGATGGCTGCCCGAGCCCAAAAACCTTTAGAATAGTCTGTAGATCGTACTTCTGGAAGGATTTCATTGTAACTTGTTAGGTTGACTCCATATAATGCCTAGATGATGACATCCCCTTTTGGTCGTGATTGGTCAACTGTAATGGTTACAGGTGCCCAGGGAGTGCGGTGGCTCAGTAGGTAGAGGTGCAGGCTGCAAGCCATAAGGTCCTCGGTTCGAATCCCACCTGCGGCAACCACGTTGTGTCCTTTGGCAAGACACTTCATCTCCATTGCCCGCGTGGGGGCACAGTGGCGTTGTGTACTAAGGCATACTGCACGTCGATGGTGCACTTGTCTTCAACCAATGCTAACCCTGCTTGTGTGGAGTTAGTATGTTGGGGAGCTGACAGTTGCGTGCCATTGCTCGGTGGTTCTCTCGGGGTACTCTGGCTTCCTCCTTCCTAAAACTGTCACGGTCATGATTAGCCATTGTGCATAAATATGTGACCTTAAACACCAATAAGTAAATAAATAATAATAATAATACAGGTGCCCAAAGTCCGAAAACCTTGAGCACAGTCTACAAGTCATATTTATGAAGGGCTTTCATTGTAACTTCATAGGATCACTCCAGATGATGCCCATATGAGAATGTCACCTTTTGATTGCGATCATTCATCCATGATGGCTGCCCGAGCCCGAAGCCCAAAAACCTTTAGCACAGTCTACAGGTCATATTTATGAAGGGATTTCATTATAGCTTGGTAGGATAACTCCAAATAATGTCTAGATGAGAACGTCCCCTTTTGGTCGCGATAATTCAGCCTTGATGGCTGCCCGAGCCCAAAAACCTTTAGCATATTCTGTAGGTCGTATTTATGGAATAATTTCATTGTAACTTGTTAGGTTGACTCCATATAATGCCTAGATGATGACATCCCCTTTTGGTCGTGATTTGGTCAACTGTGACGGTTATAGGGGCCCGAAACCTGAAAACCTTGAGCACAATCTACAGATCATATTTTTGAAGGGATTTCATTGTAACTTCGTAGGATCACTCCAGATTATGCCCAGATGAGAATGTCCCCTTTTGGTTGCGTTCATTCAACCATGATGGCTGCTTGAGCTCGAAGCCCGAAAACCTTTAGCACAGTCTACAGGTCATATTTATGAAGGGATTTCATTGTAACCTGGTAGGTTGACTTCATATAATGTCTAGATGAGAACATCCCCTTTTGGATGTGATTGGGCAACTGTGACGGCTACAGGAGCCAGAAGCCCAAAAACATTTAGCACAGTCTACAGGTCATATTTATGAAGGGATTTCATTGTAACTTGGTAGGATGACTCCAAATAATGACTAGATGAGAACACCCCCTTTTGGTCGCGATCATTCAGCCTTGATGGCTGTCCGAGCACCAAAACCTTTAGCATAGACTATAGGTCATATTTATAGAAGGATTTCATTGTAACTTGTCAGGTTGACTCCATATAATGCCGAGATGATGACATCCCCTTTTAGACCCAATTGGGCAACTGTGATGGCTACAGGTGGCCGAAGCCCGAAAACCTTGAGCACAGTCCACAGGTCATATTTATGAGAGGACTTCATTGTAACTTCGTAGGATCACTTCAGATGATGCCCAGATGAGAATGTCCCCTTTTGGTTGCGATCATTCAACCATGATGGCTGCCTGAGCCCAAAGCCCAAAAACATTTAGCACAGTCTTCTGGTCATATTTATGAAGGGATTTCATTGTAACTTGGTAGGTTGACTTCATATAATGTCTAGATGAGAACATCCCCTTTTGGACACAATTGGGCAACTGTGACAGCCCGAAGCCCGAAAACCTTTAGCACAGTCTGCAGGTCATATTTATGAAGGGATTTCATTGTACCTTGGTAGGATGACTCCAAATAATGTCTAGATGAGAACATTCCCTTTTGGTCACGACCATTCAGCCTTGATGGCTGCCCGAGCCCAAAAACCTGTAGCATAGTCTATAGGTCGTATTTATAGAAGGATTTTATTGTAACTTGTTAGGTTGACTCCATGTAATGCCTAGATGATGACATCCCCTTTTGGACGTGATTGGTTAACTGTCACAGCTACAGGGGCCCAAAGCCCGAAAACCTTGAGCACAGTCTTGTAACTTGTCAGGTTGACTCCATATAATGCCGAGATGATGACATCCCCTTTTGGACTCAAGTGGGCAACTGTGATGGCTACAGGGGCCCGAAGCCCAAAAACCTTTAGCATGGTCTACAGGTCATATTTATGAAGGGATTTCATTGTAACTTGGTAGGATGACTCCAAATAATGTCTAGATGAGAACGTCCCCTTTTGGTCGTGATCATTCAGCCTTGATGGCTGTCCAAGCCCAAAACCCCAAAACCTTTAGCTTAGTCTATAGGTCGTATTTATGGAAGGATTTCATTGTAATGTGTTAGGTTAACTCCATATAATGCCTAGATGATGATATCCTCTTTGGGTCGTGATTGGTCAACTGTGACGGCTTCAGGGGCCCAAAGCCCGAAAATCTTGAGCACAGTCTGCAGGTCATATATATGAAGGGATTTCATTGTAACTTTGTAGGATCACTCCAGCTTATGCCCAGATGACAGCGCCCCCTTTTGGTCGTGATCATTCAACCATGATGGCTGCCCAAGCCCAAATCCCGAAAAACTTCAGTACAGACTACAGGTCGTATTTGTGAAGGTATTTCATTGTAACTTAGTAGAATGACTCAGTATAATGTCGAGATGAGGACATCCCCTTTTAGTTGCAATCGGTCTACCATCATGGCTACACAGGCCTGAAGCCCAAAAACCTTTAGCACAGTCAACAGTCCATATTTATGAAGGGATTTCAATGTAACTTGATAGGATGACTCATTTGGAATAATTTCACTGTAACTTGGTAACTTACGTTGACATACGTTAACTGTGAGGGCCACATACATTAACTGTGAGGTCATATTAACCCACCCCTCAGCTCTTTAGTGCAGTGTACACCTCATATTATTTTTTATTAAAAACATAGCATACAGGGAACAGAAATTCACATATTCCCAATTATCAAAATTCTTGTCTTATTTCATAATTCTTTCATAAACATTGAACATTATCCTTTTCATCAAAAACAACACACAGACAAGTTAAGCTACAGTGTCATTGACACTTTCATTTCTTCGTATGAAGATCTAACTTTGCATTTGATAGCATTTCAGTTGGTTCTGATTTTGGGCCTTTTTGTGTGCCTGATGTTTTGTTTACATTTACGTTGTTTACATTTTCAACGTTCTCATATTTAAGTAGTTTCTTATATTCTGTTACTGTAATATACTGTATAATACATGGATTATTATTCCGGTAGTGTAGCTCATAAAATTTTGGATTTTGTCCACACTTAGGCTCTATCGGGATGCCCTTGGGCTCTCTATGTTCTCTTTGGGAACTTGAGCGTTTTTCCAAAAAATGTTTGTTTACAAAAAATATTTTGAATTTAATTATGATTGTTATTATTCATGTATTTCAGTTATATTTATATATTGTTGTGGAGTTTGGAGGACTGATATCGACTTTAGTTGATACACTCCTGCGGACTCTTGTCATACTTGTGTAGCACTGGGATGACTGATGTTGGAATCGGGTGTCGCGGTATGTTGTTGGCAGTGAGGTTCTGAGGATCAGAGCATCTTACCGCGTTTTAATTCATTCTGTCAGTTTCAATTTCAGAGGAACATGAACATGGTGATGATAGTCTGACACCCATCCAAGTATGCTACCATCGTCACTCTCCTTTGATCATATAGAGCTAGCTGCAGTGCTCATTATTGCAAGAGTTAGGGCCTTTGGGTAAAGGTGTTAATCTCTTGCAAGCAGCTACCTCGACCGGTGAAGCAGTACTCCGTCCATGGGTGCCGTGACGCCGGTAAGTCTGTTGCGGTCATAGGAAGTGGATTGGGTAGAGCGAGCACTAGAATATAAATGCTCACCCAGCGACAACGGAAATAGGGAGGAAGTCTGCAAGTTCTGGTACTCGGCGAGGTCTGATAGAGGCCCCCCCCCTCTCTAATATAGCAACGTCTGGGGTCAGATGTTGTTTTGAGAAACTTGCATAAGCCGGAGCATATGTCCGCCCTCCACTCAGGGCGCTCTGTTTAGTCTGCAGCCGGGGTCAGTTTCAGTCATGTTTCACAAGGCCGAAATGAAGTTTTCTGGTTGGAAACTTGTACGAGACGAGCATATGTCCGCCCGCCACTCAGGACGCTCCGTCTAGTCTGCAGCCGGAGTCAGCTTCAGTCACGGCTTCCTCCGCTACATTATGAAAGCTCTCACAGCCACATCCTAGCTACCCGACTTTGGATATCCAGCCTGCTGCAAGAAGAAGGAACCACTCTTTGCCCATGAAGTCAGACCATCTGGTAGCTAGGGAGATGAGGTCTTGATCTTCGGGACGCTCGGAGAAAGGATCTGTTTCCGACACACCGTCCCAGGAGCAGCATGCTGCTAAGGAACGGAAATCTGCTGATCGTCAGGCCTCGATGACGGACTTGCTGTCGCAGATTGCGCAGCTAATCGCAGCATCCTTGCAAGTGCAGATGCAGCCTCCCTCAGACTCAGAATCTGAGCTGTCGGATGGTGCTGGGTCGGCCCAGTTGTCTGTTCACGCAGATGCAATGGACCGAGATTTACAACTGATTCTCTCAGATGGTAAAAGGGATAAGGAAGAGGATTACCCTTCCCTTTCGGAACAGTACATGGTTTCGGTGGCTTTCATCCATCAATACTACCCTGCTTTTGTTCCACCGAATCAGAATGCTGCGACTACAAGAGAGAAACCGCTGACATCGTTAGGCGCAGACTTTATCCGGACAAAGGAGAAAGTCCTTTCTTTTCCGGTTCAGTTTATGCAGGTGTTGCAGGCCTTCAGCCGTATAGACGATGCCGTATTTATCCTCTTGAGTGCAAGGAAGAAGGCGTTTTCTTATCTTCATCTTCCGTATACATACCGTTTTTGGGGCCACATTCAGTTAAAAACGGTCGGGGAAGATGTTCAGAGAGTTCTTCTGCCTTTGGATGAGCAGGCCGGGAATCTAGAGGAATCCTTACCTGTATCTTTCACTATTCGCTCAGACACAATTGAGACAACAATTTCTTCAAATAGAGCGAATTTGGACGTTATGTCTTACGCAGATCACCTTACAAGAGCTATGACTCAACATCTCAAGGGAAAGGAATTTGAGGACGTTCGTACCTCTCTTAGAGTTCTTTCCCGGGCAATTATGTATACCACGTATAACTCCGTCCTAACAGTGGCTAATCTGGAGTTAATCAGACGTGATGGTGCCCTCACTGATAAGATGACAAGTTGAAAAGCTCTCTCCGAGTCGCTCTGGTTTCCGGACATTTCATTTTCGACGACTAGGTATGAACACAGGCTACTAAGAAAGCATCTAGTGCTCTGCTTTTGAAGTTGGCATATCAACGTTCCGCTTCAGCAGACAAGAGTAAAGTAGGGAGTTCCAGACAAAAATTGTCAAATGGAAACTCCTCATGAGGGTACAAGAAACCCTCTTGTAATTACTCTGGAGGTCATCAGTATAGCGACTCGGGAAAGGGGCGTAGGTCTGATTGGGACTATAGGCCAGATGCCCCTAGGCCGACGAGATGAGGTTTTTCGTGGGGAGGACATGGTTCCTCCTCCCGTAAGCCTCGCAGGTCATACAGGTGATGGTTTATACCTCTATTGCTGGCCAGTTGGCGGAAAGTTATCAAGCTCCACAGAAAACTGGATAACTATCACAGAAGATCAGTGGGTGAAAAGTGTAGTCTCGGATGGCTCACGGCTATTCCGAGTTAAAAGCCACTAATAAGTTGTCCGCATTGGACAAATCTTCACGCGCTTAATATTTATTAGGCTGACGCTTTTTGTATGTTATGGACCTTAGAAATTATAAATTATTTCGGGGTGGTCTGTGTCGGAGCCTTTTAATCATACCTACTTCCATTTCTAGATCCAGGTTTCTATTAATGTCGCCACTCAAATTGTATATTCACACGTGCATACGGTCATAGATATCGGATAGTATACGTTGGGGAGTGTTGTTACTGGATTTTATTGTTCAGGGGTCACCTGTGGGTTACCTCGGAAGTGTATTTACTCTCCAGAGATCGTTCATTGTGGTTCGATTGGACATGTGTATGTTATATATTATATCACTGGTTTTCGACCTATCTGTGTATGCCGTCTCAAATGTACGTTACATAGCAGGCAATATTAATTACCTGATCGTTGCTATAACCTTAACTTCTGAAGTGGTATTAAGCACCATTTATTAATAATAATTAATACCTGAGTGCCTGTTCGACGAATATTTATATTGTTTTTTGGTGCCGCTTTTACTTCCAGAGCTCCCCTCTTTCTTTTTGAAGATTTTTACCTCTCCTCTGGGTTGATAGGTATGTAACTATGAGGGAAGCTATTTTGTCCGTAATTATATCCTGCATTCAGCTGGAGTTTTATGGTATATGGTGTTTGTTTGTGGGGGATATTCTCTCATTCTCAAATATGCCATCCTATTTTTGGGGGGGTTAGTCCGTCTAACCTTAAAAATTGGGAACTCCTTACATCCAATTAGCATAGTCTTCATGCTAAGTATACAGAATTACTTGAACTGGGCTCCTTTTGTATGATATGTCTTCTCTATTACTGTATGGGGAGAAATACATATAATTCCCAATAATTTTAATTTCCTTTCATCTTGGATTACAGGATTGGAACTATGTTGATATACTAATTCTGAAGTCCTAGGCCCTCCACCTTTTTACAATTCAGCTAGTCTGGGCCATTGGTTTACAGTGTAAAAATATTATAAATTTACAGTAATTTGTATATTTTTATACTTACCAATGGCCCAGACAGAGATGGCCCTCCCATGAGTGGGCGCTCATACTTACCCACTGAATTTTTATGTAGTACTCTCTTCTACAAAGAATGATGTTGGTGCCAATTCCGGTTACTTCCTGACATCTGCGCATGCGCGGAGAGTAAATGTATGGAGGGCCAGATAGGACTTTTAATATTTTTATACTGTACCAATGACCCAGACATAGCTGGTGCTAACTCTTAAAATATAGGGCCAAACACAAATTTTGCCCCCCAATCCCCAAAATTTGCATCTAAAACCAAAGAAAACATGTCCTGAAAGGCCCTCCACACTTCGCCCCTACTGCGCATGCGCAGTGTCAAGGACGTTCCGAAATTGGCGCCATTAATCATTTCTAAGTTTGGCCCTTCATCAGTTAACATCTGACTGATCTTTGTGCTTATAAATCTCAGTTTAAATGATGCCAGACACATAAATATTAGTGAAATGGTGATTCTAAGGAGGATAGAGAAGGAGGAGAGGAAAAAAATGTGCGACAGAATATTATCAGGGCTGTAACTTAAAATTTTTTAATGAAATTATGTTAAGTTACCTATTTTCGAGGCAGCAGCCATTTTGTTGTCATTCTGATTGTTTAGTTACACTGTTTTTTAAGTGTTTTCCTCTCTCCCTGTCCTTTAAGTCCCCCCTTGCTATTCTCCCATGCTTTTGGCATAGTTTTTGTAATTATTATTACTAAATTTTCTTGGGAGTTTTAGCTGAATAACAGAATGAATTCTGTTCTTTTCCCCATGTTTACGTCTTCACCTACGGGTGGTTAGGCGTTGTGTTCTGCATCTACCATCTGATGTTCTGCAGTTTCTTCCCTGGAAGTCTCTGTTTTGCATCAGATAGTGTATTTTTGGTAACTGATTTCGGGCCTGGGTGCCTGGAGTCTTATTTTAGTGTTTTTACACTCATTGTTTACATTTACTACAGCCCTCTGTGTGAGGGGGGATTTCTAAAAAATAATATCTTGATGTTATTTTAATCATAACTAGATACATTATTATTGTTCGTAAGTGTTGAATAAATTGTTTAAAATATTTTTAAAATTTTTGTCCACACTTAGGCTTGGGATCCATTGGGGCTCAACGTTACTTTTCAGAAACTTGGGCTGTTCTGAAAAAATATTTTTTCAAAATATTTTGATTTCAATTATTTTTTCTATATTAATGGATCATATTATTATTATGTATTTTGATTGCCAGGGGTTAGTGCGAGTACCAGGACTTGTTTTCTTTTCACATTGAAAGGATATTGATCAATTGTTTTAAGAGGAAGTCTTCCTCTGACTTTATTATCATTCTATATGTGGTCAGTGTACTCGCATTAACTCCTGTTCTGTATCGTATGATTTCGATGACAATATGGGAAGCGTATGTCACGGTATGTTATTGGGGATTTGGACACTCCGGTCCTTTCCCCGCAGGGTCACTCTACTTTATCAATTTCTATTTCAGACGATCAAGATTAGGGTGATGTATCTGTGATGTCTTCCAACAGTGTGCCTCCGTCGTCACAATCAATGAAGGGCTAGCGGAAAAGTGCTCATGTAAATACGCCAATTGCCTAAGAGGACCCTAGTAGGTTCGACGGCCTTTGACGTCCGCTAGCTCGCCCAGTGTAGCGTCCATTCACCGAATGGTTTGGCAGCCGGGTTCGTCCGTTGCGGTCTAGAAGGAATTTTGGGGTGATGCGAGCACTATAAATTAACCTAATGCACACCCAGTGACGGCGGATCGGAGGGAGAACAGAGGAAGCCTTTTAGTCCGGTTAATAGCTCGTTCCAGTCCATCCGGACGGCAAGCGAGAGAGGCCCCTCTCTCGTTCAACAACATCTGGCCCCAGATGTTGTGGTACAAAATGTGTCGCAAGCGGAGCATACGTCCGTCGCTCGGGACGCTCCGTTGTATAGGCAGTCCGCGGAGACTGCTAAGGCTTCCTCTTCTCGTCAGCGCACACGAACGCACCTTGGCTGCGTGACCGCCGATATATTACCAGCTTCGCCGATCAAGGATTCTTCGGCGACCAGGTCACACCATCCGGTAGCTAGGGACACGAGGCCTGCAGACTCTGGACGTTCGCATAGGAAGTGTGCGGGAGTCAACGTACACGGAGCTTCTGGCGGCAATGCATCGTAAGACCGCTACTGCACAGGCCTCGGGAACGGACGTGCTTTCCTTAATAGCACAGTTTATCGCAGCATCCCAGCATCAACTGAATCTGTCGCATATATTTTATCCGACGATGCTGGGTCGGGACGCTCCGCGGAAGCGGGTACGGACGTCCGAAAGTTTCATCCGGTCCGACGGGATACCGAAAGGGATTTGGAGGATTTCGAGCTTTCCCTTTCGGAACAACATATGCTGTTGTGTATGTCATCTGACTTGGTCTTCTACAGCTTCTTTCGTCGGACCAGAATGCTGCGATGCCGGATAAGAAACTGATAGCGTCGGTGGACTTAGAAATTTTTGGTTCGGTTCAGGGACATCGTCCCTCAGTTCCGACATAGTCCAATAATGTCACACAAACTTTCGAATTATTGAACGACGCTATATATATTATTTTATGCTTGCTAACCAAGCATTTCTGGTTTCTTGTTCGCAGAGTTATGGAGATGTCTTTCAAAAGTGTGCCTCTGTCGTCATAGTTAATGAAGAGCTAGCGGCAATAAGTGCTCATGGAATATGTCTATCGTCTATGGAGTGACATTCGCTAGCTCACCCGGTGTAGCGTACATTCGTCCGTTGCGGTCTAGGAAGGAGATTTGGGTGATGCGAGCACTTTAATTACTTTAGTACTCACCCAGTGACGGCAGATTGAGGACAGATCGGAGGAAGCCTGTTAGTCCGTTTCCTGGCTTGTCCAGGTCCGACCGGGCTGTGAGCGAGAGAGGTCCCTCTCTCGTCCAACAACATAGGGGACCGCATGTTGTGGTTCAGATATTTTACATTCGGAGCATATGTCCGTCGGTCGGGACGCTCTGTTATATTGACAGTCCGAGAGACTGTCCTTAATGCTTCCTCATCCTCACAGCAGGGCACACGTCCGCACATTGGCTACGTGACTTCGAGTATCCGATCAGTTTCGTCATTCAGTGATTCCACGGCGAATAGGTCGCGCCATCCGGTAGCCAAGGGACACGAGGCCTATACACTCTGTTCGCTCGCATATTGGTAGTATGCACGGGGTAACAATCACGGAGCTTCCAGCGGCAATGCATCGTAAGACCGCTTCTCCTCAGGCCTCAGTGACGGACGTGCTATCCGAGTTAGCACAGTTGTTTCGCAGCATCCCAGCAATTGACAGTTTCTCGGTCGAATCAGGAATTATCCGACGGCGCTGGGTCGGTGCGGTCCGCGGTTGCATCAGGTACGGACGACCGAACGCTTATAGGGTCCGACAGGATGACGAAAGGGATTCGAAAGATTTCGAGTTTCTCTTTAGTAGTATCGGAAGATGCCTTTCATATCTTCTGGCATTATCTTCCAGTGATTGTTATTTCGGACTTCATTGCTGCGATCTTGGATAAGAGACTTATAGCGTCATTGGACTCGGATTTTTCGATCGGTTCAGGGACATTGTCCCTGACTTACCGACGCAGTCCAATATTGTTATTACAACATGTGTCTTATTTTTCGACGCTATATATATATATATATACAAGCCTGCTACCAAGCATGATAGTTTAGTTTCTTGTCCGCGTTGCTCATTTCTGCCATTTTATCATTTATACGAATAGTTTATTTTGGCAGAACAGGGCATACCGAGAGTTCATATGCGTCTAGACGGTGTGATTAAAGACTGCATATATTCTTTTTCGCCGTTTATGTCTTTTCCAATTTCAATGTTGGAAACGACATGATGTATAGTAGACTTAACTTAGACGCTTTATCATACGTAATCCGCCTTACTGAGGCGTTATCATTACGTCTTCAAGAAAAGATTTACGGGATATTATTCTCAATGTAATTTCTTTTGAGGGCAGTAGTTGGTTCACGTATAACTCCGCCCTTCAGTGGCTGATTGGAGTTGGTTAGACGTGACGCAGCCCTAGCTACATCCACACGAGTGGATAGTAAGGTTAAGAACTCTCTCAGAGTCGCTTCGTTCTCGGAGGAGCTTCTCTTCGACGGCAACTTTTCGGCAATCCATGAATTGCTCGATTTACACGTTCTCTTGTCTATCTAGTGTTACAAGAGATTCAGACTGGGGCAAACTTTCGGTGGTTGACTCAGAGAGTGCCACCTCAGTTGCCGGACCCGAGTGTGGCTGTTATGACGGTTGCCAGTCAAACAGATTGGGATATAATACTGATCCCTACGGATTCGAAGTGCCAGGGTCTTTGGGTTCCGCAGTCTCTTAGTAATCAGTTTTCTTCCGCGGAATAATGTTTTTTAGGCTTGCTTTATGTCATTGCATGAACATTATTCAGAAACGCATGCCCAAATTCCTGTCCTTTAATTCGACAGTAGTGGCGTATCTCCGGAACCAGGGAGGCACTCTTTCGTTTCCGTTATTCAATTTAACTGGTTGAGGGCTAGATTATTTTTAGTGGTCTGAATTTGTTATTCAAACTTTGTTCTATTACAAATTATTGGAGAGTGCCCACAGGCACTCTCCAATAATTTGTAATAGAACAAATTTATATAAACAAATTATCATTAGTGTTTGGCTGAATAAGAAATATCAGCAAGGAAAATATTGACCTTTGCTCTATTGCCCTAATTTTTTTGAAAGCCCTGATAGTGGCTTCTAGCACTCAACCAGTTAATGGAAAGAATCCGTCTGTTGGTTATAGTACACCAAGTTCAGTTTTGGTCCGTCATATTCCGGGTCGTCTGATTGTTTTATCGGACTCCCGTTCTCTTACGGGTCGCTTGTTGCTGTCAGAATGGACTCTCAACAAACAAGTATTCAATCAGATTTGCTATCTATGAGAGCGCCCAATGATGATTTATTTATGACACAGCTTGCTAATCAATTGCAGATGTATGTGTTGGCTTGTCCAGATCTCTGAGCTAATGTTGTTAACGCTCTATTGATCTATAGGACGGAATGATAGGATACGCGTATCCTCCGGCGCTGTTGTTTCAGCAGGTATTGCTAAGATAAACAACCACAATACATTTCTGTTGATAGCATCTCTATCTTCACAGAGATCATGGGTAATTTACTCTCTTGTCTACTGTGGGTCTTAACGTGAAATCTTCCTCTATGTGAGGATCTTTTTTCACTGGGTAAATCGTGTCATCTTTATCACAACCCGCAAGGTCGCAACCTTCATGTATTCCGTTGTGTGGTCCATATTGCATTGTAAGCACTGTACTGGACGAGCTTTGGACGCGATTTCTTACTATAGGAGATCCTCTTCTTCGCTATTCTATGCGGCTAAAGTGGAGGCTCTTCCGTCGTGGTGTAGGGATCATTATGTTCATATTGTTGATCCCTCCATACTACTCATTGCAATTTTTTAGTATACTTGTTTCACAAGATCTACTGCAGCCTGTTATTATTTAGGTTATAGGTTTATGTTACCTCATACCTATGCACTCTACGATAGTTTACAATTGAGTTTTTTGTCTCTTTATCTAAGTCAGTTACTAACTTTTTGATAAATAGACTTAGAATCTTTAGATTAAATTCCTATATGGATTTTAACTTCGGTTCTTATTTAGCTAAGTAATCATTTGAGCCTCTGGAAACAGTAGTTTTCAAATTCTGACCTTTTAGACAGTAATTCTGTTGGTTTCTCTTTTACTGTAGAGTCAGTGAGTTTCATGCACTATCGATGGATGATTTTCACTTTCGTAGTTTCGGAATCACTACTTCCGTTACTATTTAGGTTGGATTGTTGCATAAGAGTTAGGCTCCTATTATCCGGAACCTATTAGTTTAAGGTCCTTCCGTCTTCGTAGGGGCATAGGCCTTTACTCTTTCCGGGTACAGTTTATGTATTTATAAACAGATATCTGTTTATTACTATGGGCGTAAGCTTCTTCTGTCTTTGATGTCTAGTAGAAGGACGTTACGCTCCATTTTATTGTTAATGGATTCTATTAACTATCGGTACTGCTTATGGTATATCATTGACTTAGCAGTTGTGCTTAAGATTTCGGCTCATGAAGTAAGAGTTCTTCTACTTCTTGGGCTTACATTAATAGTGTCGCTATTATAGATTTTTGAAGGCCGCTCATTGCGCTCAGCCATCCACATTCATGAATTTTATCTCAGAAATATCGAGTCCATTTCTGGAGGCCTCTATTGTTAGGTCTATTATCTACTGCTCAGAATGTCATTCACTTAACAGTTGCTACTATAGCTAGGTAGGCTGTCTGTTTCGGCAGTGTCTCCGTTCGGCTGCCCTCTTCGCTCTGGGCTATTTGACCCAGGGCAAGAAAAAGGGGGGGGGGGAGGGTGTTCCCTTGGGTCACCTGTTTTACTATGAAAACAAGGGGATACCTCCTCAGGAGTTAGTAATTCTGAGCTGTTATTGGGATGGTTGTTTAGTGAGAAGTTTAGGTTTTTAAAATTCATTCAAGTCTTAGTTTTTAAAGTATAGCTTTTGAATATTGCATATGTCAACGGACATGATTATGCAATCCTCATACACTTTTAGGAGTATAAGAGTCTCTATTCTCTAGACTTACTTTACTTATTGGCTTACTTTAAAAATTATTAGTATAAGGATTATATTGGATATTAATAGAGTACATGGATGTATGAAGCTCAATTTTGGAAGGTGTTGTATCTTTCTAATTTATCATAAATAAGAAAGATACATGTAAGGCCTATTCTTTTTCCCTACAGGGGATGACTCTATTTTATTTTATTGAGCGTATTCCATTTTGCTCTATGTCCTTGGCCCTCCAGCCTTTTTACTATTCAGCTATATCTGGGTCATTGGTACAGTATAAAAATGTTAAAAAATTTATAGTAATTTTTATATTTTTTATACTTACCAATGACCCAGACGGGGATGGCCCTCCCAGGAGTTGGGAACTCTTGCCTCCCCGCTGAGTACATAGCGCTTACCAGGCACTGGTTATTAGAATGATTAATGGCGCCAATTTCGGAACGTCCTTGACACTGCGCATGCGCAGTAGGGGCGAAGTGTGGAGGGCCTTTCAGGACATGTTTTCTTTGGTTTTAGATGCAAATTTTGGGGATTGGGGGGCAAAATTTGTGTTTGGCCCTATATTTTAAGAGTTAGCACCAGCTATGTCTGGGTCATTGGTAAGTATAAAAAATATATAAATTACTATAAATTTTTTAACTTTCGGTTTTGCAAGCAAATTTTGGGGATTGGGGGTTCAAAATTTGTGTTGGCCCTTGATAACTTTGAGTTAAGCACCGGCTAGTCTGGGCCATTGGTGAGTATAAAAATATACAAATTACTGTAAATTTATAATTTTCATGCCCCCGAGAACCTCTCAGGGGCATTATGTTTTCAACATGTCCGTCTGATGTCCGTCCGTTAACTTTTGGTTTCCATCAAATAACTAAAGAACCACTTATTTGATGAAATCATAATTTTAGAGATAGCTTGTGGATGACTAGACAATGCTTCCTTTTGATTTTAGTCCATGGCAGCCATATTGAATTTGGTTTCCATCCAGTAACCAGTGAGTGCAGACTCGAATCCTTTTTATATTTTTATATGACAACCAATGGCCCAGACTAGCTGGTGCAAACTCGATATTATCAAGGGCCAAACACAAATTTTGAACCCCCCATTCCCCCAAATTTGCATACAGAACCGAAAATTAAAAGTCCTATCTAGCCCTCCATACCCTTAACCGCTGCATATGCGCAGTGGTCAGGTAGAGACTGGAATTGGCGCAAACATCATTCTTTGGCCCTAAAGTCAGTAACAATGAGCTGACTTCTGTGCTTTAAAATCTCCTTTTTGAGGATGCCAGACACAAATCAGTGAAAGAATTGGTGGATCCATGGCTGTTAATGGATGATGGAAGTGAACTACGGTGGTTTCAGACGTTCAGGGCTGTAACTTTATAATAATTATAAAAATGATTTCATGTTTCCCATTTTCTGGACAAAAACCTGACGTCATCATTCTTGCTAATGATTAATCCACTGTTTGTTAAGTATTCCTTCCCTATCCTTCCATGAACCCTTCCTGTTAAACTCCTAAGCTTTCTGGCTATTTTTAGTAACCTACAGGAACTGTAAGGGGACTATAGGATTGCACTCTGTCCGTCCGTCCGTCCATCTGTCCACCCGTCCACCCATCTATCTGTCTGTCTGTCTGTCTGTTTTTTATGCTACCACCTCTCCCTCCAACATGCTTTAAGCTACACCTTTCATATTTGGTACATGGATAAAGGGTTCTGAGGGGATGATGCACGCTCAAAATTTTTTTTCTCAAAATCCAAGATGGCGGAATGGCGGCCATTTTTGTTGTGTTTTTTAAGCTTTTTTTTTCTCTATTTTCATGTTACCACCCCTCCCACCAACATGGTTCAAGCTACACTTTGCATATTTGGCACAAGGATAGAGGGTTGGGAGGGGATGATGCACGTTCAATATTTTTTCTTCAAAATCCAAGATGGCGGCATGGTGGCCATTTTTGTTGTGTTTTTTAAGCTTTTTCTCTATTTTATGTTACCACTCCTCACTCCAACATGGTTCAAGCTACACTTTTTATATCTGGCACATGGATAGAGGGTTGTAATGGGATGTTGCATGTTCAATATTTTTTTCTCCAAAATTCAAGATGGCGCCATGGCAACCATTTCTGTTGTGTTAAGCTTTTTTCTCTATTTTATGTTGCCACTGCTCCCTCCAACATGGTTCAAGCTGCACTTTTCATATATGGTACATGGATAAAGGGGTTGTGAGGGGATTATGTACGCTCAATATTTTTGTTTCGAAATCTAACATCTGTCTGTCTGTCCGTCTGTCTGTCTGTCTGTTTTTATGTTACCACCTCTCCCTATAATAGGCTTCAAGCTACACCTTTCATATTTGGTACATGGATAAACGGTTCTGAGGGGATGATGCACAGTCAATATTTATTTTTCAAAATCCAAGATGGCAGAATGGCGGCCATTTTTGTTGCGTTTTTTAAGCTTTTTTCTCTATTTTATGTTACCACCCCTCCCTCCAACATGGTTCAAGCTACGCCTTTCATATATGGTACATGGATAAAGGGTTGTGAGGGGATTATGCATGCTCAATATTTTTTTTTCAAAATCCAAGATGCTTATATACTCTAGTGTCTTCTGTGACAAAAACACCTTATGTCACAAAAGCGCCGTAGGGGACTAATACCACCTCGGTGGTCAAACACTTGTTTATTGAAATTTTTTATTAAATTTCTTGGGAGTTTAATGTGTATTACAGAATATTTATCCCCATGGTTACGTCCTCACCCTAAGGGTGTTAGGTCGTTTTAGTCTTGCATCTTCTATCCGATGTATCGTTTTTTCTTCGTATGAAGATCTAGCTTTGCATCTGGTAGCATTTAAATTGGTTTCTGACTTTGAGCCTTTTTGTGCCTGATGTCTTGTTTCAAGTTTTTTCCTTGACGTTGTTTACATTGGCAATGTCCTCAAATATATGTAGTATTTCATATTATGTTTCTGTAGAATTACTTTAGGATACATTGATTTTTATTCCGGTAGTGTAGCTCATAATATTTGGATTTTGTTCACACTTAGGATCTATCAGGATGCCCTTGGGCTCATTATGTTCCCTTTGGGAGCTTAGGCATTTTTTAAAAAAAATTTCGAAATTCTTTTTATAAATTTTCAAATTTAGTTTTGATTGCGATTATTCATGTATCTTTATCATATATTTTGTTGTGGAGTTTGTAGGAGTGCTATCGACTTTGTCTTTTGATTGTAATTATGAAAGCTTACTGCTCCAAGTGCAAGGCGAGGAAGACTTCCTCAGATTTACATGCTTGTTGCCTTGCCTGTAGTCAATGCACTCCTGCAGATTCTTGTCCTACTGTGTACATTGGCATGACAGACTTTGGAGACGGGTGTTGCGATGTGTTGTTGGCAGTGAGGTTCCTATGCCAGAACTCTCACCGTAATATAATTCAAGTTTTTCAGTTTCTATTTCAGAGGAACATAAACATGGTGATGGTATTGTGACACCCATCCAAAGTGTGCTGCCGTTGTCGCGCTCTGTTGAGCAAATAGAGCTAGCTGCAAGGTATTCATGAATATAAGCAAGGGTTACAGCCTCTAGTTAGAGTTCTTAATCCCTTGCAAGCAGCTAGCTCGACCGTTGAAGCGGTTCCTCTGTCCGTGGGAGCTGTGACACCGGGTAAGTCCATTGCGGTCGAAGGAAGAGCAGAGCGAGTACCTCAAAATCAAAAGCTCACCCAGTGATAACGGAAATAGGGAGGAAGTCAGCAAGTTTCTTTTAGGGAGGCTCGGCGAGGTCTAATAAGACCGCGAGCGGGAGAGGCCCCTCTGTAACCCAGCAACATTTGGGGCCAAATATTGTTTTGAAAAACTTGCACAAATTGGAACCAAGTTTTTCTTTTCGGGAGGCTTGGCAAGGTCTGATAAGACTGTGAGTGGGAGAGGTCCCTCTCTAACCCAACAACATTTGGGGCCAAATGTTGTTTTGAGAAACTTGCATGAGTCAGAGCATACGTCCGCCCGCTGCTCGGGATGCTCCGTCTAGACTGCAGCCAGGGTTGGCTTCAGTCATGGCTTCCTCCACTACTCTATAAAAGCACACACGACTGCATTCTAGCTACTCGACTTCGGATATCCAGCCAGTTGCATGAAGACGGAGCCAGTCATTGCCTGTGAAGTCAGACCATCCGGTGACTAGCGATCTGAGACTTTGTTCATCAGGTCATTCGGAGAAGAGTTCGATCTCCGGATCTTAGTCCCAGGAGTAGCAAGTGGCGAAAAAACAAGATCGCTACTGCTCAAGCCTTGGTAACGGACTCATCGCAGCATCCCAGCAAGTGCAAGAGCAGCCTCCCGCAGACTCCGGTGGTGAGCTGTTGGGACGGTGCTGGGTCAGTCCAGTCATCTGTACACGCAGATGCAAATGACCGAATGTCACAGCTGAATCAGTCGGATGGTCAAAGGGACAAAGAAGAGGATTACTCTTCCCTTTCGGAACAGCATTTTGTAGCGATGAATTTTACTGACTTTGTTCCACCTGATCAGCAAGCTGTGACTACTGTAGAGAAACCGCTGTCGTCTCTGAAGCAGATTTCGTGTGGAGGAAAGCAGATGTTCTTTCCTTCCCGAAACAGTCTCGACAGGTGTCGGGGGGCCTTCGGCCATGTTATCAGTGCCATATTCACCTCTCTAGTGCTAAGAGGAAGGCGGTTTCTTATCGACATCTTCAATAAATATACCGTTCCTTGGACTACTTTCATTTAAAACGGTTGGAGAGGATGTTCATAGAGCTCCTCTGCATTTAGATGAGCAGGCCTGGGATGAAAATATGTCCCTACCTGCATCATTCAATATACGCTCGGAAGTGATGGAATGTGCTATTTCATCCAATAGAGCAAATCTGGACATGATGTCCTACGCAGATCACCTCACCAGAGTTATGGCACAATGTCTTAATAGGAAGGAATTTGAGGGCGTTTGTTCCTTGTTTAGAGTTCTTTCCAGGGCAGTCATATATGCCACGTACAACTCTGCCCTTACAGTGGCAAATTGGGTGTTGATCAGACATGATTCTACCCTTGCATCGTCATCACTTATAGATGACAAGGTGACAAGCTCTCTCTGAGTCGCTCCGGTCTCCGAATATACTCTATTTGATGACGAGCTTTACTGCAACTGAAGTCTGTGCCTCAACACGCTTCAGCAGACCAGGGTAAGCGAGGCCGTTCCACTTAATCAGCTAAACGAACTCCTTGCGAGTGTACAATCAACCCTCTTATACTTATTCCGGAGATCGTCGGTATAGCAACTCGGAAAAGGAGTGCAGGTCTGATCCAGTCTATAGGTCAGACACCCCTAAGACGACGGGATGGTGATCTTCGTGGGAAGGACGTAGTTTCTCCTTCTGTAAGCCTTGTTAGTCGTATAGCTCAGAGCTAAAGTAACTTGACAATCCAAGCAATAATTTTCAAGTTATCGAATGCCAAAGAAATGGATATGGATGCCGGATGGACGGATGGACAGGCAGATGGACGGACAGACAAAGGATGGACGAACGACGGACGGCCACCCCGAATGCCGGCATTATGTGTACCATACATAGTATGGGTACACATAAAAATGTAATACCATTGATGCCAGCTTGCCCTTTGCCATTTATATTTTTGCTCTCAGTGGAAATGGTTCCCAAAGAGGATTGTAAAACATCAGTTTTATACACATCTGTACTGATATATACTTTGTCAATCTTCCTGTAATTAGAAGAAGTATATGCGAGTCATAATTAGGTAAAAACCTAGGAAATATGGGATCTGATCCCAAAAAGTAAGATTGGCCTTCTGCACAATTTTCATGTTCTAAAATACACACATAGAACATGTTTTGAGTGGATTACAGATGGTATAGGTCAAGCATGATAGGTAGTTATCATACATCACCTTGACAAACATACACCACATATAAACAAGAGGCCCCAGGGGGCCTGAGGGCGCTCACCTGACATGGTAGTCTAAATATCAAACCAGGGACTTGACTTGAATAAGCTGCATATGCCCCTCCTAAGAAAAGCATATACCAACTAGATGAAGCGATTGTGCCCTCACAATACACAGGATTTTCCTTCTACTTTCAGTTCCTGCACTTTTACGTCCCAAAATTGAGATAAAAGCATAAAAAACAGATTTTTTTTATTTTTGTTTCCAAATTTTCGAAGTTATCGGATTTCAGTGAAATATGGCATGCAGTTTGCCTATGACAAAGGCTTCTGCCTCATTGCATAAAACTTCCAAACACCAAAGACTGTCCACTGGAGACTTACCTACCCTTTTATGATACTTTGCATTGCTCTTGTTGTGTAATGTGTTGGGAAAATTGACTCTCGTTAGGTAACAGGTAAAATGGGCCAGGCCATTAAAACATGTAACTTTCCTAATATAAGCCATGCACTTTACCTTATAAGTTTATATAGTTTATCATCATGATTAAACATTAAAGTCATGTTAGAAAAAAAGTTAATGTTTGCAAACAAAAATTATTTCTTGTAGATTCAGAAGAGACGAGTGGACCTGATACCCCTGAGGACACCGATAGTCAAGAAGATGAGGATGAAATGGAAGAGGAAGAAGAAACGAGTGGAGATGAAGACTCGGATGAAGAAAGTGAAGAAGACAGTGATGAATCAGAGGATGAAGAGACTGAGTCTAGTGAAGAAGAGAGTGTGAGTGAAGATGAAAGTGAAGAAGAGAGTGAAGAGGAAAAACCAAAGAAGGTAGTGTTTGATAACAATACTGAGGAACCAACTTAATTGGATATCTTTTAATTAAATAACCATGTTAATTGAATACAACTTCCAAACACAAAACCATTTGTCACACCTTCAGTACAAATTTGCCCTGTTAATTCATATATGTCATTGTGTAAACTCTTGCTAATTGAATAAAAGATCTTGTAAGATGTTGAGAAATTACCCAGACAATCATCAAATTCCCTTTGTTTATGAACCTATTTGCATTGGCCTCAGGACAGGCAATTAATCTATTATATCTTGTATAACAGAACTTAATAAGCTCTGTCAAACGAGATAAAATAAAATAAATGCTTAGTACAGTGGAGCCCACTTATTTTATCTCTTTAATTGTATATCCCTGTTAATTGAATATAATTTCCCAACAAAAAACATTTTCCATACCTTCAGTACAAATTTGTCCTGTTAATTGAATATAGGTAAAAGAGTAAACTCCTGTTAATTGAATAAAAAAACTTGTAGAGAAATTACCCTGACTTGCCCCAGTTTTCCTTTGTTTATAGACCTATTTGGCCTTAGTACATCCAATTCAAGCATTTAATCTGTTATATCTTGTTTGACAGAGCACATAGAGCTCTGTTAAACAAGATGTAGTAGAAGAAATGCTAAGTTTATCTCTAGAATACAGGAAAGTGACACAATCCTTGTTAATTGAATTCTGTTAATTGAATAATTTTCATTGGCAAAGTGGCTGTTCAATTAACAGGGTTTCACTATATATCCCTACAATACAGAAAGTAACCAAATCCTTGTTAATTGAATACTCCCAGTAATTCAGGAGTTCAGGGGGATATATAGGAATCTTTTTGTCTGTCCATCCATCTGTCTGTCCAGGCTTAGCAAAGGTTCATTGTGGGGTTTACAATTTAGGGTCTGGTAGTTATGGAGTTGGGTTAGTACAGTGGCCACTTGTGGGGTTATTTTTGCTCTGTGGGGTTAATTTTTTTACCCTGTTGGGTTTAGGGTTTAATATGGGAAAAACCCCACAAATAAGAACGTGTAAGAACATCCATTCATTCATCCATCCATCTTGTAGTCCATCCATATGTCCATCCATCCATTCGTCCATCTGTCTGTGCAAGCCGTGTCTTGCTCAGAACTTTTGATGGCCTTGAAGGATATTAATGATACTTGGTATTAATGTTGTCCACCACCAGAGAGTGTGTCGTGAATAAGGCTGGAATGTCTGTCTACAAGGTCAGGGTCACAGACTTAGTTCAAGTTCACATACCCACATCCAAATATACACAAGTCATGTGCGACTGATAACTTTTGATGGCTTTGAAGGATATTAATGATACTTGGTATTAATGTTGCCCACTGCTAGAGGGTGTGCCACAAATAAGGTTGGTTGGAATGCCTGTTTACAACTATAACAAGTCGTGTCCAGCTCAGAACTTTTGATAGCTTTAAAGGATATTAATGATACTTGGTATTATTGTTGCCCACCATCAGAGAGTGTGTCACAGAGGGTATTTTTGGTCCCAAGTTGGGACAGGCCACATCTAGTTTTCACTGACAATATGGCTATTCAATTAGCAGGGTCCACCTGTATTGTGAAACCCGTTCTAACAGATTGTTATTGTACCATTATGGCAAAACAAAAATGTTTTGATTATCAGGCAATCCCTCATTGAAATTACCACCACCACCCCCCCCCCCCCCCCCCACCATTTTGGATGTATTTATCAACCTTTACCACTGGTCCAGACATACTAGCTACTCTATTCGTAAGAATTCAGTCCAGATGCTTAATTTGAACACCTCCCCCCCCCCCCCCTTCCCAACACCCCAAACATTAAGCCAAAGTAACAAAAAAAGATCAGTCCTGTATGGTACTCCAATCTTGGTGTCTGGGCAGAGCACAGGAAGTGCCATCCATTCCCGCTAATAATCATTCTTTTGTTTGACCTCAGTGTAAACAGTTGAGGTTTACTTGTTCTCTGAAATTTCAATATTATGATGACTGAAATGTTGGATAACACAGGAAAAACATGCAATAACAATGATATGCAAAGGATGATGGCAGACAAAAATGGATGCATTCAGTATAGTGTTTTCTAAATTATTTGTATAATATTAGAATCATGTGTCACCCATGTTGGGGTTATTCTTGGATGAAATTACCATTCTTATTTTCATAATACTATATGGCTGCTAAATGTTTTCTTCCCCTCTTTCCTCCGGCCATTTCTGCATAATTTTGCTTCTTTTTGAATTTTTTTTTGAAAATATTGCTTTCTTAGTTAATCTTAGAAATAGTTACCCAAAGAACAGTCTTTGAGTACTCCCTCAATTAGGTTCTGTCTAAAGTTAATTTTGTAAAGAGGCTTCTTCTGTAGCCTCATAAGTCAAAAATTTTAGGAATTAAAATTCCTTTTGACTAGGGCAGCTCTTATTATATGAAGATTTTGTGGAATTTTAAAATATTACTAATAAAAATGAACCTCTTATCTTCTTTACATCTTCGATAATTTTCATCAATATATTTCTCATTCAGTAGGAGGTTTTACAATTGCTCTATTAAAACTACCTCTTTTGCGGATGCCCTCACGGGCTCACTGTTGTCACCTTAATTGACTTATCAATTTGTCAACAATTCCATAGCATCCCTATATTTCTGCCTTCAATAAGATTATTAGAGTGGTTCATCTTATTATTCCTTATTTTGATACCAGTTAAAAGGATATTATGTAAATAATGTTGTTTTCGTTGCAAGTTATTTGCATTGTTTATACATGTATATCTCAACTTCTGGTCTTTTTCTGGCAGTTACTATGTTTCTGAAGAATTTCTGTGATGTTTTAAGTCTCTTTGGTCTTCTAACTGAAGTCTAAGGATTGTATACCATTTTTTTTTGTAATTACTATGATCTGTATTGTTGTACATATAATTTGTAATGTTTTGGCCACATTTGGCGTCTTAGGCTATATGCTTGGTGATTACAATTTAGTTACACTTTGTATCTCTCAGTTCCATAATTCATATAGCATTTTCGGAACTTATGTGACTATATACCGTATAATAAAACAAGTTTACAGTGGAATTTATCAAAATTGTTTTCATTTAAATTAAATTTCAACGATATTAAATTTCTTGTTTCCTAATTTTGTGCAAGCAAAAACATTTTTTAAACATAAAATTTAGTTCAACTTGTTTTATTTATTTATTCATTTATTTATTTATTGGTGCTTAATGCTACATCATAAGCTACCGCTATATCATGGCAAGAAAATGGTTGATGGTAAACATGTCAATTATGAAGTAAAATAGATTGAAGAAAAATATGAAATAAATACAATAGAAATGGTAAAGACAGTGTGGTATGACCAGTAACAATAATGAGTAACTTGTTTTATTTACATGTCAAGGTGATGTATGATAACTACCTATTATGCTTGACCTATACCATCTGTAATCCACTCAAAACATGTTCTATGTGTGTAGTTTAGAACATGAAAATTGTGCAGAAGGCCAATCTTACTTTTTGGGGTCAGATCCCATATTTCCTAGGTTTTTACCTAATTATGACTCACATACACTTCTTCTAATTGCAGGAAGATTGACAAAGTATATATCAGTACAGATGTGTATAAAACTGATGTTTTACAATCCTCTTTGGGAACCATTTCGACTGAGAGCAAAAATAAAAATGGCAAAGGGCAAGCTGGCATCAATGGTATTACATTTTTATGTGTACCCATACTATGTATGGTACACATAATGCCGGCATCCGGGGTGGCCATCCGTCATTCGTCCATCCTTTGTCTGTCCATCTGTCCATCCGGCATCCATATCCATTTCTTTGGCATTCGATAACTTGAAAATTATTGCTTGGATTGTCAAGTTACTTTATATTTGTGTTCAGGTTACTGATGTGCCGAGCTGTATAGTTTTTGGTGTAAATCTGATAATTTGATCCTGAGATCTTAACTCTTTATCCTTCAAATTGAGAATTCTTCCAATCCCTTTGGCATGAGGTAACTCAAAAAATATCAATCCAATTGTCATGTTACTTTATATATATCTTCAGGTTACGGATGTTCCGAGCTGTATAGTTTTTGGTGTAAATCTGTTATTTTGATCCTGAGATATTAACCCTTTATGCTTCAAATTGAAAATTCCTACAATCCCTTTGGCATTCGATAACTTGAAAAATATTGCTTGGATTGTCAAGTTACTTTATATTTGTGTTCAGGTTACTGATGTGCCGAGCTGTATAGTTTTTGGTGTAAATCTGATAATTTGATCCTGAGATATTAACCCTTTATCCTTCAAATTGAAAATTCCTCCAATCCCTTTGGCATTCGATAACTTGAAAAATATTGCTTGGATTGTCAAGTTACTTTATATTTGTGTTCAGGTTACTGATGTGCCAAGCTGTATAGTTTTTGGTGTAAATCTGATAATTTGATCCTGAGATATTAACCCTTTATCCTTCAAATTGAAAATTCCTCCAATCCCTTTGGCATTCGATAACTTGAAAAATATTGCTTGGATTGTCAAGTTACTTTATATTTGTGTTCAGGTTACTGATGTGCCGAGCTGTATAGGTTTTGGTGTAAATCTGATAATTTGATCCTGAGATATTAACCCTTTATCCTTCAAATTGAAAATTTCTCCAATCCCTTTGTCATTTGATAACTTGAAAAATATTGCTTGGATTGTCAAGTTACTTTATATTTGTGTTCAGGTTACTGATGTGCCAAGCTGTATAGTTTTTGGTGTAAATCTGTTATTTTGATCCTGAGATATTAACCCTTTATCCTTCAAATTGAAAATTTATCCAATCCCTTTGGCATGAGATAACTCAAAAAATATCAATCCGATTGTCATGTTACTTCATTTATGTGTTCAGGTTACTGATGTGCCGAGCTGTATAGTTTTTGGTGTAAATCTGATAATTTGATCCTGTGATATTAAAAATTTATCCTTCAAGTTGAGAACTCCTCCAATCCATTTCTTCGGCATGCGATAACTCAATAAATATTAATCCAATTATCAGGTTACTTCATATATGTATTCAGGTTACTGATGTGCTGTGCTGTATAGTTTTTTATGTAAATCTAATAATTTGATCCGGAGATATTAACCCTTTATCCATCAAATTAGGCACTCCTCCAATCCATTTCTATATGTACCCATACCATGTATGGTGTACATAATGTCGGCATCCAAGGTGGCCCTCCGTCATACAGCTTTCTACTAGTTGCACGTATGGGTACACATCTGACGATTTCATCGGCCTATTTTTCAAGTCAGCTGGTGTAGCCTTGGTGCTAAGCTTTGCCATTGGCTTGACATTATGCCAGTTTGCAAGTTTGATGGCCATCCTCCATAGGTTTGGCACTAGCAGCCTTTATAACTACAATTTGAGCAGGACAGACAATTTACCCACCGGAGAGCTACTGGCCTTACTGTAAAGTGGTTCTCTGAGTCAAGCCATTAGCATCTTACAATGTTCATTGCCATTATCCCTCATTCCAGTGGATACTCATAATGATTCCATATCCTTCGTCGCTTCACCATGGTCATCACACACAGTCACCCTGCAGATGTCGTGACTCCAGTTGTCACAGATAGTCGCATAGGTGTCATCAACAAGAATATCATCATTCATCTCATAGAAAAAAGAAAATCGACACACCTACTGGGCTCGGTAGAACTTAAATCAGTGGGCAACTAATGTTGCAAGAGTCCTTACATTAAGGCTGTCATGCACTTCTATGACCAAATACAGATTAAGGGAGATTGTTCATACAGCACTACAGCCTTTTTCGCATTGGTTCTCAACAAGGGAAGCTTCACCTTATAGGTAGTACACTTCTCAACAGGTTTGGTTGATTACTGATCATATATAAGCTTGGATCATTCAGATTACAGAGACAGCAGTTGATAATGGCAGTCCTTTTTTCCAAATCGACCCAAGAAGGCTATGCTTTGGATTAAGAATCATTGTCTTAAACTAGAGTAGTTTCTGTCACTACCTTCTACAGACTTTCAAAGCTTTTCAACAGATTCAGTGCACTTCTTATTCACCTGTCGACAGTATAGCAACCATCTAATAGAAGAGTCAACACTACCTTCTCAGATTATTGGCACTTCCAAACAGACAGTGAATCCATTCTGTTTTACCTTTGGATAGAATGCTTGTTCTCTCAACATTTGTATTCCTCCTCAGTTCTCTATATATTTCTCCCTGTTGGATCCAACTTTGATTTCTCGAGAGAGAATTTTTCAGTTTTATCCGTTGCAGACTTGATTATATAAGCTTTAGCAGAGTGATTAGATTAGTTTGAGGTTGGCTTGGCTCCACTGTGGCTCCCCTTTCAAGCTCATAATCAGGACATCTGTTGATCATGCTCTAATTATCATTAGTAGAGTTTTCAAATGTTCATGGTTGATCTTCTTGAACAAATCAATTTTAAGGGGCTTTGATTTTGCTTGCTCAACAATTGCCATGGCACAGTTCATTACAATGGTTGCATAGAAAATCTTGTAATCTATTGATGAATGATTCTTGACAATCTCTGAATTCCCAACATTAATAGACCTATTTGGCCTCAGTGCATCCAATGTTAGCACTTAATCAGTTATATATCTTGTTTGACAGAGCTTTTTTAGCTGTGACAAAGAAGATATAATAGAATAAATGTTCAGTATAATATGATCTGATTGACAGATCTTGTTTATACTCAGCATTATTGTTTCCCATGAATCATGGGTGGGATGTGTACTTAACCTAAGGTCAGGGCCAAAACCTGAAACACTTTGATATTACTGTTCCATCCTTGCTGTGTGTATATGTAATCTAAAAGGACTGACAGATCTCTTCATACTTTACAGATTAGGTGTTCATGGTCCAAGGGTGTATCATAACCCATGGTCATACCTCCATGGTTACCGCTTCTGACAAGAAGTCTTGGTATTGTTGTACTATCCTTGTATGGTCCAAATAATTGGTCCATTTGACAGACCTTGTCCATATGTCACACATGTGTCAAATTGACTCAAGAGTGTGTCATGATATTGGCCCATAGACAGTTCTCCATGATCAGGGTTACAGATAGAAAGTTTTATAGCTGTTGTTTTCTGGTCCATTATGATCTAAAAAATTCCATGTTCCAAGTAGGCCTCCACGGTATTGAAATTTCGATACCAAGTTTCGGTATTTTAAAAATACCACGGTATGATTGAATACCGATTTGTGCTGGAATTTGCGAATATTTGACCAAAAGTTTCATCACCACTTTGGTCAAATGTTTGTACATTTCAGCACCACAACAACTTTGGCATCAAAAAGCTATACCAACAGTTTGTTTACCTGCGAATCCATTGTCTGTAAAAATGCGAAAATATTGGTTTAGTGTGGAATATTAGTCTATGTACCCTACTTTGGAAGTGGGGTAAATGTACGAAAAGTAATGCAAGCTAACATCTTTTAATGCAACATGGATTGGAAACGGATGTACGATTACGCAACAGACACTAAAATAGAATGTACGATAATAAAGGAGCTTTGAATTTGGTGTGGTATCAATTAACAATTTGTCACCATATGGATGATGCTATTTTACAGTTGTAAACTACTAATATTTCAGTATTAAAAGAAAACAACTCACAGTATGTCAATTATTGTGCTCGAGTTAATCCCTTGATATAATTGAGGAGCTTTACGTGGGTTATAGCAAACGTCTTAAAATATGAAATTCAGCAAGATCCAACACCCGTGAACCGACAATACTGGTAAAGGGAAGGTGAACTAACAGGCAGTGATAATGGCTAAAGCTGTGACCTTCTACCAGGAAGGGCCGTCTTCACCAACTCAACTAAAACACCAAAAATCAAACGTCTTAAAATATGAAATTCAGCAAGATCCAACACCCATGAACCGACAATATTGGTAAAGGGAAGGTGAACTAACAGGCTGTAATAACGGCTCTGCTGTGACCTTCTACCAGGAAGTGCTGTCTTCATCGACTCAGCTAAAACCACTAATAACTGTCTGCCAAAAAATAATCAAAAACAGTTAAGAGGAAAATGGTAAATTACAAACATTATCGCTTTCTTTTTTCTTACTCATTATTCTTTGTTTATCAAACTAATTCTGCCTTCTTCTTTTAGAAGGTACACAGAGATGATTTCTTTTTGACCGCCAGCATCCCAATAACCGCTATGGAAACTATAACCATTATGGAAACAGTAACCGCTATGGACTCTGAAATCCTCCACTCCATCCCTAGAAGTGGTCACCCACTTCAAGGGAGGTGAGCGTTGGTCCTGCGTCCTGCCTCTGCCCCTTTTTGTAAGCATCTGTAGAGTGCATTTTTGACCCAGCCAAATAGGTTACAATGCAGGCCTGCCCCCGAACCAGGGAAGTTCGGGTCTCTCTACTGGTGGTCCCCAAAAGGGGCCGTTGTTGTCATCTATCCAAAAAGACATCCTACTGTAAAACCTGAAAACTGATTAAGACAGCCTGAGGCAGACTTTACTTGCCAATGATGGCCCACCATCGCTCCATGATTCATCTCCGAAGTGGCAGACTATACTTGCCTGAAAAAAAACACTACAGCACTGTCGGGGAGAGGTAGCACCTTTGTGAGAGAACCCCCTCTCGCACTGGTCCTCACCCGAGGGTTCAGTCAACAACCCACAACAAAGTCAACCCAACACCACTGATATTCTAGCCAGTGACAACTGCTGAGTACTCGAACCTTTTCCTCCTTCAACATGCCTTGACATGCAGCTACCAGATGTTAAACAGTCACTGAGGGTTGAAAGGGGCTTGCCGCACAGCGTCCTTGCGCACCTTCGGCATGCTAAAACCATTTCGTTTCGTGGGTTGTATTTCACACTTTCTCTGTATGCACGATTAACATGCATATGGAGCATGTTCAAGCAAACAAATGTGAAGTTTCTTCAGCAGTATGATATTACGGACATTCCTAATCTATAATACCATGAAAGTCGGTATATCGAATGAGTTGAAATTCTCTCAGTATTCACTCGGTATTTTGAAAAATACCGAGTTTCGGTTAAATACCGAAATACCATGAAGGCCTAGTTCCAAGGTCAAGAATAGATGGGAAAATTTTCCATCACTGTCGTGGCATTGAACCTTGGTCAGGGTTCTTGCACCATTTTGAAATTCTTCAAAAAGTATGGAAATCTGTGTCGACCTTGAAAAGCTTTTACTTTACCTTTGTTTTCTGGGAAATAATGTTCTTATATTTAAACTAGAAACTGCTATCTCCAGAAAAATCAAATTTAGTATACCAAGAGCTTACTATGTTGAGCAGAAAAGAGGTGATACTTGATTGAAATGACATTGAAAGTGTCATTAAACCCCAATACACCCCATTGAAATATTTTAAATATCATCTGTAATCTTGGGAACAAAAACTGGACGAATGCTGTTTTTACCTGAAACTTTGAAAACTTACTGCATAGTTATGGAAAAGATAAAAACGTGTTTATTTTCTTTCAGTTTTAAAATTAGGCCAAAAGAGTTTGAGAACAGTTTCAAAATACTCCCAGCTTCCATTTACATAAATTGAAATTGAGCATTCCCTTCACAAACCAGTTGTGGGGTATTTAGCTGTATTTGGGTCATACAAGACTGCGTATGTACGTTTTACCTACTGAAAATCATAATCTTTTAATTTATATTATTAGCTCACCTGGCCTAAAGGGCCATGTGAGCTATTGCCATCACTTGGCGTCCGCCATCGTCTGGCGTCCATTGTCATCAGTAAACTTTTCACATTTTCATCTTCTTTGGAACTGCTAAGCTGGGGTGAACCAAACTTGGCAGGAATGGTCTATCGGAGGTCCTCTACAAACGATCCTGATTTTGTTCCTGTCAGTTGAAAAACATGGCCTCCAGAAGCATTCTTTGATTCTGATTGGTCAGTTTTCAAAAATCTTTTCCTCTGAAACCACAAGACCAACTGTTTTGAAACTTCAAATAAATGTTGACTGCGACCCCCTCTATCAAAGATCCTCATTTAATGTTGATCAGGTTACAAACATGGCCGCAATTACAGCTCATAGTTACCATAGAAACCCTATGGGAAATGACATTTTTATATGTAGTTCTGCCAGGTGAGCTATTACAGGCTCTTTAGAGCCTCTTGTTCAGCGAGTTCTGATGAAGTTAAACTCAACTAATAGCTCGAGGAAGGCAGGTGGGCATAAACAGGTTTTTTTTTTCTGGGTGATGACTTTAGTTTTGTTTAACACAGGTGACAGCTGGTACCCTCATGGGAAGAAAAGAAACATATGATTTCTTATCAGCCTACCCTACAATTGCACTACAGTGGAAGTCCATAACTCAGAAAATATACTCTGTTTTGATCTTTCCCTAGGGATTTGGGAAATATAAGTGGTGCAAAAGCACCAAGAAAAAATAAGCCAAACCTGGGTCAAGTGCTACCGGTGCACACCCAGTAGGGGACACTCTTCTCATAATACAGATCCACGGCTTCCAGTACCAGTGCGCAGTCAGTAACTAATAAATCATTCTTTTTTCTTCCGCTGTCCTGGAATGATGTGTGGCTATTTGTATTACAAAACAGTGATAATTCAGCTCATTGATAATGGTTACCTGTGACTAGAATTATGAATCTGAGTATCGTATAATAACAGGACTGTGTTTTATATATTTTTATACTGTACCAATGACCCAGACTTAGCTGGTGCTAACTCTTATATTCTAGGGCCAAACACAAATTTTGCCCCCCAATCCCCAAAATTTGCATCAAAATCCAAAAATTAGATGTCCTGTGTGGCATGCTCAGTGTCAAGGAAGTCCGAAATTGGAGCCAAATCCTCATTCTTTGTTTGGCCCTTCAATCAGTAACATCACACTGATATCTGTGCTTAAAATCTCAGTTTAAATGATGCCAGACACATAATCATGAGAGAAATGGTGGATCTAAGGATGAAATAAAAGGATGAGAGGAAGGAACAGTGGAAGGATGTGTTCAGGGCTGTAACTTATAATTTTTATGCAAAATTATTTCATGTTCCCTAATTTCGGGGCATGTGCCTGATATTTTCATTCTTGCTATGAAATTACCATTGTTTGTTCAGTGTTTCCTCTCTCCCTTTCCTTAATACCCCCCTTGCTATTCTCCCATGCTTTGGGCATAATTTTTGTAATTATTTTTACTGAAAATTTCTTAGGAGTTTTGGCTTGGTAACAGAATGTTTATTCTGTTTTTCCCCATGGTTACGTCCTCACCCTAGGGTGGTTAGGCGTTTCAGTCATGCATCTACCATCCGATGTACTGCAGTTTCTTCTCAGGAAGCCTCTGTTTTACATCGGATAGTGTTAAAATTGGTTACTGATTTCGGGCCATATTTTCAGTGCCTGGAGTCTTGTTTCCAGTTTTATTCACTTTTGTTTACATTGACAACGGTTATTTCACACAGTGATTCCTTGTCATCTATTAAGTTCTGCTCATTGCCAGATACATAATATTGTCCGTAAGTGTAACATTAATTTTTAGACATGATTTAAAATTTTTGTCCACACTTAGGCTTTTTTGGGATCCATTTGGGCTCAGCGTTCCCATTTGGAACTTGGGCTCAACTTGAAAAATTTTTCGAAAATTTTTTCTTTCGAATTATTTTTCGAAATGTTTGTAATGGATTATATTATTATCATGTATCTTGTTTTCAAGGATTAGTGCGAGTACGATGACTGTTAAACTTTTTTCAAAATGAAAGAAGTTTGTTCAAATTGTAATTTGAGGAAGTCTTCCTCTGATTCTCATGCTCAGTGTATTATTTGTAGTCAGTCTACTCGCACTAATTCTTGCTCTGTGTGTGCCAATTGGAATGACAAATGTAGGAGACGTGTGTCATGGTATATTGTTAGTGGTGAGAGGTCCATGCCGGTCCTCTTGCCACAGGGTCACTCTAGTTTTTCAGTCTCTTTTTCAGAGGAACAAGAACAGGGTGATGTTTCCGTGATGTCTTCACGAAGTGTGCCTCCGTCGGCGCAGACAAATGAAGAGCTAGTGCTCAATGAAATTTGGCAAATGCCTAAGAGGTCCCACGTAGGATCAACGGCATTGTCGCGCTAGCTCACCTGGTGAAGCAATCATTCACGAAATGGTTGTGATGCCGGGTTTATCCGTTGCGGTCCAGGAAAGGAGATTGGGTGTTGCGAGCACTACAAACATGGATCGTGCACACCTGGCGACAACGGATCCGAGGATGGAAAGGAGAAAGCCAATCAGTCTGGTACCTAGCTCGTCCAGGTCTGCCCGGACCGTGAGCGAGAGACGCCCCTCTCTCTTACAACAACATCTGGGACCAGATGTTGTTGTACGTAATGTTTGTCAGTCGGAGCATACGTCCACTCCTCGGGACGCTCCGTCGTATAGACAGTCCGGCGCGACTAGTCTATTGGCTTCCTCATCCTCACTGCAGCACACACGACCGCAACTTGGCTACGTGACTTCTGATATACAGCCTGCTTCACCGACCAGGGATTCCACGTCGATCAGGTCACGCCATCCGGTAGCCAAGGACACGAGGCCTTACCAGTCGGGACGTTTGCATAAAAGAAGTATGCAGGAATCAACGTCCCAGGAGCTCCCAGCGGCTAAATGACGTAAGACCTCGGCTCCACAGGCGTCCGTGACGGACTTGCTATCACAGACAGCTCAACTCATTGCCGCATCCCAGCAGCCATCAGAAACTTTTTCGGAACAGGAACTGTCTGAGGAAGCTGGGTCGGTTCGCTCCCCTGCAGAGTCGGAAAGGGACGACCGAGAATCTCATATGGTCCAGTCGGATGGCGAAAGGGAATCAGCGGAGCTGGAATTTTCCCTTTCCAAACAACATAAGGTGGCCATAGATTTCATCCGGCAACACCTTCCAGAAGTTGTTCCTCCGGACCAAAATGCTGCATTACCGGTTCAGAGACTGATAGCGTCACTGGACACAGACTTTTTCGGCCAGAGTAGGGACACCATCCCTAAGTTTCCAACCCAGTCCAGAAATGTCACACGAACATTTGAACTTTTGAATGGCGCTATATTCAGGCTAGCCTCTAAGACTGGCAAATCCGATTTCTTATTGCCTAGCGCTATACAGCTGCCTTTCATCAATTCAAGAAATAGATTTGAAACGGCAGGACATGGCGTGCCGAGAGTTACTCTGCATTTGGACGACCAGGCAGAAGACTTGGAGTTGTCATTGCCGGCGTCCATGTCTATTAACTCCAGTATACTGGAGACGACAATCTCGTCTAATAGAATTAATTTAGACGCGTTATCTTACGCAGATCACCTTACCAGAGCGTTATCATTACGTCTCGTAGGGAAAGAATTCCAGGATGTTCAAACTTCCTTAAGAGTTCTTTCGCGGGCTATAGCATATTCTACGTATAACTCCGCCCTTTCAGTGGCAAATCTGAAGTTAGTCAGACGTGATACTGCCCTGGCTGCATCCACTAGAGTGGATAGTAAGGTGAAAAACTCTCTTCGAGTCGCTCCGGTCTCCGGGAGAGCTTCTCTTCGACGGAAAGCTTTCTATTATCTATGATCAGATTACTTAGAAAGCTTTGGATTCTCTGCTTTTTAAATCCGCTTCCAAAAAGTCGGACTCAGCAGAGAGGAGTAAGGCAGGCATTTCGGGGGCGAATACGTCCAAGGGAAGTTCCTACAGAGGATCTAAGAAAGCCTCTACGTCTTACTCCAGAGACCGTCAGAGTAGCGACTCAGATAACTGGTCAAACGCCCCTAGGTCGACGGGACGAGGTGCGGGTCGTGGAGGACGTGGTTTCTCCTCCCGCAAGCCTCGCAGGGCCAGGAGGTGATGGTGTAAACCTCTATTGCGTTCCAGTCGGCGGAAGGCTGTCGAGATTCTTAACCAATTGGTTGTCAATTACGGACGACCCATGGGTGCAAGGGGTGATTTCCGAAGGTCTAAAACTGTCCTTCAAGGAAAAACCTCTGTTAACTCGAAGTCCATGTTGGACTCCGCTTCCATCAAATGTTCAGAACAGAGAATCGCTTCTATCAGAAGTTCAATCTCTCCTGGACAAGAACGCTATAGAGGTCGTAGAAAACCAAGAATCTCCAGGTTTCTACAGCCACCTGTTTCTGGTTCCAAAACCAGATGGCTCGTTTCTTCCAGTCATAGATTTGAGCTGGATAAACAAGCTGATGGTGGCTCCGAAATTTTATATGGAGACCATCCGATCGGGCAGAGCGAGCATTCGAATGAACGATTATGCTGCGAGCATAGATCTCAAAGATGCGTACTTTCACGTCATGGTACATCCACTGTTCAGAAAGTATCTTCGCTTCGCTGTCCTAGGAGTCGTTTATCAGTTCTGAGCGATGTGCTTAGGTCTGAATCTAGCGCCCTGGGCATTCACTCGAATAATGAACTTGGTAATGACACATTTCCGAGCTCATTCGTCTGTAGTAACGTCGGCCTACATGGACGACATTCTTCAGAGGTACGGCAATGAGTTAACGGTTCAGAACGATGTTCAGAGTCTGCTTCATCTGCTCCGAAGTCTCGGTTTCATAGTAAATAAAAAGAAGTCGGATCTAGTGCCGTCCAAGTCATTCACCCACCTGGGAATGAGCTTCGACATGCACAACAATCTCGTTCGTCTGCCGTTAACCAGAGCGAAATTAGTCAGTTATTACGCTCGCTTTTGTCTTCACTCAGATGTAGTAACAGCGAGAGAATTCATGAGACTGACAGGTTTGCGCCGAGCCTTTGCAGATCTTATTCCGATGGGGCGGCTATGCACTCGTCCACTCCAGATATTTTTTACTCAGAATTGGAATGTGAAGACATTCGTTCAAAAACGAACATCGTCTTGTCGAATCAAGTGAAACAAGAGATTCAGACTTGGGCAGATATTCAGTGGTTAACTCAAGGAGTACCACTGCAACTGCCGGATCCGAGTTTTACGATAATGACGGATGCGAGTCAAACAGGTTGGGGCACAACTCTGAGCCCAACAGATTCGAGGTGCCAGGGTTTTTGGGATCCGCATTTCCTAAACAAGCACATAAACATCAAAGAGATGATGTCAATTTGGCTTGCGCTACGTCAGTGGATGAACATTCTTCAGAATTCGCATGTTCAAATTCTGTCCGACAATTCGACAGTAGTAGCGTATATTCGGAACCAGGGAGGTACTCATTCCATTCCGTTATTCAATTTAATGGAAAGGATCCTTCTGTTTGTCCTAGAGCATCAAGTTCTCCTATCGGTCCGTCATATTCCGGGTCGTCTGAACGTTCTAGCAGACTCCCTTTCTCGGAAAGGTCGCATGTTGCCGTCAGAATGGACTCTCAACAAACGAGTATTCAATCAGATTAGCTACCAATGGGATCGTCCAATGATAGACATATTTGCGACGCATCTCAACAATCAGTTGCAGACGTATGTGTCGCCATGCCCAGATCCTCAAGCGTTTGCAGTAGAAGCCCTCTCGATCTCTTGGGACGGAATGATAGGATACGCGTATCCTCCAGCTCCATTGATTCAGCAGATATTGCTAAAAATCAAGCAATCTCACTGCAAGATTCTGATGGTAGCATCTCTGTCACCCCAGAGACCATGGATAAATCTACTCAAGTGTCTGTTGTGGGACATTCCGCAGAAGCTTCCTCCACAGGAGGACCTTCTTTCGCAGGGGAAATCGCGCACACTGCATCACAACCCACAAGGTCTCAACCTTCACGTATTTCCGTTGTGCGGTCCTTCTTGCACGGCAAGCATTTTACAGGACGAGCAGTGGACGCAATTTCTAACAGTAGGAGGACCTCCTCTTCGCTAAATTATGCTGCTAAGTGGAAGGTTTTCTATTGGTGGTGTGGGGATCATTCTATTGATATTTATGATCCCTCCATTCCAGACATTGCTAATTTTCTGGTATACTTGTTTGACGAGATCAAACTGCAGCCAATAACCATTAAGGGTTATAGGTCTATGCTATCGGATACCTATGCTCATCATGAAAGCTTACAGATTGGATCTAATGTCTCTTTATCTAAGTTAGTGAAAAACTTTTCGATAAATAGACCTAGAACCCTTAGGTTAATTCCTTAGTGGAATTTAGCTTGGGTTCTTCTGAAGCTAAAAGAAGTGCCATTTGAGCCTCTTGATACAGTGGACTTCAAATTCTTATCTTATAAGACAGCTTTTCTCTTAGCCTTCTCTTCTGTCAGAAGAGTTAGTGAGCTTCATGCACTATCGGTTGATGATTCTCACTATCGTAGTCTTCAGACGGTCATAGGCCTTTGCTCTGTCCAGTTAGAGCCATGCATATTTACAAACGTAGATCTGAGTTTATCAGAAAGGGATGTAAGCGTTTCTTTTTGTCTCTGCTGCCTAATAGAAAGGACATTACAGTCCATTCTATTGCAAGGTGGATTCAATTAACTATCCGTACTGCTTATGAAAAATTATCTTCAACTCAGCAGTCTGTGCTTAAGATTTCGGCTCATGAAGTAAGAGCGCTGTCTACATCTTGGGCCTATGCTAATAGTGTTGCTATTACCGATTTGATGAAGGCTACATATTGGTCTCAGCCTTCCACGTTCATGAATTTTTATCTTAGAAATATTGAGTCCATTTCTGGCGACCTGCATTGTTTATGTCCGTTATCTGTTGCTCAGAATGTCGTCCACTAAACAGTTGCAACTATAGTTATGCAGGCTTTCTGTTCAGGTAGTGACTCTGTCCTGCTGCCCTCTTCATTCTGCGATATTTGACCCAGAGCAAGGGGAAGGGGAGGGGAGGGGTGGTGTTCCCTTATATCACCTGCTTTATAGTGAAAAGCAAGGGAATACCTCCTCTGGAGTCAGTAATTCCGAGTCGGTGCCGGGATGGTTTTAAAGTGTAAAGCTAATGTCCATCTCATTTATGTAAGGTCTCGTTACAGTTATTCTGTTGAAAATGCATGTTTTCACCAAGTGTCAAATGTGTTCAATGGAGCAGCGTAAATGAATTCACAGTTGAGTTATCTCCCTTACACCAAATGTGCACACAGTTGTACATCATGTCGTGTACGCTGCCCATATGAACACAGAGATTGAGACCCCACTAATTACACTACGAGGTGGGGTCTCAAAACCCCACCACGTGACTTCAATTTATCTATAATTAACTTGTGTTTTTTGCAAGTGCGGTAATCAGGTTTATTCTTCCACCAAAAATAGTTTCAGTTCATTGTTGTTTAGTGATTGTTAGATATTGCACTTAAGTATAAATTGAATACGTATGCTCCATGCATGTTTTTTGATAATAAAAAGCATTAATATGGCAGAAAAAACGATCAAAATATGGAGTTTGAATTGTGTTTTTAATATCGCATGAATATGTCAAACTGTGTGATGGGATGTTCGGCTGACGTCGGTTTATCTTTTGATCTCTCAGTCACCGGCTCTTAATTAGATCAAATTTTTTCACAGTCAGTGAAATATTACTTTTATTTTTACTTGAAATATTAAAAATATAGTTCAATATTTGAAAAGGTCATTGAAAACTATTGCGATTCGTAATGTTGTTCATCGAAATCGATTTAGAACTCGAGGAATTACGAAAAAATAAATATTATACCGTACTGAAATCATGGATGTGAGTTGAAAAAATTATAACTTGACCAGTACAATATCTGGACATTTCCCCGACGGTCTTTTACCTAACTGTAGCTATTGACGGAGAAGAATCATGTTACCGGTATTGAATTTTGAATAAATTGTGGGTTGGGGAGGAAGGGAATCAGATTTACGATTTTAAAAGTTAAGTTCAGAGTGGAATGTTAAAATGTAAATGTTGAGAGTGGAATTAACATAAATAAACTACATTAACGAAAAAGGAATGCTTGTGGTGGCCCTGGGATGTTTCAGCCCAAGACACTTCGGAATCCATATATTGAAGCGCCTGCACGTACTAGCAAGAAAATCTGACCAAGATGGGGGCGGGGGAGGGGGGGGCAGATCGGCAAGCAATCAATGATATAGGCCTATTTGTGCGTGTGGGTTTATGGAGGTCTGGGGTCCAATTGCCTCGTTTCGGGGATGGGGAGGGAGGGGAGAGGGCTATTTACTTCACCATTTAGGAGTGGTATGGATGACTGAATCTTACACTGCCAAGACACTGAAATTTTTGATGTGCTGGCTGCACGCAAAAATCAGGGGTGGCGCCAGAAAATCTCCGATAGAGGAACTAAAATCTCCTGTCTGAAAGACCTATTTTAATTTTGGGGGTTTCAAGACACGTGTGGGGGGACAAAACAAAAAAATTATAATACGAAATTTCGGGGCATGTTTGAGCTAGGGTTACGATGTATGGTGGTCTGGCTTGTCGATCGGCGTGTCATTATTGGAAATAAAAAAAATATTATTTTCTATTGATTTTATTTACATATGGTTATAATTATGCTTACTGAATTAATAAAAAGTAATTATTATATTGATTTGTCTCTTATTTTTTCTCAAGCTTGTCATGTGCAGAGGTGTTAAAACAGATTTTGGTTTGAAGGACAGCTCTGTGCTTTGTCGCACCACTCAAATGTCATTTCACACCTTGTGCAATTGGTGGTTTAATCTACTGTACCTAATTAATCACTTCAATCCCGACTACTTTAATGTAGTAGCAGTAGAATAATATTTTATTTAAGTGTCACATTTCAATACACATGCATAATATACATAGAGTATGTTCAAAATATTTATATGAAGTCCAGCCTATGAAGGCTTATGAGACACAGGTAGGTCTTTTTTTTTACAGTAGTTCATAAAAAAACAAAAAAAAAACAACAAAAAAAAACCCAAACCCGAAAAACCAAAACACATGCACGCACACCAAAATACACACCCTTGCGGACCCCTCCCCCCCCCCCCACACACACACACACACAAACACACAGAGAGTAATATGCAGACATACGCCCACATGCACTTGCGTATACTTTCGTGTACTAATTTTCTTTCACTTTTTCTTACTTTCTCCCCCCCCCCCCCCCCCCCCCCCCCATCACGTATATCTGTCTCTATCTATCTCTTTCCCACTGAAGCGTACTCTCTCTTAGAATGGCACATTCGCAGATATTTTAATTCGGCATCTCCCTTATATTCATCCACGTATTTTTACATACACACAGGCTTAGCTATTTCAATTGATAATACAAATAACAACAATGTAGAGGAAAGTTGAAAAATCTGCAAATGCAAAGAGTATAAAAGTATGTACAAACCCCTACAGAATTGGATGAAGGATATTTATTTCTGTATGCAAATATCTCCCGTCCACCCCCCCCCCCCCCTCCCCCATGTGAAATAATCATTAGTTTCAGTCTCGAGTGAGATACTTTTTGGTATCCATTCAAAAACACTATATTTTCTTTTTACTATATCCTTTTTATGAGAATCTTTAAGTGCATAGCCCGACAAGAGTAAGACAGGAAAGAGGATGGGCTGGTCGAGTTGACTCATTGTCGTAAACTGGTATCACTTCCATCATTAGCCGTGCGCCGTGGCCGCTTTCGTGACGCAGGAGGCTTTTTCGCCCCCGCTTCCCACCCAAGAAAAACATGGCTCATCACGTGTTGGCCTACAGCTGTAAACAAAATGTGAAATTGGGAACTTCGCGAATATTAGTTGTTTTTCTCAAGTCTGGTTTATTTATTTCCTCGATCAAATCGAGCGCGCAAACACAACAGTTTAGTTTCGAAAGTGACGAGGACTTTGTACTTAACCAAATGGAACTGACTGTTCTATTCCCAATTTACAATTTCAAACCACAGCAATAGTCGCCGTCTGCCTCCTCCAAATTCCAATTTTAATTTAAAATATAAATTATCTACTACCAGTAACAAACGCAGTTGTCTTGCCAGTTGACGTCACAAGACAGTATTTATTAATCAGCAGAGAAACGGACATGCGAAAGCAATTAAACTAATCGTTAACGCTCGTGACCACGGTGGGTCACAGTGTTTTGAAAACTGTCTTCCACTGATCAAACACTGCGGTCCACTGGAACTCCACGGAGGAGAACACACCGCGGCGGCGTCTTTGCTTCAATCCACGTTGAACGTACTGCAATGTTAGTTGTAAGAAACCAAATGAAGTTAAAAATTAAAAAATGACAACTCATTTATGTAAATATCAATGTGCAAAAAACAAACTTATTTATGTTAATATCTATGTGCAGTGTAGTATGTTTCTATAGTTTATTGCTCGTTAAAAGTTAGAACACTTGAATGAAATAAAATATATCAAAGCCAATGTTCCTGTTATTGTTGCTCTGCTGTCAATGAAGATAAGTAATTAATTGAACACGCCCACTCATAAATAGTTCCTCTATAAATAGACAGCACTAATTTAAATTTAGCATCAATAACTGGGGTATTTATTGACCAGTCTCATATGGGTACTGTACACGTAATGTTTTCAGAAAGATCTCTTTCTAGGCTACCCAGCTGATTATATCACAATATAGAACCCTTAATACATCATTCATATACACCTGTCCGAATGAACCAGTTAATTTCTTGAAAAACGTGTAAAATTGTCAAAATTCACTCATTAAAGAGCAAAAGTCTCCCAATTTCGTGCATGCACAGTGAGAAAACAGTGTTATAGACCTTTTTCATTATTCCTCAGTTGTTTTATGGCATTAATCAAGAAAAAAAAGGTGGTTTTCTTATTCATTTTTTCAAGAAGGCACACCAAAAGAAGTTCATGGAAAATTGTCCCATTTCTCACCTGTGAAAAATCAGCCCACAGTATGGTCTTGGTTACACAATCAACAAGCCTATGTGAACTTGACCTCTAACCAAAATGCATATAACCGTACACACTTTCAACCCCCCAAACAGTAGATTTTGGGGAGCATATAAACACCATTTACTAGATCCACACCATCATGAAATCAAATAAGGTCCTAAATTCTCAGTTCCAGGAGGGTATTCGATAACCCGGAAGTGCTAACTTTTGAAGGAAACGAGACCTTGAGTAAAAAAAAAATAATTTAGGACACCCATAGCAACTGTTTCTGTATATTTGTGTTTAATTTCCAACACAATGATATACATCAGCCCAGTGTAGCCATGTGGGTTTCACTAAGCCTCAAAAGTGTTCTAAGGCAAACACTGCAAAGCAGTCATATTTTGACGTCCTCTGACATTGTGATTTTCAGAGAGAAAGCTAAATGTCTGGCACATTCTTTAATGAGTTTAAAGCCTTAATGCAAACTGTTTTATAGCTGAAAGTGCTAAATATGACTCTCATTCATTCTGCCATGATAGAATGATCTGTGCAGTAAGTTAAATTGCTCTTTGTCACTTTAGAACTCATCTTGACTAGTCACATCAAGGCAGGACTGATAAATCTGTATAGTAACTATTGTGGTGAACTGGAACAAAATCAGTTTACCACTTTTCATCTTCTACTATTACTACTACCACTACTACCACCACAGTACAGTGGATCCCACATAATTGGATATCTCTTAACTGAATTAACCCTGAAAGTTGAATATAATTTAACAACACAAAACCATTTACCATACCTCCAGTACAAATTTGATCTGTTAATTGAAACTCTAAGTGAATAAAAAGTCGTATAATCTGTCAAGAAATTACCCTGACTCTCCCCAGGTTTCCTTTGTTTATAGACCTATAGACCTCAGTGTATCCAATACAGGCATTTAATCTATTATTAGCTCACCTGACTTTCAGTCAGGAGAGCTATAGTGATCACTCACCGTCCGTCATCCGTCGTCCGTGAACATGGTGTTTGCGTCTTCTCCTCCCAAACCGCTGAACCAATTTAATTGATATTTGAGATAATAGTTTGTTATGACATCGCAATTTGATTTTGTTCAAATCAAGTTGCCCCGCCCGTGGGTAGGGCCACACCCAAAAAGTGTGCTGAAATCTTAAAAAATCTTCTTCTCATCAACCAGCAGTAGCATAGACTTCATATTTGGTGTGCAGCTTCCTTTTGAGGTGTAGACTCAGATTTGTTCAAGAGAAGTTTGTGGGGCTATACTTGGCGTCGTTATGGGAGGGGCAAAATTTTTGGCCCCGCCCAAAATTTCTATTTTCCAAACCGAGAGGCTGATTTGAACCAAATTTTATGTGAGGGCTTATTGGGTCATAAGTACCTAATTTATGCTGATTTTTTTTTCCCCGTAGCCCCATGGGAACCGCAGGAGCTAAAAATAGAAAAAAATTAAAACGCCCATATCTCCAAAACTGCACGGCACCGAGAATTTTTATTTGGTGTGAAGCTTCCTTAGGACCAACAGAAAGAATTGGTAAAAAAATTGCCATCGGTTTTATCATAGGGTACAGTTTCGCGGGACATTGAAAAAGTGCTGAGTCAGCACATTTTAACACTGTAGGCAATGGGAAAAACATTAAAAAATCTTCTTCTCCAGATACAGCAGGCAGAATCTTTTGATATTTGGTATGCAACATTGGAGGGTGGATCTGATTCAAGTTTTTTCAAATCGGCCCCCTGGGTTCATATTTGGGCTCAGTATAGGAGCCCGATTTCGAACTTAGTGCATTTCAGGCAAATTTCTTAAAAAATCTTCTTCTCCAGATCCAGCAGGCAGAATCTTTGGATATTTGGTATGCAACATTGTGGGGTGGATCTGATTCAAGTTTGTTCAAATCGGCCCCCTGGGTTTATATTTGGGCTCAGTATAGGAGCCCAAATTTGAACTTACTGCATTTCAGGCAAATTTCTTTGAAAATCTTCTTCTCCAGATCCACCAGGCAGAATCTTTTGATATTTGGTATGCAACATTGTGGGGTGGATCTGATTCAAGTTTGTTCAAATCGGCCCCTTGGGTTTATATTTGGGCTCAGTATAGGAGCCCAAATTTGAACTTACTGCATTTCAGGCAAATTTCTTTGAAAATCTTC